>CM044957.1:18773530-19176030 GCA_024516035.1 Bactericera cockerelli
AGAGGGAGAGAGAGAGAAAGGGATAGAAAGCAATAGAGAAAGAGGAAGAGAGAGAGGAAGGGATAGAAAGCAAAAGAGAAAGAGGGATACAGGAAGGAGGGATATAAAGCGATAGAGAAAGAGGAAAAATAGAGAGATATGAACGAAAAGGGATTATAAAGTGCCCCATCAACAGAAATTGGGTCACAAATATTTATCTCCATTTCAGCAGACGGGTCACACAATCATTATAAATTGTAAAGCAGGCAATGAGCGACCACTATACACTGAGGGAATCAAGGAGGACTGGTTCTTACCTTTGACAGTAGACGGGATCGAAAAATGAGGTATTCCATTAAGGTAAATACCCCTTCGATTTCCAAAGTATTTGAGTTTGTGATCTCATAATAATAAGACTGTGAGAGTTAGGTACGTGGTAGAAAATGCTCTAAGTATTAACCTCGCCTGGTGGTTACCTTCCACTAAAGAGTGTTATTGATATTAAGTTTTGATAATGGAAATATATATTGAAGAAAATAAATTGGATTAGGTAATAGGTTTTCCTAATAAACACTCCGGTCAAGCAAGCAATTTTTTTCTTCCGTTAGTTACATCACAATAACCAGCGTAGGACCCTTTTCAGCATTTTAAACAAAGCCTTAATAAAAAACTCGACAAATCTTAGTTTCAACAAGAGTAAAATTATGCAGAGTCGGTATAAAATAAATAAAAATAGAACAGCAAAAAAAGGTTTGTGAAAACAAAATGTGCACGCTCCCTAGAATAGAGGGATGGTACTCCCTACAGGAGGGTGGGGTGCTTTCCCTAACCCTTGTCATTTTTATGCAATTAGAAATTATATAGATCTGAGTTTTTCCCTTGAGACATTAAGTAGGTACTTCTTGCAACAGGTTGCGTGGTACAGGGTCAATCACAAGTCTTATTATTGAAGTTATGTACTTGCAACAGGTTGTGTTTTACAGGGTCAATTCCAAGTCTTATTATTGAAGGAAGGTAGCTAGGACATTAAGTAGGTAGGTTCTTGCAACAGGTTGCGTGTTACAGGGTCAATCACAAGTCTTATTATTGAAGTTATATGCACTTGCAACAGGTTGTGTTTTACAGGGTCAATCCCAAGTCTTATTATTGAAGGAAGGTAGCTAGGACATTAAGTAGGTAGGTTCTTGCAACAGGTTGCGTGTTAGAGGTTCAATCACAAGTCTTATTATTCAAGGTATGTACTTGGAACAGGTTGTGTTTTACAGGGTCAATCACAAGTCTTATTATTGAAGGTAGGTGCTAGGTATAGCTAGGCAGGTATTATTCTTTAACTTAGTGATTGCTAAATATGTAGATTGAGTGTACCAGCTTTCGTGTGGTAAGTCCTTCACAGTATTTTACTTTGAAGACGGGTATTCTATTATTTTTATATTGTTATAATTTATATTTGTCAAATAAATGGAAATGTTGTTTAAAAAAAAAAAATATCATAGACCCATCAGCAGACTCCATTTAAGTCGCAGACAACATGTGTCATTATATGTCTTTTTTGGGTTTTGCTTTTAACTACTTAGTCAGAATAGTAGTCATCGTGGCCGAGTGAGTTAGCGCGCTAGGCATTGCACACATGGTGACCTGGGTTCGATTCCCAGCGGGGGAGGATTTTTTCTGCTCTGTACTTGGATGTTCGGGGCCCACTCATACCTCGTGAGGAAAAATGAGTAGCTGCTTTAATGTGAAGCAGTGACCAGTGGCAGAATCTTAGGCAAAAAAATAATACAAGATATTGTAAAATTAAAGTGGTAAAGTCCTATGATTCTGCGCTACCCACTAAAATTGTGACATAATAACACAAAGAAAAAGCATTATTATTATTATCTAATTAGTCAGAATAATCACGAGGGTACTTTTACCATCCCTTCTCTGTGAAAACTCACAAACTAGCTTATAAAAACATCACCCAGCCTGAGTGGGGCCAGGAATAGCCAGCATTACAAGGGTTCAAATTTGAATGGTGATCCCATCCAAGTCCCAACCCCGCTGGACGTTGCTTAACTACAGTGACAGAAATATGAGTTGTCTTTCAGACTAAGCAATAAACTGTTACTAGCTTTTCAGCCAGTCAGAATACCTATTATTGCAAAACATTGCAACTTGTGATCGTTTCATAATAATTATGTAAAAATCTTTCTGTGATAATAAACGGTTCTAGAAATCAAACTTTTTGTCTGTGAGATCCTGAATATTCCAGAGACCTTTGAGGAGTAAAATGCAGAGAGTTCTGGCAGAAGCGTCCAGAGTTATGTTACGAATTGGACATGATGTGCTACGTCCCAAGGTATGCTCGCTATGACACCATAGGTAGTGCTAGATTGTTTATAATTTACCTAATGAATAAACTAGCTGATCCCAACATTTCGTAATCCGAATTTATCACTCGTGATGGGCCAGTTCTTTGTAGAATTTATGTTTCAGATCTATCATTTTCTCATTAGCAGTTTATTTCATTCATTTTTAGAACCTATCTATTTGAAAAACCGTGCAAATATTTTCTCTCAACAATTATTCTCATCAAGTTAATTACAGAGATGCACACGATGCATTGTTTTCCACAACAGATTCAGTTCTGAAAATAGGCCAAGCATTAAAAAAAGCCATTATTTTATGAAAACGTGAGAGAAATACTGAACATGTGCTAGGTAGTCACGGTACAGGGTCTCATGTCTCATTTCAGAGAGCATGCATTCACTCTCAAAATCACCAAATCTCCCTTTCTAACGTCAGTTTTTTTTCTCTCAAATAAACCAAATCAGAGAGTATTTTTACATCCCTTTTTACAAGCCAAATCTCCCTATTTTGAAAGTAAGATTTGGGGATTATGAGAGTGACAAAGCCTTCTGCAACGAGGCGCTGTAACCCATTCCAGAAACACTTTACTCGCAAAATGGGCGTCCATACAATTCTTCCTCCAACGTTATAACTATATTACTCCCGAAAATATCTTATATTAGATTTTGAAAGTATTTTTCCTGTTTTGAAACATAGATTTTGAAAGTATTTTTCCTGCGTTGAAACACATTTAAATAATTCATAAAAGATAATAAAAAAAAAATCAAAATACATTGGAAAATACTTGAACTAACACTTAGTTGAAATTAAAATTCGCTCCATTCTCGGGAAAGTAATCAACCATGCTCCTAATACAATAACAACAAACACAATTAAAGTTCAAAGAACCAATAATAAAATCCGAGTGCACGACAATGAAAAGTTAAAAGTTTGTCTATTAATAATTTAATTTCTGTTTTGCGCCATATTTCTTCCTGTGTTCCTTCCGCAATAAAATTATAATCGAAGTGAGAATCAGAGAGAGGGCACGGGAGGGAGCGGCACTTAATAATACAAAGCAAATATTAGAAAGCTGCAGGGGGAAATTGTTCAAGCAATTATTTATTTTAGAAAAAAAAATCCTCTCCTTCCCCAAAATGTGCGAACCTTGTGTACCTTAAAGCAGGTACGGAGTTACAATATCAGTGGATCATAATCACATCAATTGGCTTTTATTCATTACCTGCTCAGAAATGACGCTAGGATCCAGAGGTACATTTTTCCTCACAAATCATATCGGAAGTACATATTGTGTTCGTTTTAGTGAAAATTAATAATATTTTTTTTGCTCCAATTTTAAAATAATATATTTCTGGACATGTTGCAATCTTCTGATAGCAGCTTACGTTCTGTCTCTGGCGGCCTGTCTGTTAATTTGTTTAAATTCTCGTTATGTAGGTAGTTAAGTAGAAATCTTATTGGGAACCGGCCGGTATCCGAACTTCGTTCATTGAAGTCTAAACATTGCAAAATATCAGTGGACTTTCTTATTATTACTATCATTTTTATTACACTTTCAACCTGGAATCACTTGATAAATTACCAGCTTACTCCAAGACTTGCTGTTAGTAGGACATTATTCCTGGCCCTTGCAGGTACTAAGACATTTTTCTCCGCTTTATCAGATAATAGAATCTACAGTTTACCCTCTTGCGTAGTGATGGCAAAAGCGCGAGGCGAGGCGAACTTTGGCTTGACTCGCGCTCGCCTCGCAGGGCGCGAGGCGAGCTTTTTTGAAACTCGCGCTCGCAAAATTTTGAGTTCGCCTCGCCTCGCGCTTACGTCGGTTCGCGCTCGCCTCGCCTCGCAGTTCGCGCGAGTTTAGTTCGCACAGTTCGCCCCGCGCTTCCAGAGTGTCTAGTGCTAAAAAAGTATGAAAACAATGCAGAATCGTTCTTTAAAAAGGAATAATAAAATCTCTGTTTTTTAACAATTCTTTTGATATATTTAATGCATATGTTCACAAGTCGTTCGACCGAAAAACATATCAAATATGGGACACAGTACACATACCTAGCTATAGGAATTTTTAATCTGGGAAGGATTTTTTAATGTTAGGTATCCAAATCATGCCAAGATGCCCATTAATATTGTCTTTCACAAGAAAAACTAACTACAACTTCTTTCCTCATTTATTGTATTGTCTATCTAAGGGTTGAATTTTTGCCTTCCTCCTTTTCAATTTAATCTTCATAAGAATGAGTCATTCATTTTCGGTTCGTTATTTATACTTGATGGAGCGGTGTGTTACCTATCAATTTCTTGGAATTGGAATGGTTTTTGAAAAACCTACCTTTGTCCACATTCTAGTTTGTAGGTTTAGTAATTACTGAAAATATAACAGTCAAAATTTGCACTACACTAAACAATGGAATATATGTAATTATAGGCACGGCCGGTGCTAGGGAGCTGCGGAACTGCAGCACGCCCGGACGAAAAAGAAAAAGGGAAGATTTCTCAAGTCCTTGCTCGTACACAATGAAAAGCATGACACATTTCTAAAATAATTCTTATGATTGGCATGGTAAAGAAACTCAAACTCAATAAATACTGAAACTGCGAATCTATAAATCCCATGTTAGTCCGATTTATGTGGCAGCACCCCAAAATTCCAAATGGCTTTACTTTTCAAAAAAGCCGCTTGGTATTTTTAATTCTAATAAAATGATCTATTAAAACGCTCCTATTGCAAAAGTTTCCCTATGGGATTACCATAGTATTTAGCGCGAACTGCGAACTGTTCGCGCGAACTAGTTCGCCTCGCCTCGCAGAAATGACGGTTCGCGCTCGCGCGGGGCGAGTTTTTTTACAGTTCGCCTCGCGCGAACTTTTTTAGGTGCGAGGCGAGTTTTTGCTAAACTCGCGCTCGCAGTTCGCGCGAACAGTTCGCCTCGCCTCGCAGTTCGCGGCCATCACTACTCTTGCGAGACGAGAAACCCTATTAAATAAGTTTAGACTGCGCACAGTTCATACATCTCTATGAGGCTACATTTTTCAGTCGGTATCATGACGTACACAACTGCTGGAGTGTAGGGCTTTAGGGATTTAGAAGTCTTATCCCGGCAGCATGAATGAGTTCCAATATTGTAGCACATTTCTGTGAAGATAGGACTTATTCAGTGTATTGCTGAGTTTAGTGTATTAGGCAGTGCTGTACGTTCCTTTTTTCAGCTCTAAAACAAATAAAAGAGCCTGATAAGTTTGATAAGAGTGAAAATACCTAATACAAAAGTTAAATGCTAACTGCCACCCCACCAACTCGATTACTAACTGGCTCTTCAACTTTTCTACTCTCTTTATTTTCCTGATCCTTCTCTATTATTTCCTTTTTTCTTAAATTATATTTTTTCTCTTTCCTCAAACTTCTTTTTTTATTCTCTAGAATTTCTTTTCTTATACTTAACTCTTCTCCTTTTCCCCACTTTTTTCTTTTTCCAAATATTTCTCTCCATTTTCTACTTTTTTATATATTACACACCATTCTATCCTCCTCTCTTTATCTTGAGCTCCATTTATCCTCCTTCTCCTTTTCGTCATTTTCCTCGTCCTTCTCATTCTCAATTATAGATCTACAGTTCCTTTCTCCTTTAATTCTCTTACACCTTAATTTTATTTATTTCTATCACTTTTCTGATTCTTGAAATTCTCTCACTTTTTCTTAATTTTCTTTAAGAAAACTTCAGATCATAGGATTATTCTTTTGTCTTCTATTAGCGCTATTAAAAAGGATTATGTAAGGTTTAAGTTTAAGGCTTAAACTTTTTTAAAGTAGGACGATATACTTAATCCCTTTGTGTAAAAGGAGCTTTTTTGAAAGATTTCGAAGATTTATGTTTAAGAAGGCAATAGAGAAGATTCGTTATGAAGTTTCTCATCCAATGGATAAGAAATGACTGAAAGGTATTTGCAATCAAAGAGGATAATTATTTTATTATAAATGACAGGTATTCTATTTGATAAAAAAAAAAAAAAAATAGGTATTACTCTAGTTTAAAAATCTAGAAGTCTTTGAAAGTGGGAGTAATTCTGAAAAAGTTCCCAAATGAGTCCCGGCCACAGGCAGGCGAAAATTTTCCTAACTTATTCGCCCTATTCGCCCAAAAGAGCAAAAGAAATGCTCTGTCTGAGCAAAGAGGAATCCTTACTGGCTTTTAACAGGCCACTGTAGCCTCAACTACCGTCTGAACAAATGGACATTGCTCAAGACCTAAAATGCCGTCTCTGTAAAGAGGCCCTAGAGACATCAGCAAAACACATTCTCTGTGAATGTGGAGCAGCCTCACACGCTCGACTGAAATACTTCTCAAAGCTGATTCTAACACCTAAAGAAGTTACCGAAATCAGTCCTAAAAGAATCTTAAGCTACATTAATAGCTTTGATCTCTTTTAGAGTTACAGGGGCATGTCACAAAAGATCTATTTAAGGTCGCAGTGACAAAGAGCTTTCGTAGCCGACAGCCCTACTTATACCAATACCAATAGTTTAAAAATAGAAACCTCTATTTTTTTCAATACGGGCATAATATTTGTATTTCTACTTTGACTGACATGATTTAGAGTATTGTTTCAGAGTACACAGGTACGTAACACAAATAAGTGACAAACTTACGAATAGAATTAATAGGTAAAATTTATTAGATCTGATCTACATCATATGAATATTGGATGTATCAATATTCCTATCGTAAAGATCAGATGTGTGATTAGTAAGATCGACAATGGATCATAATAAAATCATTATCTTAAACTTTCATGACTTCTTTTCTCTCCCTAGAATATTGCAAGATGGCATTTACATGGAAAGAAAGAGCAAACTTTTCCGCAAGTAGGTCATCCCTCCCGAGCGACGTCTAACCTGAAAACTTTGTCTTGTAATTTAGATGAAAAAAAATCTGCTATGTAAAAATTACTACCTCATTACTGTTTCCTACAGGATAAAAAGAAAGAGGTTACTCTGAATTCTAAAACTATTTGAATAAGAAATGTGCTAATTAGAAAGACGAACAATGTAACAATAGATATAGGTATGATGTTTACCTTTTGTAGGTTGATTTTACCTTTTGGAACTTAAAAATTATTTTCTAAGGCGAAAATAAATAAATTGGTTAAGTAGAGCATTATTATTATTGTAATGCTCTCCTCAAACTAGCTAGTCACAAAATAAATAAAATCAAGACTAACTTGGAATAACAGTCACATTGACACGGTACTTGTAGCTACTCCAACTTGCAATAAATGACAAGGAGTTCCAGTGTTGCCAGATTATTTTTGGCCAAGATCGTACGAGCGTGTCAAAATTATCGTACATTCGACCCAAATTATCGTACAAAGCCCATAGCCTAAAATTTCGAGAACGGTCAGAGCTAGAAACTTGAAATAGGCCGCAGGACTCCGCCGCTTGCGAGGGGAGAAAGATACAAAAAAATTATGAGGATATAAAATGTTTCAAATTAAAAAATAAACAAAAAGTATTCATACCTATTTTCTGATAAAAGCTACTGTTGGCGATATTTTGCCGCTTTTTGGCCGAATAATGACCGTTTTTTTTAATGCTTGGAAAAAGGAATTTTTTGAAAATATAAAAGGCTTGAAAATTCAAAAAAAAAAAAAAATATTCTAATATATTTCTTGTTAAAGGAACCTTAGTTAATAGGTACTAATAAGTTATGTACCTACTAATCGTCAGTAATAGAGTCAGAAAGTAAAAAGACTCATACTACTTTTTTTGTATCAAAATTATCCCATACAAGTTAAGAAAGAGCTCGTTTTTTGTTTGTTTCAAGCCACCTACATTAGCCATAGTAAACTTAGTACACAAAAACGAGTAGGTTCTGTGCTGTGCTCTGTGTTGAAGGTTCTTACACACGATGTCCTGATGCAGCGATGCCAGATTATTTTTATGAACGAAGGGGGATTTTTTTTTCTCGAGACGAAATACCTATAAAATTGCAAGATTGCCCAAAAAGTGAAATTATGAATCGTACATTTAGCGTACGATCCTAAGGATAGGATCGTAGATCGTACAAAGGCTCTAATTATCGTACAAATACGATAATTATCGTACGTATGGCAACGCTGAGGAGTTCTTTGATTTTAATCAACACATCTATTTTTAATTTAAAAGTTATCATTTATGTTAGTCACAATCGTCATATATTATCACTACTGCTCAAACTCGTTTTACTATATTTGTTTGCAACTTGAACCACCGACCTCCGATTACCAGTCCGCCACCTTTCGACTGTGATTATTATTTAATGATTTTTTCATGCCATCCATATCAAAATGTTTTATATTTTACTGCTAAAATAAGTTTTTGAAGTGCAATTTTTTCAACAAGAGTAAAATGTATACAAATAAAAAGAGTGAACCACGCTTACAGGATAAATATTGATAATTTTGAATTAGGTATACGTATTAGTTAATAATACATAAAATGGGTGTAGATATAGTTATTATTAAGAATCTACTCTCACGAGACCTGGATAGAAAGACAGCATGCATTTTCTTTTTAAAGCATCAGACTTTAAAAGAACAAAACTTTAAAAACTTTGGATAAATAATTAAAATTCAACAAAAAAATTCATCTTTCAGCCCAGTGAGCTTTGACTGTACTCTGTACAGGCAAAGTTTGGATGGAAAAAGTTTGGATATTCTCAGAGGTGTTAACTATTTTTGTCTTGCTGACTTGCTGATTTACGACCCCAGACAAAGTCAGCACAAGTCATTAAGTTCCAGACGAGAGATGTATCACTGAGGGCATTCTCTCAAGATGATGCTAATTTTGAAAAGTTATTACTTTATCTTGTCGGTTTAAAAACAATATTTGAAACAGTTGTGGCCTTTCTAAGACTTTGTTTATTAGTTTTGCGATTATGCTTCAGGCTCAGAATACATCTATCCGAGTAAAATATTTACGTCGCTGTGGCTTTTATGTTTTATCTTAGTACAGGGTTCAACTTTTCCTCTAAGTGTAATAGCTAATAAACTTATGTAAACATCACACAACTTCCTTATCCCCCGAAGTGTTCGGCCTCTGGTTTTAAATTTTATTTCTGAAAAGAGGTTTAAGAAAATGGTCAAGAAGAGGTTAGAACTCTCATAAAAATAACCAAAAAATTAAACAGAAAAACTTTAAATAGAAAATTTTAGTCCTTCCATGACTTTCCTCTTCAAGATAATAAACAAAATTAAAATAAAACAGTGTGTTGATTATTTGATGTAGCTCTTTGGCTCTACTGATCCTGAAAACTATTATTCATCATTGCATGAACGTTTATAGGTTCATTTTCTAGGAGAGCCAAAGATTTTTAACTCTGTTTTCACGTTTAACATTTTCCCTATGGACAACAACTGAAAATTGTGTAGTCTATTAAGTCAGCAGATATCAGATAAAATAATTTATGATGGTAAAGAATTGAATTTTGTTAATGAATATCAATATCTTGGTGTTTTAATGCAACCAACATTATGTATCACTAAGCATCTAGAAATGAAAAGCATTAAAGTTGCACATGCCATGGCAAATGTCAAGAACTTACATCAAGTAACATTAAAAACTTGCCATAAAATATTCAAAATAAAAATAGATCCTGTTGTAACATATAGCTTCAATGCCCTAGCTGACAAAATAAATTCAAATCACTTAATAATGCTTGATAAAATCAAAGCCAAATTCTATAAAAGAACACTAGGAGTGCATAAAAGTACTTCTAACACATTAGTATTTCACATGACAGAAGTAACCAGATATGGAGAAGACATCATATCAAGATTTGGAGATAACATTGACCAACAACAAGTGAAAAAATACAGAAACATTGTTGAAGAAAAGAATATAAAATTCACAATAGACAAATACACTGATGGCCCTATCTTCAAATCAAATACATGGAAAAGTCATTGTCAAAAGAACAGACATCTATTAGCAAGATACACGGTACATGGTTTTCACCACAAGATCTGCCAAAGAAGAGGATATCACACATCATCATACTCAGATGAAGAAATTCCCATTTGTATATGCAAGTTCTGTGACCAACCCATAACCAGCAGATATCACTTGGATGATCATACCATAGAAAGCCACTATACATTAACCAGTATACTGTCTAATCTAGATAAGATAGGGGCACTGTAAATAATTTCATGTGTAAAAAATCCTTTACACTGCTTAAATGTTTTATATATCTCTGTACTCATTTTGTAATTTATTCTTGTACACCCTTAAATTGTAATTATTGTATACTTAAACCTATGACCAACCAATAACCAGCAGATATCACTTGGATAACCATACCATAGAAAGCCATTAACATTAACCAGTAGAATGTGTAATCTAGATAAGATAAGGGCAATGTAGATAACTTCATGTAAAAAAAAAAAAAAAAAAAAATGTGTACAATGCTCAAATGTTTTATATCTGCTCTTATTCTGTAATTTATTCTTGTATACTTAAATTGTAATTATTGTATACCTAAATTGTATTTTGAAAAATAAATAAAGCTGTAGCTCTTGCTACGATACATTTGTTAATAATAATTAAGTCAGCAGCAATTTGTTAAGTCATTTTTGTTGTTGATATTTTCAATACCTACGTATTTAATTAAATAAAATGAAAATGCTCTATTATTCACTGAAATATGTAAATCAGTCGAACGAAAATATTAGATAATAATATTTTTAAATAAAAAGAGAAAGGAAAAAGAAATTCAACCTCTTTTCAGCTGAACAATGTCAAACATTGCCACGCGTGAAATCGTTTCCTTTTGATGTTTTCTTCGTCTCGGATTTCAGAGCATGAGGTTTTCGCACTCGGATATCCGGACCCCGGACTACAGCAAATATCGCAGAGACAGGAAGCCGGACAAAGAAGAGGAGGCCGCTCAGAGGAAGTCGTTCTCCTACATGATAGCGGGTGAGACGAGAGTGATGGAGATATGACGAATGGGTGGGATGAAGAGAGAAAGAGGAGAGAGAGAGACACAGGACGCTCAGAGGAAGTCGTTCTCCTACATGATAGCGGGTGAGACGAGAGAGATGGAGATATGACGAATAGGTGGGATGAAGAAAGAGAGAGAGAGAGAGAGGGATAGGACGCTCAGAGGAAGGGGTTCTCCTACATGATAGCGGGTGAGACGAGAGTGATGGAGATATGACGAATAGGTGGGATGAAGAAAGAGAGAGAGAGAGAGAGGGATAGGACGCTCAGAGGAAGGGGTTCTCCTACATGATAGCGGGTGAGACGAGAGTGATGGAGATATGACGAATAGGTGGGATGAAGAAAGAGAGAGAGAGAGAGAGGGATAGGACGCTCAGAGGAAGGGGTTCTCCTACATGATAGCGGGTGGAGACGAGAGAGATGGAGATATGACGAATGGGTGGGATGAAGAGAGAAAGAGAGAGAGAGACAGGACGCTCAGAGGAAGGGGTTCTCCTACATGATAGCGGGTGAGACGAGAGAGATGGAGATATGACGAATGGGTGGGATGAAGAGAGAAAGAGAGAGAGAGAGAGACAGGACGCTCAGAGGAAGGGGTTCTCCTACATGATAGCGGGTGAGACGAGAGAGATGGAGATATGACGAATGGGTGGGATGAAGAGAGAAAGAGAGAGAGAGACAGGACGCTCAGAGGAAGGGGTTCTCCTACATGATAGCGGGTGAGACGAGAGAGATGGAGATATGACGAATGGGTGGGATGAAGAGAGAAAGAGAGAGAGAGACAGGACGCTCAGAGGAAGGGGTTCTCCTACATGATAGCGGGTGAGACGAGAGAGATGGAGATATGACGAATGGGTGGGATGAAGAGAGAAAGAGAGAGAGAGAGACAGGACGCTCAGAGGAAGGGGTTCTCCTACATGATAGCGGGTGAGACGAGAGAGATGGAGATATGACGAATGGGCGGGATGAAGAGAGAAAGAGAGAGAGAGGGACGTGGGATAAAGAGAGAAAGGGAGAGAGGGACAGGACGCTCAGAGGAAGGGGTTCTCCTACATGATAGCGGGTGAGACGAGAGAGATGGAGATATGACGAATGGGTGGGATGAAGAGAGAAAAGAGAGAGAGAGGGACGTGGGATGAAGAGAGAAAGAGAGAGAGAGACAGGACGCTCAGAGGAAGGCGTTTTCCTACATGATAGCGAGTGGGACGAGAGAGATGGAGATATGACGAATGGGCGGGATGAAGAGAGAAAGAGAGAGAGAGACAGGACGCTCAGAGGAAGGCGTTTTCCTACATGATAGCGAGTGGGACGAGAGAGATGGAGATATGACGAATGGGCGGGATGAAGAGAGAAAGAGAGAGAGACAGGACGCTCAGAGGAAGGCGTTTTCCTACATTATAGCAGGTGGGACGAGAGAGATGGAGATATGACGAATGGGCGGAGAGAGACAGTTTAAATAGATCGAGAGTTATAATGAAGAAAGGGTGGGAATAATAGAGAGATAAAACAAAAGAGAGGAAGTCTCACATTGCCCACATCCCAGATGATAGCGGGTAAAGGAAAAGAGAGAGAAGGTAAATGTAGAAAGAAGAAGAATTGGGAAGATGAGGAGGAGTAGAGGTGGAATGAGAAAATGGTGAAGTGAAGAATAAATGAGATAGAAAAAGAGAGAAGTGAAAAGTAATAATTGGTAAGATGTAAAAGGAAAGAGCTAGAGAAAAGATGAAAGACAAAATGACAGATATAAAAAGAATGGTTCAGGTGGACAAAGAGAGAGAAGAATGATACCTTGTTTGTGTGAGAAAAATGAAACATTGGTGAAATATACTGGAGTGAGTGAGAGAAAATATAATGTACGTTAGGATGGACCAGAAAAAGTAATTAAAAGTACATTATATTACATATTGCAACAAAAATAAACCAACTGCGAATATCGAACCTGATACACCAGTTTGCAATATTCTAGTGATATCCATCAAACCGCGAATGCTACTTAGAGCTTGTTCTCAATAGTATAATCTATGAAGCGCACAAAAATGTATTTCCATATTGCGTAAACCTTCAACTTTTACATTGAAAATTCATTAATCTTTCTGGACTAAAATTGAAGGGTGATTGTTCTGAAGTATGGGGGGATAACTAGTCGGGGATTTTACTTCCTCCTATGGGGCGATGTTGCTTTCGGAAAGTTCCATTGTTCACTCCAGACACCGCGCAATATTTTTATCCCTTTTAAAGCTGCTATGCGGAAGATATAATAATTACAACTGTTCATATCTATGTTATCAGAGTTATTATACTGAGTGTTGAAAGCTGAAGAAAAACTCAGTTCATTTGTTTGGGCTTGGTGAAATCACCTGATTTTTATTTGCCCCGCATACCTATATAATTTGTGAAGAAAAAAAGTCAGTTCATTTGTTTGGCCTTGGTGAAATAATCTGATTTTTATTCGCCCTGCATATACAGGGCCTCCATAAAGTCTCACCCAGGTCTGGGTTTCTCGAAAACGACTCAAAATATCAAAAAATGCAAAAACCCGTATTCCTTTATTTTTAGGAGGATTTATTTTCAGCCAAAATTATTTTGCCTACACGGCCCCAGTCAGGCTGGGCATGGACCAACTTTAAAATCTTAAATAGAATGGTATGTCTTGTGGCATATTGTTTTAAAGGTCTTATTGAGAGACGTTCATAACAACAAATTACAGTGACTACGACTTACCGTTCTTGAGATACAGGGTCGGACGTCCTGCATAATACCCATATATTTTGACCTATAAATCGTTAACCGTAAATTATGGAGAACATTTTTATTGTTAATAATAACTCCTTATAGCAAGACCTTTCGAACAAGTTATAACTCGACATACTCTGTTGATGTTAGTTTCTGGTCGGTTTTGTCAGCCAGCCGGACGAACAGTCGAAAAAAATTTAACGAAAAAACAAATCAAGTTTTAACTTGTTCGAAAGGTCTTGCCATAAAGAGTTATTATTATCAAGAAATTTTTTCTCCATAATTTACGGTTTACGAGTTATAGGTCAAAATTAGGCAAAATTTTTTTGGCTGGAAATTAATCACCTTAAAAATAAAGGAATACGGGTTTTTGCGTTTTTTGATATTTTAAGTTTTTTCGAGAAACCCAGGCCTGGGTGAGACTTTATGGATGCCCTGTATAATTTGAATATGCAATATACAACATTTAAATCATACAATGTTGTCTAATCTTAATTTCATGGTTTTTCACTTTCTGACTTGTGTGAGCCATGTGAGAGTCCATAATTTTAATTTAATGTAAACATGAAAGCTGTATAACTAGATATTATGTTCTTATTGTTTTCATTTTCCCAGGAGGTTGTTCAGTGGGAACAATGTACTTTGCGAAGGCAGTGGTCACTAAATTCATCACCAGTATGAACGCTTCAGCCGATGTCCTGGCTATGGCCCAGATAGAGATCAAACTCAGTTCCATACCTGAGGGCCAGAGCGTCACCTTCAAGTGGAGAGGCAAACCCTTGTTCATACGACACAGGTAGGTACCTGCATTATTCAAATGTATAGTGTATACGTAGTGACGTATGTCACCTGTCACCTAGAGATGAAAAGAAATGAACAATAATACTCTTTTTTTTTAGGACCAAGAAAAACATTGAAATATAATAAAAATCAGTGTTTTTTTTCTTCATTGTATAACTTAAATATAATTAGTAAAAATTTAGAAGTTCGAAATTTTAAATTTAGTGTAACAAGTAATTAGAAAGTATTCTTACTCTTGTATTTACCACAGTCCTCATTTTCAGAACTGCCAAGGAGATTGATGCGGAACAGAAAACCCCACTCTCCGAGCTGCGGCATCCGGAGGCGGATTCTGACCGCGTGAAGGACCCGGCCTGGCTCGTGATCATTGGCATCTGCACCCACCTGGGCTGCGTGCCCATCGCCAACGCCGGGGACTGGGGCGGCTACTACTGCCCCTGCCATGGGTCCCACTACGACGCCTCGGGCCGGATCAGGAAGGGCCCCGCCCCCACTAACATGGAAGTGCCCAAGTATGATTTTATTGAGGGTGGGATGCTTCTCGTGGGCTGAGCAGTAGCGAAGCAGAAGTTAACGCAAGATCTGACGTACTGTTTGTTAGAAGTAATGTTTTGGGAAACCAGTGTTTAGAGTACTGCTCAACAGAATTAGAAGTCATTTTGAGGACAAAAGGAGAATAATTTCGTAGTGTATCAATAACCTGTGTTTGCTTTGTTTGTATTAGCATTCAATTAAATTTAAAAATACTGTGATATACCCATCAGCATATTTCTTACACTCATTAACTTACTGCTGACTGTACAGGGGTATATCCTTTTTTAAAAACCTAGGAAACCGTAAGTGTACAATATGTATAGTAGGTTCAAGGTTATACCATCCTAGCTCAATTTATTTTACTCCAAGTAGGTATTGAGATATCGTATGCAGTAATTAGATAAAGTCAAAACTGGGTCCACGTGGTAGAAAACCTGTGACGCGAAGGAGTGCTGGCACTGAGCTAGTAACAATATTTCCAAAAGTAGGTATAAAGAGCACGTTTGTAAAATAAGCAACGCATGTCTTGCTTCACGTTTCTGGTAAGTAGCTACGCAAACTGCTGGGAGCATTATTAATAAAATTCTTTCAGGAAAAGGGAAATACCTCCACGTAATCTTGTTATCTCTACAACTATTAGATGTTATTTTACTTATTTTGTAAACTCTACTTCAGTATTTTCGTGTTCTTATTAATTTCCATGACCAAGTTCGTTACTTTATTATTTTTCCAAGAAAAATATCTCCGCATTTTGTGCTTCATGTTGCACCATCTTCTTCCACGTAATAATCTTCATTCCTCATCCCTTGCCCGCACGGCTGAAATTTTTCTGCTGAGAAGGAACCAAACAGAACATTCAAGCTATGCATAATGAGATTTTTTAAATTAAATTCAGAACTTAACTTGTTTAATGAGAAAATAATTCAAATTTTTGATTCGGCATAGGACTCTTTCTTCCTTGAGAATAAACTTTTAATTTTGTTTTCTTATACATATTTATAAAAAAAAAATAGTGTTATATTAAAACGAATCTTTTTATAAATAGGACAATTAAAGAGATAAAACTACTTCTAATTAAGTCATGGAAAGACATCGTTTCTTGAAAACTGAACCACCTATCTCCAGATTACGAGTCTTCTGGTTGAGCTAGTGAAGTGGTCGGTTCTTTTATTTCAAACCTCAGACAAATTCAATAATTTAATAGATATGATTCATAATATAATATTGTTTGTACAGACTGAAATAGACAATTTCAACCTCAATTTAATAATAATTCGTTTGTTATCCGTTTCAAAAACCATGCCCCCCTCCCCTGCCATCTCATATTGAACTCACCCCTATATCTAATCCATCCCACTTTTGTACCCATTCGTTAACCTGTAGGTTTATCCTTTATCAAAAACACCACGAACATTTATATATTTTTTTTTTTTTTTTACATCGCGGTGAGATTATGTTGTACATTTTTTTTTTTTTTTTTAGTAGTCACTGTGGCAGAGCGAGTTAGCGCGCTAGGCATTGCACACATGGTGACCTGGGTTCGATTCCCAGCGGGGGAGGATTTTTTCTGCTCTGTACTTGGATGTTCGGGGTCCACTCATACCTCGTGAGGAAAAATGAGTAGTTACTTGTATGAGTAACGACCAGTGGCGGCATTACCAGAGTAAAAAGAAATTAATGTAATAGAATAATTCGAAATGTAAAGGAGGCTCTTAGTAATGCTGCGCTACCCACAAAAATTGTGAAGAGGCCTTGTGCTTCACCACAAAGAAATTCGTACAATACAATACAATACAATATTTTTTTTTTTTTTTTTTTTTTTCAGAAAAAAAAATTCAAATAGATTGAGCAACAAAATAGAAATATCCATGACAAAAAAACGGCAAAAACCTAACAATATACACAAATATAGGTGTAGGTACTGTAGGTATAATAAACGTTTGTATCGCTTCTGATTTTTCTTTTGAATTTTTTGCTTAGCAAGTCAGCACTAAACACAAAAAATACGTAAGAGGATGATTAGCTTTTAATGATCCATAAATATTTTCTCTTTCCTCTCATCCTTCTTCATTTTTTTTTATTATTTTTTTCACCATATTTCTTTCTTTATCATAATCATGATTTCCATAGTTATTTTATATCATGCTATTCAAAATTACCCAGTCTAATCATCATCACCTCCTCGACCTTATCATTACAGTCAGCATAATTTTAGAACATTTTCTCACTAATACAGGAGCAGCAGCTACACAATATGATCAGGGAGCGTTTTTTTTTACTTACAAAATTCCAACTATGCTTTTAGTAATCTTTCATGGGAGATCAAGCCACACAACAGAAGTCTGTAATTCACTTACCAGCACAGATACGAGCTCTGTACAGTAACCTCTTCCAGATCTTTCGCATTAAATAAACTAATCCATGAAATTTCATTAACAGTATTATAACAAATTTCTAAATCCACCTTTATATGTGTAATGTACAGTTGTACACTATATACAGTGTACAGATCTTCTGATGCAACAGCTACACGATTGCTAATCTAGAGATTTAAATTTTGAAATGAAGATTTTACTCTTTACAGATTTTTTCTCCAAAAAAGGAGATTTTCAGTGAGAGGGTTTATATTGACAATTTTCCAGGTTATGGCAATGGTCCTCGAGAAAGCCAGGGTCCACTTGTTGGTATATATACCAAGAATACTTGTATATAGTACGGCCATCGATGTAGGTATCGTCAATCTCCATTAGGTTTATTATGTATGCATTCTGAAAGTTTCTGAAAACTTTTATCTGACTCGTCTGAGCATTCCGAGAAAATGTATTGAATCCATTACCAGCAGAACTTCTCCAGGACTTTAATATTAGCATAAAACTCTGCGCTTGAAATCTCGAGGAAGGAAAGAAATGCCGACTCGCCTTATTTTCTCTGGAAAATTGCACATTTCCTTTGGGGAAATGTTGAATTTCAATCTGAAGTTATTGGATATAGGATGAAATTGACGGAAGGAGAAATACAGAAAGTACGAGAGAAATATGAATATTACATAATACTTCAAGTCCATAATATTCATATTTATGTCATTGAGGGGGGTGAAGGCAGAGAAATATGAATATTACATAATACTACAAGTCCGTAATATTCATATTTATGTCATTGAGGGGGTAAAGGTAGAGAAAAATATGAATATTACATAATACTACAAGTCCATAATATTCATATTTATGTCATTGAGAGGATAAAGGTAGAGAGAAATATGAATATTACATAATACTACAAGTCCATAATAAGTCCATAATATTCTTATTTATGTCATTGAGGGGATAAAGGTAGAGAGAAATATGAATATTACATTATACTACAAGTCCATGATATTCATATTTATGTCATTGAGGGGATAAAGGTAGAGAGAAATATGAATATTACATAATACTACAAGTCCATAATATTCATATTTTTCTCATTGAGTGAATTTTTTTTTTTTATAATTTTGAGATATAAAAAATGGTGTTAACAACTGTATAGGACCAAAAATATTGTGTTCATGACAATTGGTTTTTAAGAGGTCCCCTAATCTTGATAGGAAAGTGTTTTTTACAAAACCTACCTACGTTTCTTTTCACTTAAAATTTTGTGTTATTTTATTGTTTGTTACACCCTGTATTTTTTACTGGTAATAGATTGGTTCAATATTGAAGCGTGTTCTGTTCCGGTGAGAATGCCTGAAGCTTCAAATTCATCAATTTTATGTTTCGTCACCAGCGGAATAATAGGTATGTATACGAGACACGGCGTTACTGGTGGCGCTACACCCATATCATCCGAAACATTGCAGGGATCTGAGTGAAAATTTCTATGGCACTGGTGTTAGGATAGGCAGTAGAAACCCCACAACCAAAACAATTTACTCTGTTCTCATGTAGTATTGAATATTTCTCCCACTCCAGGAAATGCAGGAATTCAGTAACAATATAGCTGACAAAGTACTAGAAATATTATTTTGTGGAAAAAAAAATAAGTATGTGATTTTTGCTTTATATTACTACTACTAGCTAGGATTCTGAACAGTAAAATCAGGGACAAGAAATACAAGTTATTCTGGAAGGGTTATATCAAGAAAGTTACGACTTCCATCTTGTCTTCAGAAAATGATATTATGAAAATTAATATATAATTACTATTACAGCACACCTCCTCAGCATATTGAATACCTACACCATTAAACTTGTTCATACCTACAAAATAAAATTATACTTACAGAGGTATTTACTTGAATTTGATACGAAGAATAGGCCTCTATGAGTTGACTGCCAATGCCTCAAAGTTTAGGCTAGTTGTCCCCTGTCTGACCACTATCATGATAACGCAAAGCTTTTCAGACAATAACAGACAGTTTAAACTCAATTATGTGAACAATATTTGGAAAGCTTATTTCATCGTACGGAGAAGGAGAGGGAATTCGGTCCCAGATATGATAGCCCAGATAAGGGAGACAGTTACAAATGGGATGATGGAATTCCTGGAAGAGGAAATGAGAAGGGAATTTAGGGAGAGTCTGACAGAGGAATTATGAGAGGAAGAGAGAGGACTTTGACACAAAAGAAAAAGACAGAGGGACTTGAACACAAAAGAGAGAGGGAGAGAAATGTACAGTAAGATTATCAAGAAAGAAAGAGACAGTGTGAGAAAGAAAATAGGTTTTCTCCGGATGAGGCTGAAAAATGAAGAGAAGTTGAGAGAAAGAGAATATAAAGTTAAAGAGAGAGAAATTAAAGAGAAAACAGAGGCGAAAATGAAGAGAAGTTGAGAGAAAGAGAATATGAAGTTAAAGAGAGAGAAATTAAAGAGAAAACAGAGTCGAAAATGAAGAGAATTAGAGGAAGTGGGACGGATAGAGAGAAGAGTGGTCTAAAATGAATATGGGAAAATCAGAAAAATCGATAGAGAAACAGAAAGTAAAAGAGAGGGAGAGAGATAAAACACGTGCAAGCAGGCATAAAATGGGATTTCCAACAGTTTTTTCCCAGCACAAATGGAAACCCAACCAGGAGAGGCAGAGAGGGGCACTTGGACAATATTTTGACAGTCGAGATGCTTTCGGTCCGTCTCCAGCTGATGTCCCTTGTTATCATCACATTACATCATCGCATCCACCATTCATACTTTTATCATTTCCTACCAAGCTCGTATTGTTTACTGATTTCCCATGGGCGGCTACATATTTTATGTAAAAAAACTACTAATGTACCTACAATAGTTCATGTACCTGTAACAGATTTGTTTCAGCGATGTTGTATGCAAGGCAAATGAATTAAATGAGATAAATGTGGAATAACCAGAAATAATGTCAGCTCAATTTAAAAAATCATGACCTTTTGTAATTCTTAAACCTTATTGGGTAATAGAGAGTAGAGTAAGAACAAGGAGTGACCTTTCCTGGTGGAACCTATATTTAATGTTCTCCTCATCAAGCAAAACGCTAGTTTTGCAACGCCAAGAAAAACAAAACGAGCGTGCTACGAACTAAACCTAGTTCGTATGTATTTTCCTTTGTAATTTTGACCTTCTTGGACAAAACTTTTTAATTTTTTTTCTTCATATTCGTGTTTTCCTCGTCGAATAGAAGATGACTACTTTTTATTTGACCTTTTTCTGACACCCCTAACCGCTTTTACGAGCACCCCCAAATTTAGTAAAAGATTCATATTATTTTTTTTTTTTTTTCCGCATTCGGCTTACCACGGGCATATGGTTCAAGTTAAAATTATGAAATTTTGTTTATGGGTTTTTAATGCTTGCAGCTCGAGGTTTTTACAAAAAAAAAAACTTCCGCGGTCACTCGGCGGCGCTTTGGCGGTACCGCCTGTATCTCAAATGCGGCTCATAATAAAAATCTGAAACTTTGTATGTAAATTTTTAATTTTATTAATTTTTTTTATAATTATAACCATTCATGAGTTATAACATTATTTGTTGTTCACCGACCTCTCTTCACGTAATCACATGAATCGCTATTAAGGCTTTATCGTATCGAGTTGAAACTTTCAGGACATATTTCTGAGTTTTGGCAGATGATTCCTTGTCAGAATAGCCATCTTCAAAAAATTTACGGTTTTTGAGTTATAAGCTCTTAAAGTCATTGGTAGCGCACAATATAATTTGGATTAGAGTATCTTCTCCGAGTCTCCGGGATTCCACAAATGAAATCTATAAGTAACTAGCGGGCTGTCGCCCGCTTTGCGGGCCGAGGCATGGCCGTGAAAGCAAAAAATCCTTTTTCGTCAATGGCAGGTGTTGTAGTGGGAGTTTCGAAAAATCCCGTCTTATTGCACATCTAGACTATAAGACAAAGCTACCTACCAAATTTCAGCTTCCTAGGACTTACGGTTTGGGCTGTAGAGCGATGATCAGTCAGTGGTCAGTGGTCAGTGGTCAGTGGTCAGTGAGTGTCTTTGACATTTATATATTAAGATGGTTGTGTTTGCTGCCTTTCTTCGATTTTTTTTAGGTTCTTCGGTCTTATAAATGAATTATATTATTCTTCGTCTAGTTTTATTTAAAGATGTGAGTGAGTTTTATTCAATGAAATACCTAATATCTTTAACAATATTATATTGAAAATACCTACTTGATCTAATGTAATATAATTTATAATGTATAAAATACTAAAATAATTAAATATAGATAAATAATCCATTAAAATAATGCACGATGTACGAGGCTATAAAAAAACCACACTGCGAGTATTTACTTGTTAAAGTCATCTTAAGTTTTAGTATTTTGCAAATTAATATGTAGACCTGCAAGCCGAGATTCGGCAGTTTGAGTTTTGGTTGACAATTTTACAACCATACGGAAAATTCAGATCCTCAGAGAATTGAGATCCTCGCTAAGCATGCATACATAACACACATATACATATAACTAAACGGGAACAGTCAGTGTAAAAACAATTTCACCAAAGTCTCCTATACCTACCAGCTGATGTTACGATTTCGGTTTCTGAGAATTACCGTTCTCATAAGAAAAGGCTTGACTTTACATAACTAAACACAAAAGAAAGATAAACAAAACCATAAAAGATTAATCCAATCGTATCTACGTATTGCGAATAAAAAACAAAGAAGAACTTGTTTTCTCTTGTTGAGCCTAGCGGAATCGAACATACTCATAAGAGAGTGTACCTGCCTCTTTCAAAAAAATTTCACATTGCATATTTTAAAGAATTTGCTTCATGTGTGTACACTGTACAGCTGTACCTACATAATTTTTAAAAGTATTCGATTTCCGAATTCGTACAATTTTTTACTTTCCTTATCCTATAATACATTCCTTGTCGTCGAAAATTTGGCGTACCCTGTATTTCACATTTCTGAACAAATCATAGCCTTAGACGAAAAAAACAAAAAAGTTGTTTTCGTTGATTAGTCCGTGCGTCCGCCTGTCTGTGAACAAGATAGGTATCTCGATAGCTAAAATTTGGTGTCGAAGTTGATTTTATATACCACACGAACAACGAAACTTTTAGTTGAAATTGGTCAAACAATGCGGCCTAGTGGCAGAATCTGACTTCTTTTCGAGTGATAAGGAAAGTGTTGTGGTGCCACACCAGTTTATTTTCTTTTTAATTAGTTGTTTTGTAACGCGTTTTCGAACCACTAGGTCGCAAGTTTGATACCAACTTTGGTATTAAAAAAAAAAAAAAAAAAAAAACTAAGCCCAGAACTGACTGTCCTGAATATCATACCAGATTAAGACTATTAAGTCCATTATTCCAGCAGTAAGCCCAAGACGTATTATTATGTGGTAAAAAAACCAAATGGGAAGATAACTTGTCATGTCCCGTCTGGGGTTCGAACCCGCGACTTCTGGAATTTCTGGATTCACAGAGCGCCGCCTTTACCACTGAGCTACCGGGTCAAACTGAGCTACTGAGCTACCGGAAAAAATAGAGATGATGAGAGAGAAAAAGTTTAAGCCACCTATATTTTCAAGGATATAGTTGGTGCTCGCGTGAACTTGCAAAAAATGTAACCAACAAAAAATATCTGATATCGGCTAAAAATACACTTCGTGTTCAAAAGACACCAAGAAAATTAGATTCCTTCAAAATATTTACTTAAAAACAAGTGCCTAAAAAGGAACTGATATCAAATGAATGCCAAGTTCTCCTAAACTGAAAATCATTTGCCCATGGTAGAAAGGAGTCTCAAGCACAGAAATCAAACTGAGGATTGGACATGACATTTCCCATTATTCTGCTATTTACCAACGCTAAAAGTTAACATTAAAAATCTTGGCAAGTTCAAAGCATTTTTTAATTTTTGAAACTTGCCAAGATTTTTAATGTTAACTTTTAGCGTTGGTAAATAGCAGAATAATGGGAAATGTCATGTACAATCCTCAGTTTGATTTCTGTGCTTGAGACTCCTTTCTACCATGGGCAAATAATTTTCAGTTTAGGAGAACTTGGCATTAATTTGATATCAGTTCCTTTTTAGGCACTTGTTTTTAAGGTAAATATTTTGAAGGAATCTAATTTTCTTGGTGTCTTTTGAACACGAAGTGTATTTTTGGCCGATTTCATTTACAATAAATAGTTTTTGAGTACAGTAGTAAGCACTCTTTTTTCCTTTTACCAAATTGGATTTAATTTGTGCAACCTCTGCTTAAATTTCTATGATTTCTCTGGAGTTCTCGTATTGAAAACCAGATCCAAGTATAAACTAGAAGAGCTAGATAAAAGAGAGATAAAGCACAAAGATAGCAGCTTTCACTCTAGCGAGCATGTTCAATGAGTTAGCTGTACCCATTCAAGTGAACCACCGCATTCCTTTGTGAAAATTAACACTGAGTTATTCCTAGCCACAAAGTCTGCATTTCGGACAGAGTGTCATTTTTCCAGAATAATCTTCTTGCTAACCGTAATGCCCTTTTAAGCATGATGACGGTAAGGTTAACATGATTTCGAAACGGACTTTGAGCAAGTGAATTGAAATTATAGGGTGAAAATGTAGAAAGGGTTATATTTTTAAATTAACACGGTTATATTACCTTTTTTCCTTAAAACAGGATGTCTTGGTTTATCTTATAGACTTCCTCTTTCTTTACCTTGCCTTTTTCCAAATCCAACAGGGCTCAGCACTGAAGAATCTATGCCTCATGATTGAGGTTATTTGGTTCTACATTCTAATTCCACATTTTACGGCTGGATGATGGCCTTCCTAACACCAACCCTGTCAAGTGCACCAACGATTTGTGTAATAAAATTGACTTATCGCCTAAAATAGCTGACGCCATATCTGTTTAATGTACAACATTTGTTTTCTTTTGATCTGCTTTTGGATCCAAATCCAGGAACAAGTTTTCGCCGGTGGCAAATGAGGAGGCTGACAATGCTTCGTCCTGCTGTTTTAATCAAATCTGTGGAAACTGAAAAGTCAGGAGCAAATCAAGGATTGTAAAAGATCGTTTCATCTGGAGCTCAGGCAATATACCTCGAAAAATATTTTTTACTCTCTTCGGGGTAAAAACTTTTATATTTATGTTAATCCCAATCGTGATTTCACAATTACTCAAACTCGCTTTACTAACAAAATCGCCGAGCGCTCCTCATCAATGAAGCTACTGAGGCTTTTAAAATATAAGATATAAAACATAAATACATCTATAGAATATATACGTTCCAGGAATTACCCACTCAGGGATCGTCCTGGTACATTTACGATGAAACAACGGAGAGGACGTTCTGCTTTCAAGGGACGCGTGTATAATTGTATTTAAAGCTCCGGGCTCAGAAATAAATTTGAAATGACGCTCAGGAAAAATGTTTCATTGTTGCTTTAACCCTTACTGTTCCGTCAAATCATCAAATAATTATTTATACCCTTTTAAGTATATATAACATCAGAAGTTATTCAACACAAGGGTTGGGTGGAAGAGATTGCCATAGGCAATAACCCCGCCCTTTAGTTAGGACATATGTTTTCAAATATTTTCTACTCTTTTTCATTTTTATTGTATATATATATTGTTTTTTTCATTTTTTCACTGTTGAAATTATTAATTGTCTGTACATAATATCCTTTTGTATCTAATAAAAAATTGTATAATAATAATAATAATAAGACAGTATCTTAGCTACCTATAGGTTACATTCACTGAAAATTGACAAACCACAGCTATCAGTCGAAAGAAAGGGGATATCTTAATTAAAGCCATGCTTATATTAAGGGTTAAGTAGTTTCCTGCACTCCACGTGTTGGAGATTAGCAAGTCCTGAATCTATGTTGAAACAGCAGCTGTTGGTCAGAATAGAAAATAAAAGCAATTTCTTTTTAAATTTATTTTTTAGAAAATAAATCAGACCTTTCTTTGTAACTTGAAAAAAGAGATCCTAAATAATTTTTGATATCTTCACATATGAGTAGAAGAAATATACAAGCAACTCACTCAGTATCATGAAATACCTGAATCTATTAATTTTGTCTCTTGTATCTTTTAATCAATTCCATTAGAACAGAAGTTTTTTTAAAGAGAATATTTTAAAAATAACTCTTGTTCTACCAAGAATGCTCACTTCCTCACCGCTCGAAAATCATAAATTTATTACATGAATAAGACCTCCTATTTTGAGGCAAGAGATAGAGAGAAAGATGAACAATAGAAAGATGGGAGAGAGAGAGAGAGAGAGAGAGAGAGAGAGAGAGAGAGAGAGAGAGAGAGAGAGAAAAATTGAATAAAGTACTTGTACTTCAGAATATCCATGTACAATAAAATGAAACATTTCAAAAGACAAAAACCTAATCTTTCAGTTTGAATTAAGAGAAGGATAGCCCGGGGAGAGAGAAATAATGAGAGAGATTGAGGACTCAGAGAAAGGAAAAGAGAGACAGAGAGAAAGGGAAAGAGTGTTAACTGTGGGAGGAAAAGAAATGAAAAAAAGAACATACAGTGTGTGGGAGAGAGAGAAAGAAAGGAAGTGAAAGATGAGGACATATAGTTTAATAGAGGAACAGAAAGTGAGATAAAGAGAGATATTGAGGGAGAGATAGATGGATAGAGGGAGAGAGAGAAAGAGAGGGAGAGAGTATAATGTAAAAAAAGGAAAGAATCACTATAATAAATAAATTTGTTTCTTTGTGTGGGTTGCGTAGAATTATAGGACTTTTCTATATCTTTAATATGCAAATTATTTTTGCCTATAATTCCGCAATTGGTTGCTGCTCACATTAAAGCAGCTACTCATTTTTCCTCTCGAGGTATACACCCCAACATCCAAGCAAAGAGCAGAAAAAATGGTACTCCACTGGGGATCGAACTCAGGTCACCATGCGTCCAATGCCTAGAGCGCTAACTCACTAGGCCACGGTGACTACAAGAGGGAGGAATAGTTAGATGGAGAAGTAGAAGTATAGATAGATTAACAGAGAAGTAAATAGATAGAGGCTAGAGAGAGATTGTGAGGGAAAGAGAATGGGAAGTGGAGCATTGGATGAATCTTGCGTAGGAGTGTGGGGATGAATCTTGCATAGGAGTGTGGGTATGAATCTTGCATAGGAGTGTGGGGATGAATTTCGCATAGGAGTGTGGGGATGAATATTATGTGGGAGGGTAGTATTATTATGACTGAAAACAATGAAGTGAATAGGTATAATATGTTGTATCCACTATACAGGATGAGGGTTGTAGTGTATGTAGAACAAGAGCTGTACAATAGGGTGTGGCTGTAGATGGCACTTGAAACAAAATGGAGAAAAGAAACTATGCAGAATTCTATATCAAGTAGGTACTTTTTTTAATACACAATATATTTTTTAGTAAAATTATAAAGATTATATTGAACGCTAAACACATCAGGGAACGTAAGTGACTGATGCATACATAATCAATTTTTGTAGTTCAAATGACGAAACAGGGGACCTGGACATTCATAGAAACCTATAGATATTTTGTAGGAATATTCCTGACTAAAATAGCAGCTCCTCAGAGTTATTTCTTACATTCCGCTGCAAAGGAACGGGTAGTTAGTTAATCGTCATAAATAAAACACAAATTCCAAAGAATATAAAAGGACTCACTGATTCACAACTGAAGTCCCTCAGAAATAGTCATCTAGCGAAAGGAAATGAAAACGACAAAAAAAAGAACGAGTTTTTGGTGAACAAAACAAAGAAAAAATTCCAACAAGTATTCCTAGAATTCCAATATTCAACAGCTTTTCTTCGTGGTTCTTTAAACTAAAACCGAGATCCCACTGAGTGCAATAATTTGTTTGGAAAGATTTCCTCATTTTGTCTCATTCTGTCTCATTGGATTCTATAGGAAGAGAGAAAGAATTTGGTTCTTCAAAATAATAGGAAGAAGAAAATTAATTTGGTTCTTCATAATAATAGGAAGAGAAAATGAACTCTTAGCAACTTTGTGAGATAAAATGTTGCACTTATAGTAGGATCCTGGCCTTAGAGCTCTTAAATTTCAAATATTCTTTCAAGGAATAAAATAATGTTTCCTTGATACGTCTTTTGGATGGAAAATAACAAAATTCAATGTTTCAAGATTCCTATCCAATTTGAGGAAAGCTGAGAAAAATGAAAGAAGCCCCAGGCAACAAGAAAAATACAGGAAATTCATCCATCAAAGATTTCTTGACTGAAATATGGCCCTCAAGGACTGGAAGCAATTATAAGATTGATAGGCGGTGGAATGTTGGACAGTTTGGTAATTCTATTGAGGAAGAAAAAATCATTGACACATGTCCAACCAAAAATTCCAATATTATATACAAGTGTTCTCTTGCCCTTTTTGTAAGGCATACGGCTCCGCCTCTAACAGGCCTTTGTAATAACTTTGTATTGCTTTTTATCTTTTGTAAAAGGATATTATATTAATTTGCGGTCTCAATTCCTCATAGTATTATTATGCACTTCAAAGGTCCACTTTTGTATCTTGCATGCACTTTTATGCAAGGTCTTATCTTCATATAAATTTCAATAATACGAGTACATTGACATTACTTTGTTGATTTTACAGGGTGAGTATAAAGTCTCACCCCACCCCCCGTATCTCAAGAATGGCTGAAAATACAAGAAAACGCTAAAACCCGTATTCCTTAATTTTTAGGGGGATTAATTTTCAGCCAAATTTTTTTTACATACAAGGCCCCAGTCAGGCTGGGCATGGACCACCTTTAAAATCTTAAATAGAATGGTATGTCTTGTGGCATATTGTTTTAAAGGTCTCATAGAGAGAAGTTCATTACAACAATTTTCAGTGAGATACAACTTACCGTTCTTGAGTTACAAGGTCGAACGTCCTGTGTAATATCCATATATTTTGACCTATAACTCGTTAACCGTAAATTATAGAAAAATGAAATTTGTTGATAATAACTCCTTATGTCAAGCTCTGTCGAAAAAAGTATAACTTGACATACTCTGTTGATATTAGTTTCTGGTCGGTTTCGTCAGCCAGCGAGACGAACAGTCCGAAAAATTTTAAAGAAAAAACAAATCAAGTTTTAACTTGTTCGAAAGTGCTTGCCATAAGGAGTAATTATAAACAAATTTCATTTTTCTGGAATTTACGGTCAACAAGTTATAGGTCAAAATATATGGATATTACGCAGGACGTCCGACCCGGTATCTCAAGAACGGTAAGTCGTAGCTCACTAAAATTTGTTGTAATGAAATTCACTCTATGAGACCTTTAAAACAATATGCCACAAGACATACTATTCCATTTAAGATTTTAAAGTTGGTCCATGCCCAAATTGCCCAGCCTGACTGGGGCCCTGTAGGCAATTTTTTTTTTGGCTGAAAATTAATCCCCCTAAAAATTAAGGAATACAGGATTTTGTGTTTTCTTGTATTTTCAGCCATTCTCGAGATACGGGGGGTGGGGTGAGACTTTACGCTCACCCTGTATATATGCTTGTATAAAAAAAACTGCCTATTTTGACACCTTATCATAATATATATTCAGGTAGGCTATATATTAATTTTTATAATTTATTTAATAACATTTACAGTATAATATCTCTAGGTATAGTAGGTACATAAATCTATTATAGTCAATCGTATCGTGAATAAAAATGTACTTGTATTGGAGGTATAAATAAGATCAATATTTCTAAAGTTCTAGGGTGTAATAAGGATCAGCACAAATGACCCATACTTCAAAGTACTTAAGCTAGGTCGCTGCAACAACTTTTCAAGAAATAAAAGCTAATAATACAAAGAGCTGAATTCTAAGTATCCTTTTCATTCTAAACTACCCAGGGCAGGTAACGTAATACCAGCGTGCTTTCCCAAGTTTCTTCTTCTGTCAGAATATATTAAATTTTAAGTCGTATCCTGGCATAAAAATAGAAACTTTATTTTAACTTCGCTCCTTCTGTTTTTCCAGGGCTCTTCTTTATTTCATTTTAAGTCAGGCACGTTTTTTACAGCGAAAGTTTTCAGCCAATCCACCGCCTTAAATACCTGAAACTTTAGAGTTCATATGTATGTCGCTAATACTTTCCTATTTTTTCTCTTGAGTGTAAAGTAACTTTAACCACAATTATGAAAGAAATGAGTACACCCACTTCAAATATTATGTTCTTCTCTCAAAAGGAAATCACTTGAGAACATCAATTTTATAAGAAGCTATGACAATCTCTTCAACTTTGTAAAACCCTCGAGTTTAACTTTTAAGTTTATACTGTTGGTGAAGAATTTGTAACTATTTTCATAACATCTTCAAAAGTGATCTTAAAATTATCTATCTATGCTTCAGGGGCAAAATTGAACTACTGGTATTATTATCATATTATGCTTTATGTCTTACCTAACGAAGTAAAATATTTACAGTAAAATACAACGAAATTACATATAAAGAAAAAATAATAGATTGAACAAAGAAACAAGAACAAAAAATAGAATAAAGCTAATGTCCTACCTAAAGGGCGGGGTTATTGCCTGTGGCAATCTCTTGTAAAACTGGTACAACTCAATACTCGGCCAAAATGCAAAAGGAAGCAATCATGTTATTATTTTTTACAACTCGAAATCGACTCTCAAAACAGTCCTGTTTCTTGTTTCTTGTTTCTTCTCTTACATTTCCCCTTATATTTTTCTTCATCTCCAGCTGTCTCTCCTTTTCAGTACCTCCTGAAAGTTTGGGAAGATATTCTGTTAACACTTCCACCAGAAGAACTGGGACACTAAAGGGGTGACCCTAATGTTGTTAGCCGGGTTTTGTAGCCAGGAGGTGTGAAATGGAAACTGCTGCGTTCTTTCTACTTGAGTTGGTCTCCTGTGACGCCTCCGCAGAGTTCACTCTAAAAAAGAAGAAATAGGAAGAGGAGACCAGGAAAAGGAAATAGAGGAGAAGGAAATAGAAGAGAAGGAAAAAGTATGTGAGGAATGAAGAAAAAACAGGACAAGAAAAGAGAGAGGATATTAAAAGTTCGTAGGACAATTTGACTAAAGTTCTTATCTACTAAATATAGTATTATTCTGTAACGCATAGAGTTTTGTAGGGAAAATTTGCTTTTTTACACTCCTTGGATACAATACTCATAAAAATAATATACATAGTTGTTGTTCATAAGAGAGTAGAGTTGATAAACTTTTCAAGTGTTGCTTTATTTTGGTGAACACAGTCATGGTTACTTGGGAACAAGAACACGAAGACAGTTAGATGACAATGCACTTCCACTTCACCTGATAGCTGGAAGATTTTACCATCCATTCACTGGAATCTCACAAACTAGGTACTCAAATTATCCTCAATCAGACTAAATGGAGTCGGCAATAGCCAGCATCACGAGGGTTCGAATCTAAAAAGTCAACCATCCAAGTCCTAGCCTAGGTGGACGTTGCTCAATTTCAGTGATTTGAATGAAAAACTGCTGTATTCAATGTGTAAATTCTGTACAAGATGTGATACCTATAGCAGATAAAAATTATTAAGCACTCACTCATCTAAAACAAACCCACCTCCTGCACCATTTCACCTGCAGTGGTTGGCACCTCACGTGAGGGTCAGATCCTTTTTGAATCCAGCTGGTGACATATTATCAGCAGTAAAATTATGTCTGAAGCCTTTAAAAAAAAAATCAGATGTCTCAGGATATTTAATGCCCTAAACATTCCAATGATCTCGCTCATCTCGTATCACTCTTCTGCAATAATGACTTACCTTATGGACAAATTTGATTAAAACTGAAGCTCAAAGAATCAAGGGACCTCGTAAAATTTTCATTTTGTCTGACAACACAAGAACTCCCACTCCATTTTCTAACTATAGGTATCTTTTTCTGCTTTCAAACACTGTATTTTCTTTCCCAATACCTATATCTCTAACTTTATCCTTTATACCTCTCTTTCTGTCTGGCAATAGTTTTCTATTATTTTCTACAACTCGCGTCTATTCTAAATCTTCAATCTTTTCTATCAGGATTCTGTTTAACATCAGCTAAACAAAGTATGTACAGTATTATACGATACAAACATAGGTATTAAAGTGTTAACACGCTTCCTGTATTAACGCGCGTCAAGGGGAAAATACTATAATACTTATCTACCTATCCCATGGCCTCTTGGAGCCCATTACGTTTCCTGTCTTCCTAAGAGATTAATAAAGTCTTGCTACGCTTTAGCTGTAAGTACCAAGTTCCGAAAAATAGGCATTCTTTCCAACCTGAGAAATTGTATCCTGTTAAATGGGTACTAATTATTAAGAGAGGAGACAATTTTGGTAGTATTCGACTGACTTTATTGAATGAACTGAACATTACTCAGAACTGGCCAACCATGGATGGCAGTCCAACTACATGGCCAATTGGCCACAATGATCCTTGAAACTCTAACACGCCCCCTCAAGGGTAATTGTCATTTTTGATAAGTTTAAGGGAAGCTTGATGAATAGCGAAAATACATCTCCCTAGTGGTTTGGTCATAATATCTGCAATGTTCTCCTTTGATTCCACATATTGAATAAGAATAAGTTTCTTTTGAACTGAGTCTTTCAGAAAATGATATTTCACATCTATGTGTTTGCTACGTTTTGAATTTTCATAGTTCTGTGAAATTTTAATAGCTCCTTGATTGTCCATAAGAAGTACAGTATCAACATCTTGATCAGTGAGATCCTTGACAATTCCTTTTAATGCTATTAATTCTGCACTAACAAGTGACCCTGCAACATATTCGGCTTCAGAAGAAGATAGAGTAACACAATTCTGTTTCTTTGAGAAGCACGTCACTGGATTACCACAGAAAAATATTACACTACCAGATACACTTTTTCTATCAGTGATATCTGCAGCCCAATCCGAGTCAGAATATCCACACAGTTGCATATTTTCAGTTTTCTCATACACAATTGACATAAACTTGGTAGCTTGTAAATATCTCAAAACTCTTTTTGCGGCTACCCAAACTTTCTTGTTAGGTTTATCGAGATACCGACTCAATTATGACACAGCGAACGTTACGTCGGGTCTTGACCCCATTGAAATATACATTAAACTTCCAATCAGTTCACGATAGGGAACATCAATAAGTTCCATTTCATCTTCTCTTGTCACAAGGAAGTTAGGTTCTAATGGTGTGCTTGCTCCATTACACTGTGACATACCAAATTTTTCCAAAATCTTGTTAATCATTGATTTTTGAGAAAATAGAAGTTTATCTCCTTTGTACTCAAACTCAATCCCCAGAAATGTTGACAAGATTCCCATGTCTCTAGTATTGAACTGTTTTTTCAGTTCCAAAACAGTCTTGTCTGTTTCTTCACCAATCAGCAAAATATCGTCAACATATAGAACCATTATACACTTTTCTTTTGTGTATAAACAAACATCATGTTTGGAACGAGTAAATCCAATGTTTTCAGCAAAATTGTTAAAAGTTTCATTCCAACATTTGGGAGCTACTTTTAGACCATAGAGTGCTCTGTTTAGCTTTAGGAATTTACCTTTGCAGTTTTTTAACCCATTTGGAATTTTAATGTAAACAGGTTTCTCAAGTTTACCGTTTAGAAATGCTGTTGGTACATCCATTTGTGTTACTTTCCAATTCTTTTGAACAGAAAGAGAGAGAAGTGATCGCACTGTAGATAATTTGGCAACAGGAGAATAAATTGGCTCCTCAACTTTTTCTTGATAGCCCTTTGCTACAAGTCTTGCCTTTTTGACATTGTTTTCTTTTGTACGGAAAACCCATTTTGTATCAATTGGACGATGGTCTTTAGGCACATCATCACATTCTTCCCAAGTTTTCATTTTTTCATGAGCATCCAACTCATTATTTATGGCATCTGTCCATTCTTCTGACTGAATGGCATCTTCATACGTGACTGGATCATCACAAATGAACATACAACAAGCTTCGTACGTTTCATATTCATCAAAACCAAAACGTACCGGTCTCTTTTTTACTCTTGAACTTTGTCTGAGTTCTTTTTCGGGAATTTCATTTTCTACATCATAGAATTTTTCAATATCATGTTTATCTTCATAGGATTTTTCAATGTCATTTTCACCATCGAAATTGCCAATTTGAATAATTTTCGCCATCAAATATGGGAAGTTTTTTGAAATCTTCCATTTCAAATGTCAAACAGGAACAAATTTAAACGAGAACGAGATAGGCCCATAACCTATTAAGAGAGGAGACAATTTTGGTAGTATTCGACTGACTTTATTGAATGAACTGAACATTACTCAGAACTGGCCAACCATGGATGGCAGTCCAACTACATGGCCAATTGGCCACAATGATCCTTGAAACTCTAACACTAATAGTAATAACAACGGTAGATTTCTACTATGACAATGGAGATACTACCCAGCTTCCCACCCGAATCTCACCCAGCATGAGTGTGGGCGGAATATAAGAGACATTTATACAGTTATTGGCGTTACTGAACTTACAAATCTAGTTCTCTTCTTGAAACAGGTTTTGAATTTGAAAATACAATAATATCAAGTTTGATGGGATTTTCCAGAAATCCAAGAGATTAAAAATAAAAATACTTGACCCACTAGGCAAAAGACAGGGTTAAGGAGAATCCGTCAAAACTTTTATTCCCAGAAGCTTAGACTAGTTCGTTAGATATGTGCAGAGTGTAAATAAACTAATTAAGTTCAATTTGTGTCCGATCTTTAGGCTTTAACCTAGGCCGCCTTGGGGTACAAAAGCAGGAAGGCTACTAGTTTTCTTAGTTAATAGCTAAAAAAAGAGTTGGATGAAAAAAATATACATTCATAGTTTCATTATTGTGTACTTGAGATTTTTATCAAAAAGCAGCAGACAAAAAATGAAAATGAATTTTAGCTTATTAATACCAAAGAGATTATTCAAAAGTTAACTTGAAATGAAATATTACGAAAACAACGACTTCAAAACTATTTTCCTGAGATTTTCCTCCAGACTTTAGTGTAAATTAGTTTGAAGATTATCAGAGTATGAAACATGTTGTGTTGTGTAATTATGTTATACTATGTAGATTGTAGATACCCATGTTATAGGACGGATGAAAAACTATACATATAAACAGATAAGATGAATGTCTTCCTTCAAATAATTACAATAGCAATCGTTACGTTCGTCTCCTTTTCCAGTGGAAGATTGGTTAGATGGCATCACTATAATATTTTTACCTATTATTCACGTCAGATAACTCAGATACATACTCCCATTCTATCCTTTTATTACAACGCCTTTCTATTTCGATGTATATTGTCTGATTAATTTATAGTATTCACTCCAATCATTCTACCATGCCACCAATCTAACTACATTGCATCAATCTACTCTCATCAACCATAATTTCATCCATCTACTCCCATCAACCATAATTTCATCCATCAATTCTCATCTCACCAATCTACTTCCATTCCATCCGCCTACTCTCATCTCACCAATCTACTTCCATTCCATCCGCCTACTCTCATCTCACCAATCTACTTCCATTTCATCCGCCTACTCTAGTACTCTCATCTCACCAATCTACTTCTATTCCATCCGCCTACTCTCATCTCACCAATCTACTTCCATTTCATCCGCCTACTCTCATCTCACCAATCTACTTCCATTCCATCCTTCTTCTTCCAACTCCCATTCTTCTCCCTTTGAAAAATCTTCTTCTCAATTTCCATTTCTAATTATGAGGAGCGTAACTACAGTTCCGCCCGAGCAACTGGGAGAACTTTCTTCCATTTGTTTGAATTGTGTTCTAACTTTGGGTAACAAGTCCAGTGCGGTTAGAGTGAATATTGTTAACATTCTCAACATCATTATTCTGTTAGCAACAGCAGAAACATCAGCATCAGCAACGCGTCCTACGCATATCTTTTTTCTTAGCTCGTAGACTCGTACTTCTATTTTAGTGTAAGAATACTTTTGAGTTTTCTCAGAACTGAAATCTTTTCAAAGTTTAGTAACCATCTACATATTTCCTATTTTTTGTTTGAGTGCTAGTTTTGATAATTGATGCTTACATAAGAATGGAAGGCAAAACTCTGTCAGAAATTGCTTTTGGCGAAACAGACGCTCTCCACCGTGGTCCGGATATCTTGAGTTCAATCCCAGGCTGGGTGATGCAAATGTGGGTAACTGGTATGATTCCCAGCAGATAAAGGATAAAAGTTCCATCCAGAATAACTTAAATCGGAATGTGAAAATCAAATAGCATCAACTAGTCACAAAAGATCTCATTAGGTCTCAGTGTCAATTGTATAAAGTTTCCACTGAAACTCTACATCCAGGTCAGATATCAAGACGCTAACTGGAGCTATCGGAAACCCCCTAAAAAGATAAGTATTCCTAATCAGGATAGGAGATAATATTATTTTACGTACGTACCTATTTAGATATTTGTGATTGGAACAATGATAATAATATGTACGATGTTTGTTTCTCTTCATCTCCTCGGTATTTTTCTTTGCATTTTATGTATGCGTACAATCCAAATCTGAAAAAGGCGCTCAAGCTTTCAAAAAAATAACATAAATTCGTAATAAAATAATGAATAATATACTAACCTCCTTTTCATTCTGGATTATTAATATAAATAATACAGTGGCACTTGGATATAAGAGAATTTAAGGTATCGGAATTTTTCTCTCTTATATCCACAGGTTTGTCTGTATACTTTTCCATTAATACTCATAGAATAATAACCAAATGTCGCAAGAAGCGGACATATTCATAACTTTTCATTCAACACAGAATAGCAAATGTCCTTATTTAGAATGGAAGAGGCCTTGAGCCCTTGAATAAATTTGAGAGTTATAAATAAATAAATAAGCAGCAGCATAGAGATACAGGACACTTGTTGTATTTGAGGACGTGCTGCAGAAACAATGAGCCACTTTCCGGGGAACCTTTAACTTTGAATAAATTGAGAGCGCCAGATGGGGCTGTCTTCAAGTGGAAGGTGGGGGCGGCTCGGGGAGTTGACATTCAGAAGGAAGAAGACGATAATGTAAACACTCGGAAACTGGGTGCAGACATCTTATTATAGCTCACTGGGAGTTCAAATTCAAAGGAAGCAAGCAGGGGACTAGAGATGTTAGAATGTAAATACTGAGTAACTGAGGGTGGAGTTTTAAACTTGATAATAAAATTACGGAGAAGTTTATAATAAGAAATTCAAAATAAGCTAGCTAACCTAAACAGCTATCATTCATAAATTACATTTACACACAAATATTACCCTTTCATAATAAGTTACAAAATTACTGGATTTCTGATGTCATCAAACCCAAAAGTGAATCCATACCTAAATTAACATCATTCATGGACAGAGAACACGGAAACAAAACAGAATGCACGATTCAGAAGAACTGAGCCAGGTATTGTGAGATTGTAGAAACCTGGCACGCTTGTTAGTGTGCACACTGCACATCCACTGCAACTCTCTGCATGAGCTCAGGGCAGGACTGCAGAAGCTAGTGTGCACACTGCACATCCACTGCAAATCTCTGGAGGATCCCAGGACAGGACTCCAGAAGCTAGTGTGCACACTGCACATCCACTGCAACTCTCTGGAGGATCTCAGGGCAGGACTCCAGAAGCTAGTGTGCACACTGCACATGCACATCCACTGCAACTCTCTGGAGGATCCCAGGACAGGACTCCAGAAGCTAGTGTGCACACTGCACATGCACATCCACTGCAACTCTCTGGAGGATCTCAGGGCAGGACTGCAGAAGGAAGACTTCTCGGCAAGTAAGAGAGGTGCTTACGATCTCGTCATTTGTCATATTATTATCATCCAATTCTCCCCCACCCACACACGCTTGTCTTTTGTTATCATACCGAAAATACTAACATTTCCAAGATTTTTTTTACATCTACTATAAGAAAGCCCCAAGTGCCTGTAACTGACTGACCAGATATGGTGCTTTTAGAGCATTAATATGTTAAAAATATACCAAAAGGAAAGATACCTATATGATTCAAAAAAGTAGAATTCAATTCTCAGTCCCAGCGTTAAGTTAAAAAGGCCGAAGAATAATATTAGTCATATTGACACTGTTGGCTTTCCAGAAGTTTCCATCAACAGCCGCCTCTTGCAAGCAGACGCTGTATGGAGTTTGAGAGAATAAATTAGGAGCTGAAGAGAAGGGGCACTCATAGCAGACAATATACGATGAATATGCGGAGAAAATGTATGAAAAAGTCACAGTCGGTAACGGTATACATTATGCATACATAAAGTTATACTTTACTCTGTTCATTAATTATTAGGATCAGGTCCCTCTGCTTGCTCTTGAGGTTTCCCGTTGCGTTTAACCACTATTATGAAAGCCAATTCTCACTCTGTCGCTGAATTTAAGCTGCGTCTGGCGTGTGGAGGTCATGGCTTGGTGACCCTTCTAGTTTTGAATGCATTCATATGGTACGTTCTACTGGTTATTCCAGATCCCACCCAGGCTGGATGAGGTTGATTCGAATAGCTGGGTAGATCCCCCGTCGAGATGTGACCATGTTATCTCAAAGCCTCATTTTGATTAAATTTAGGATGATGACAGTTGCACATAGTGAGTAATATCCGTTGGTCAGTATATTTTATCAATGTTTAAACGAAGGTAACTCTGATTATAGATAATTTAGTATACCTTATTTTGTGTTAATTGCAAAAGTGACGTCACAATGTAAAAAAATCCCCTGGACTTGAAAGTCGAACCATCGACCTCCAAGTCAATATTCATGTTATTCTCGGAAAAAGAACAAAATTAAATAATTAATTAATTTTAACGCTATTTTCTAAACAAATTTCCCTCCAACAATAAATAAAATTAATGTTGGTGCCAAGTTTAAATTAAAATATTATAATTCAACACGTTAAACAAATGTTCAAATTACAAGCTGAAGATTTTTAAATACTCTCAGCATAGGGTAATTTCAAATTGCACCCCTGTGCATTCTTTGTCCTGAATTTATCGCCCTGTTGAGTAGCTCACGCGCCAAAGAACAATGCAAGACCACTTGTCCCACCTCTGCAACGCAAACGGAGGGTAGTTAGAATTTGACTTTAAGTGTTAAGTCAAATTCTACTGGTTTATTACCCAGATACCTCATTGAATAGGGTTTTTGTAGTACTTACCCCACATTCTGAAGTTATAACCCTAATACCCTTTTGAATAGAACAGAATACCTCGGCTTCTGTATAGACTTGAATATTGTTATCTTATGAAAATCTAACCTTACGAATAGAAGTTTCTACATTTTTTAGATCTCAAGATTTGCATCTGCCCGAGGAATTAAAATCTCTCTCTCTTGGTGTCTTGGTCGTAACGATCAAACACTTCGGCCGAGGTGTGAAGAACGCCTATACAAAGAAAGATCAAGCTCGCCGGGAGGCGAGCGCTCGTCAAGTAGCGCCAGCCACCCGGCCTATATTAACACGAAACAGAGTTTATATGTATTTTGTTTTATTGTTTTCGCCCACTTAACGCTAACTTTTATCAATTTTTACTTCAAATTCGTAATGAGACGCGAAAATAGATTGTGTTTCACGAAAGCGCGAGGTTCCTACGTACAGTTAAAGTCGTTTACTGGCCACGCCGAAAATCTTGAATTTCATGAAATTATTCATACGGGTTTTTTTTTTTTTTTTTTTTTTTTTTTTTCAGACCAATTTTCTGTCAAGGGTACAGCAACGTGTGTTTATCGTGGAAAGACGTGAGATACGTTTTTGAAAAGGGAATTTTCATCTCTGCATACCTTTTATAGTTTCAAGTATTTATTTTTTATAGGATAGGAGATATAGCCTTCTAAAATAAAACGGGAAAGTTGCACAGAGCCGCCCCTGGTTATCTTGGAGCTGCGATTGTGGTATATTTCGAAAGGCCTTATCATAGGAAAAAATATAAAAATATAATTAAAGTATTACACTTTACCAAACTTGAGTTATACCCTTTGAAAGGAATACATATTATGGAGCCCAGAGCCGTCTATTATTATCCTAGAGTTGTATTTCTGGTCTTTTTAGAAAGGTCTAGTCAAAGGGAATGAGATCACTTAATTTCAGATGGTTGAAACAAGTAGAAAAGTATTTAAAGCTATCTAAAGGAATATCTAAAATGAACCCTGGAGCCACGCCTATTTATCCCAAGTTGATGACTGAAGGTTCTTTCTAAAGGTCTAATTACGCAGAAATATACTACGATGTAAATAAAATGTTAGAAAAATCAGCGACAGTGTGAGACATAAAAATAAAAAACTGAAATAAGATTTATGAGAGTAACAAAAAATCTTCGCCTCAAATAGAACTTTTAATATGGGTGGGATTTAATCTTCTTTGCTTCACCCAAGCTGCCAGCAGACGAAGTTATCAATCTGGGAATAATAACGTTTTATAACTTCATTCAGAGATTTCTACATCAAGAGGTAAACTAGGTCTATATTATGAGAAGTGTATATAAAATATTGGCCAGTAAGAGGAAAAATATTAATTAATGTAGATCAAAACAATGATAAATTATAATAAAATATTATGTATTGAGCAGTCTCTGTGGTCGTCGACTGGTGTAGGTAAAACACAAAGTTCGCAAGGTGACCTGGGTTCGAATCCCGGCTAGGTAGAATTTTTTTTTTTTAATCTGTACTTTTTTTTACTTTGGATGACCGGTTTTTTCGTGATAAAAAAAAGTAGTTGGTAGTTTGAGTCAACCTCCTATGACCGTTTAATTTCGAACGAAGTGAGTATGGTTTAACTCGATCAACATTGATTTGTCACAATCTAATTATCCATCTACCTATGTATGTAACATTGTAACATGATATAAGTTGCATTTTTTGTCCAATCGAGCTGAAATTTTCAGGGTATATTCCATGGATATATGCTTGCTTATTAATTTATAATTATTAATTGTATTATCTAGTATAATGTCTCACTTCTTCTGTTTATACCTACCAACTGATTATGCTGAATTGACACCATGTTTAGTATCTCGAAGTTAGGCAAATATATGGGTCAACATTTCTTAGAGCCATAGTAAGTGGCAATTTCGGAACATACCTACAATAATACTCGGCACTTTCATTTCCCTCTTTATTTTACCAAGATCGAATTTCCATCTACCTACCATGTACTTAGGTAGGTACATATTATAATTAAAATTGTATTGTAAACAAAACCACTAAACAAAGTTGTCCGTTATTTAACGAGTTCATAACTAATTTTTCAATACAAGGTTAAAACACTAGTTGATTATTAATGAATTATTGTTAATGGATTTTAAGATTAAATAGGTATGTTTTTTTCTTCATTATTACTGGTTGATCTGGTTGAAGTTCCACAAAAGAAGCACCAATTATCACACCAACCTCATTTTAAAACGATTGTGACCAGTTGATTGTATTTGGTTTTAACGTCCTGATTTGAACTAGTCAGGACGGAAGGTTTTACCCTCCATTCGCTGGGAATCGTTCCAGCTACCTACATTTAACTCGCCCAGCCTGGGTAGATTCCAGACTCACGTGTTTAGAGGGGAAAAAAATATTAGAAATGTCTGAACTACGGGCAGTAGTTACAACCATTACGCCACGGAGGCTGGCCACTGACAACTGACAGTCTAAATAAAGCATTTATTTTGATCAATGCTTTTGTATTATGAATCGTAAATTACATAGATCTCATTCAAAATTTACAAATATGTACCTACATTATAATTATAAATAAAAAAACACTGCTAATTATGGACACAATACTTCCTCGTGATTGTTTCACATTGTATACACCTGGCAATTTTAATTTTTCGACTAAATCACTTGTATCTTCAAAACCGCTTAACCGATTTACTTCAAATTTGTTTTATATGATAGAATACTATTTTTTCTACATTCTAGTTATTTTTGTTCACAAATTCATACTTAAATTAAAAAGGTGCAAGCCTTATTTTTAATAAATGTATCTTTTTATTTCTTGATTGTGATGATGATAATAATAATAATACATTAACATTAATAGTAATTTTAAATAAAAATAAAATCTAGCTTACTAGACTTTTAACCTGGAACTTGAAGTTCAAGACTTAATGAGGTCTTGAACTTCAAGTACCTAACCATCAATTTGGTATTTTATTTAGTTTGGTTGTTCGGTGGTATTCTAATGACAAGACTTTGTCCTTCACAGTTAAAATAATTTAGACAAATCTTATTACTTTACTTACTATCGATAAGGATAACGTACCCGAAAAGTACCCAAAAAAATACCGGGTACATTTACAAAAGTACCCGCACCGGGTACATAATAAAATTAGGTACCCGTACCCATACCGGGTACAAAATTTTGCTAGGTACCTGTACCCGTACCGGGTACAACACTGGCGACGGTATAACACACTGGATCCGCATACCGTACTGAGTACCGATTTTATGAAATACTCGGTATTACACACTGGGACCGAGTACCGACGTATCGTACGTAGTAGGCGGGTACCGTTTTTATTAAATACTTGGTATTACACGCCGGGGCCCGGTACCATACCGGGTACCGGTTCTATGAAATAATCTCTATTACAATAATACCCAAATACCCATCTCTAGAACTGGGTACAGCAGAGAGAGGCTGTACTTCATTATTCCGATATTATCTATGAATAACATTCAGGCTGTCGGTGTCCTAATATTTTTCTTTTTGTCTCGTAGAAACAAGTCTTCTATTTGAAACTTCTTTGTCAAACAATTGGACGGTTTAGGAAAATGTACATTATTTAATTCAGGTTATAAAATAGGAGGTGGAGCTTCTAATCTATTGAAACACTTGAAACTAAAACACCCAACAAATTTTGTGAATCGAGATTCGTCTCCTGTAAACATTCTGAATGCAAAATTGTGAGATTTAGTTAGTGTACGGTGCTTTTGTACTTGGTTCTTGAGTGATTACTCGAATCCACTATTCCATTTACATCCGCTCGCAGAATCTCAAAAACCAAGTACAAAAGTACCTCGGTAAATAATCGGTACTTTTATGTAATCGATTACTGAAGTACCGGTTCTATGAAATACTCGGTATCACCCATCTCTAATTATTGCCAACAATACTGAAACGGGGTACTTTTCTGTTAATGAATCTAGCAGTGGGTTTCAAATTTTGAAAAGATCAACAAAATTGCTGAGCCCTATCTAGTGCCACTCAATAAGGAATACACCTGTTATCTCAAGATTTCTCCTCTCTCCAGCAAGTACCGTGAAATATTCTTTCAGTATCTTTTCAAAGTTTTTTTTCTATCATTTTTTTTCTCCTTGAATTAAAAGATCAACATCCTTTAATTAAAAGTCTTTTTTCTTTTATCTGTTGATTGTTGACCAGTTTTTATTTCATCTATCATATGAAAATCAATTAAATCAAAAAGTAGTGATATCCCCCAAAAAACACTTCGTGTAAAAATAGTCGTCAAGTGTTGGAATGATTAAAAAGAACTGATATCAAAAAAGTCAATTTTCTATGTTTGAAGGAAATATTTTTCACATAATAAGTCTCTTGATAATTCAACCAAAATAATAGCCTCACAACAACAATACACCTTTGAGCAAACTTCGATTTGGTATTTTGAGAATTTAACCAAAAAATAGCCACACAACAAAACAATGCTCTTGTAAGAACAATCTTGCATAATTACAGAACCACGTCCTTGACTGCACACTGTTTTGTTCTGAAATTTATGTGAAGTACGTTGTTAACAAAACAGTGTGCAGTAGTCAAGGACGTGGTTATGTAATTATGCAAGATTGTTCTTACAAGAGCATTGTTTTGTTGTGTGGCTATTTTTTGGTTAAATTCTCAAAATACCAAATCGAAGTTTGCTCAAAGGTGTATTGTTGTTGTGAGGCTATTATTTTGGTTGAATTATCAAGAGACTTATTATGTGAAAAATATTTCCTTCAAACATAGAAAATTGACTTTTTTGATATCAGTTCTTTTTAATCATTCCAACACTTGACGACTATTTTTACACGAAGTGTTTTTTGGGGGATATGACATACAAAACATGAGATTGTCTTAATATGAGTAAGTTCAGTAAAACTAGCCTCGTGGCTCTTGATTGTGACGTCATGAAGTCATGACACACACTTGACGGCATTAATGTCATAGATTTCCTGTGCATGCTCGTATTATAAAAATATTAGGAAGTGTTTTTTTTAGCACAATTAGTTTTATTAAAGGAAGATTTAACAATCTAAGTCCTACTTTCTATGGAGTGTTTAAACCATCCCAAAATAACTTGATTTCTCATTTTATTTTCAATTTTTTTGGGGAGATGAAAAGCCCATGTCAAAATTCTCATAATAATATCTATTTCTTAGGACAAAATGAATGTTCTTTTTAACTTTAATTGTCTATTGTTGTATTACCCTAGATTCTGAAGTTTTTATCCTAATAGGTACCTCAAAAAGGTATGTGATTTTTAAGATTCAGCAAAGGACAAAGGCATGCAGCTATTTCATTTATTCATAGGATTTCGAACACTCCCAAGGAAACCAGGGTCTCCAAGAGAGGTCCACCCTGTCTCCCATAACTCACGGTGTGTTGACACGTGCCCCGCTACATGGGCAACACAGGAAAGTGCTGAGTCGTGTTTCCTGTTTTCCTGAAACATGAAATTTAATGTATGCTCGACATGTTAACCCTGTGGGGGTTCCGGCGCTTATAACATGCATCGTCTTCTTGAGAGAAACAATTAAAATTTATTATTTTAACGGACTGCTACAAAATAGTAGTTGCCTTTCGGACACAGCATTACAATCAATCGAGGACATTTTATTTATAGATTTTTTTTTTCTTCTTCTTTCTGGTGAGGTTCATTCTTTCTGGTATACTTCTTTCGAGTTCAACTTTGGTTTGAATATAGATGTTTTTGTATGATATGAAGGGTATCTTTCATAACTTAACTTTATTTCAGACTATAATTTTTTTCCGATAATACCTATGACCTAGTATACATAATTACATATAGTGAACTATTGATGAAAAAAAGAATATTTTTAATGAGATATGAATTGAAAATCACGATTATTTTATGCTCAGACTTTTTTATACAGAATATAAACTTATTTTTTTTCGTGAAAGGTGGATTATTGTAATTGATTCTCGCTCAGATAAGGTCACAAAACTCACAAATGATTTTTTAAAACCTGTACTGTCCTCATGTACATTTCAGGCACCCATATTATACAAATTACACATTACATTATTCTAATGCATGACTAGATAATTAAATAAAACATTATTCGTGTAATAGCATTAAAAACTCCACTTTCGTATAAAAATAAAATAAATTAATAATAATTATAAATGTAAACAATCCAAAAAAAAAAAAAAAAAAAATGTCAAGAATGTTTCATATAAACAGGAATGCTCTGTCTGTTACAGGGTTAACCTTATCTTTTTAAGTTGTATGCACTTTTTCTTATTCCAACACTCCCATCCTCGACCGTTCCTTGATAAAACAATCAACAAAGTTTTACGCTGATAACTGAAACAATGATTTCAGTATGTAGTTTTGTTGTTACATTTGTTGTAAAAAGTTTGAAGTGAGTGCAAAAAGGTAACATGAAAACTTGATTCCCAAAAGTCATGTTGAACAGAGGAGTTTCTTTAGAGAAAATAACATGAGATATAAAAAAGTTTATCGTAAGGTAGTTACACTGTCCCAGTGGGTGTTTGACACACAGAAGACCCGGGTTCAATCCCTAGCAAGGTTGCTGGTGAGTTATTACTTGTATGAGCAATACACAGTGGCGGCATTGACATAAATGACTGTCTTACACTCACATTGTAAATTCAAAGTTCTAACTAACTATTTATTCCTTATATCAAAGGAAAAATAAAAATGATTAAAGGATTTATAGAAGTAATGGAGGCAACCCAAGGAAGATTTGTGACGCTTTTACTCATTTTTATACTACAAACATCTTTCTTTTGTGGAATATCCACCGACTGTGGTTAGATGTCATAAAAAGGTAATTATAAAATGAATACGAAAGAGATTTTCTGTAACCTCACGCAAATTTAACAGTCGTACAAGTCACAAAGGGTTGAAAATGTATTTCAGAGAGTGGGTACACTAAATTATTTTATTTTTTTCATACCCAGGTAGCATGATGTCATCTGTTCACTTTTAGTCCCTAATGGGAAGCTGGATATTTTCCTAAATTACATTTTTTCCTTCATAACAGAGGGGAATAATAAGATAAAATAATGATTCGTATAGTAATGAATGTCTACCTCGATAGTTCCATCAAGGCAGCGGCCTCATAACCACGAGGTCGGTGGTTCGAAATTTGAAATACTGGAAGATTATTATGATACATAAATACAAAATTTATTAAATTAATTATTACTTAGTCTCCCGGGTGGACTTGATTTTCCTCTCTGTTTATTCAATAACTGGAGGTCTTCAAACATACCTGTAACACAAAGAAAAACAAACTTTTATAAATACCACGCACAAAATGTTATCTAACTTTCATATTTTACTTATCAATAGAGGAAAAAAAGGTAACTTCCGAGCACGAGAATACCTATTCAAATTATTGTTTCTTTTCTATATCTGGATGAAATAATTGAAATTTATCTGAAGTCTTAACGAAATTCTACAGGATTATAAGGAAGAATGTTGATAAAAAAAACTAGTTGATCAATGGTTTTCTTTACATGCTAATCAGGTAATGTCACACAAAAAATTTCCTATTGGAAATCATTTTTTGGATTACAAGAGATAAATAATCTTTATGTGAGATTTTTTTTTATATTTTCTTGTAATTTGTAATAGTGAATATTGAACATATCGAATTAGTCATGTACTAATGAAATTCCAATACCAAAGTATGCCGAAATGGTGAATACATGTTTTATTTAACGATGCAAATGAAGTTATAGGTGATAACAAAATTAGGAAAGCTAAAATGAACCGAAACTCGCTAGGTATGATTTATTGCAAATAATCTACCAATCTAGATAGGAGAGAAAATTTATAGCAACTATTGAAATTTATGGACTATGAAATATTAGAATAAGGCAGAATAATAACAAACTACATACCTACCTTCTATGGATTAAATACTGATAATGAAATCAAAACTATCCCTGCTGAAATATTTTCTTTCTATGGCTACCTATTTTTTTAATTTGGGTTTAACGTCGCTTTTAACTGCATTGTCATCAAGACGGGGTGTTACCCTCCATTCGTAGGAAACTTTCACAAACCTGCTACGCAAATTAACCTCAACCAGCCTGGGTTGGGCCGGAATGCTAGCATCACGAAGTCTTCACCTCGCTGGACATTGCTTAACTTCGATGATCCTATGACAACCTGTGCGCTATCGAAGCTAGCTTTTTCCTTTTCTATTTTAACTGTTATGTCATTATATCTAACTAATTTATCATAACTCTAATCTTTTCCTTTTACTTGACTCTTTTGAATTCTATTTTTCTCTCTTCTTCTTCTCTTTCCCTCTCTCCCCCTCCCTCGCTCTCACTCTTTCTCATACCCTCATTTCTATTTCTTTCTTTTCTTTTTATCTTGTTAGGAAATTATATAACATTCATGTTTTTTCTTTCAATTTAAAATTCACCATGTTTAAATACGTCAGGCGAACTTAATTTGTAAACAGACAAGAGACATGTAATAAAATGAGAGGGAAAGAATCTTGGAAATGAACGAAGAAAAATGTCCTTGGAAAAAGAGAGAGAAAATTTTGTGTTTCCTTTAGAGAAAATAATTACTAAATAATTACAGACTGATGTAGTCGTCATCTTCAAAAGAGATTCAAATCTGTCGATCAGTGGCATATTACAAAAAAATAAAAATAGTGTCTAAGAGTATTAACAATAAACTTATCCGAGGCAATTCGTTTTCGATTTAATGATAATAATATAACAATTACATTCCTTGGCTTTTTTGTGTTTCTTAAAATAAAAAAATACACTGCCGTTATGGACACAATACTTCCTCGTGAATGTTTCACATCGCATACACTTGGTGATAAAAGTTTATCCACTTTCCACTATCGACATATTCTGAGATTTCTTGTTAAAATTTAGAAATCAGCCAGCATCAATGGCACGCTTAATACATCACCACTCCTCGTACTAGCACTCAGGTTAGCACCTGTGATGCTAGCTATTTTCGACCAGGTAGGGTTAAAAAGTACCTATTTTGTCAGCTTTCAGGGAGAGGATATTATAGCCCTTCATCAAAACACGTCCAATGTTAGAGGTTAAAGCAGGTAAAATATTTATTAAATTCAACATTTTTTCACAGCAACTGAATTTCAATGAATTTTATGGTTTCAGTGCCATCGTAATGAATGGTACCCGTAGGAACTTGCGTGTCAATTTCTGCAGACACACGTTAAATACTAAATATTTGTATTATTATTGGTAGGTACATAATATACCCCCGTCCTGAATACTTCATATCAGGACGTACATTAGAATTAGAATCAACTGGTCACAATAGATCTAAATAGAGTCGGTGTGATAATTGGTGCTTCTCTTGTGGAACTCTAACCAGTCTATAATAATAATAATAACAAATACTTCTCCTGGAAGAAGCATTAGTGATAGTTTTACTTTGAAATTTGTACAATTTTTACATAGTTATGTATTTTACTTATTCTTATAGTGGCCATTCTCTCATGCACACAATACCACCTATTTTTGCATGAAAAATGCAATACTTTTTCTGTGGTATATTCTAATTTTGAAATATTTTTCCGCATTTTGAAAATGCAGACATTGTATGAATTGATCGAAAAGTATCTACAAATCCTTACGTTTTGCATACGCTTGGGTTATTTTTTCCATATTGTTTGCTAGTAGAATATTCCGATTTGTTTATCTAGGACATGGAAAAATTTACTGGAAAATGAAGTATAGTAAATTTAATAACGTGTTAATTATAGCGATATCAATGGGTAAAAAATCGTCATCCTTCAGATAAATAGCTACGTTTACATGTGTGTTAAAAATCATTCACATATCCTCCTGAGACCTGGATGTACTTTTAAAAGTACATAAGACAGGTACTGACTGAGTCCTGAGATTTTTTTAATTTTTTTTTATTTTTTATTCCTGTTCATAATGATTAAGGAAGTCATTATAAGTGTATAAGTACAAAGAAAATTACCAAATACGGCCTGAAATAAGAGATATCAATGTACTTTATAAAGTACATAAGGACTCAATGCAGTGTTTTTTTCTACTATTACTCTCACAGCTGAGTAAAGAAAAACACAAATTTTCATATAAAAAAAGTGTTCAGTCTTTTATTTGAACTTAAATTTTTGACAAGATTTAAACTTTAAATGAACCTACTTACTGAATCAGTGAGAAACAGTAAATTTTGATTTTACTTGTAGATTTTTTTTCATAGAAAATAGAAAAATTATAGATTTTTTTCCATACCTATTCTTAAAGTTCAAGAACTTTGTTAATAAACATATCAGTACTTAGAACTACAAAGTATAGAAGTAGTTTTCTAAATAATCATTAGGTGGGAACTGACATCAATTTTGATGGAATGTTAGAAAGCAATTGTGCTTTTTTGTTAAGCACAGAAAGATATTGCACTGAGTACATTATTTGATTTTTGTTCTTTGATTGTATTTTTCCCCACGGCACCTGTGTTGTTCGTCTTCAACTATAGGCAAGTGTTTGGCTCCACTCATTACTAGATTGAATCCCAATGTACTTTAAAAAGTACACCCAACTTTGGTCGTTGTTATTTCAAAGGAAACAAATAGTAAACACCATGAGGTAACTTCAGGATAAGGTCCAAAGTAAAAAAAATATATATTTAATTTAAAACGTGTCAAAAAATTCAATAATATTCACTTACTGCTTTTCATAGGGGTTGACGTTTTCTGGCGACGCTTGGACATGTTTTTAGCTCCAAATCATAACTACATATGAAAAGATTTTTTCCACAAAATTGTTTTGTTTACAATTCAAAACAGCTGAATAAAATGTTCCGACCAACTTCACACCACTGTCTTCTCTCAAAAACCGGCGAGAATTTTTCAAAATTCCATGTACTTATAAAAGTACGCCAGGTCTTAATCAGTACTTTCTGGAATACATGCCCAGGTCTCAGGAGGATAAGAAAGTTACCAAATAATTAATATTAATTAATAATAGAATCAAGCTAGGTATCTTGTTTTTTGGTATGAAGTCTATTTAAATATTATCTTAATGGCTAAAAATACTCGTAGGTATTGATAAACTGCTTTATTGATTCATCTTATTTTTTGAGAAAGCTCTATATCGCGTTCTTTTTTTCAACATGGCCCCGGTAGCTTGCTTAAATAAAACAAGTGCACGTCGTTTTCATTATAGAATCATACTACGAGATCGCCCTTTAAAAAAAGTTTGGATTAGAAATGTAAGTATATTGCAACATAATATTATGTACCTTTATAATATTATTAGTGGGCTGTCGCCCGCTTTGCGGGCCGAGGTATGGCCGTAAAGCAAAAAATCCTTTTTCGCCAATGGCAGGTGTTGTAGTGGTGATTTCGAAAAATCCCGTCTTATTGCACATCTAGACTATAAAACAAAGCTACCTACCAAATTTCAGCTTCCTAGGACTTACCAGTTCGGAGAAACAGTGATGAATCAGTGAGTGAGTGAGTCAGTCAGTCAGTGAGTGAAACTCTCTTTTATAAGTATAGATGTAGAAAAAAAGCAAACTTAGGATATTTCATAAAATAAATAAAATAATAACCTTTTTTAAAAGTGATGGCCATCTTGTGAACTATAATGAAAATGGCCAGGGAGAGTGCAAACTTGTAAAGAGAGTAACATTTTTTTTTAAACAAGAACTTTGTCTACACCACTGGAATATAATACCTATATTATGTGCATCACAAGAAGATAGATATAGCATGATGAATAAAACCTCCGACACGGGTAGAGATGGATTAAAATTTAATTATGTATTATTTCTTAAGGAAGAATATTTTTAAGAAACACGAGGTTTCAATTGAGCGAGTTTTTCAAAAGAGTAAGAGAAGTTTTGGTTAGGTATTAGCAGGCTGATACTTCAGGCTATTCACTAAATGGCATAATACCTATATTACACAGGTATCTTGTTTTATTCAAACTCAGCTGCCTTTCTGTGAAATAAAACCAACAAACCCCACCATATCTGAAAATGGTTGAATTTATCTTTGAATTTAATAAATTTAAAATGGTTGAATTTAATAAAAATTTGTTTTCACAAGTCATTTTGGCTCCAAAATAAAATGTAGGGACTATCAAAAGGGTATTTTGTGTAAAATTGTTTTTTTTTAACAACAATATATATTTTAAAACTGATATTTTTTATATACAGTATGTCTCAGAAGTCCTGGCAATGGCCTCATAACTTTTGAATGGGTACGAATTTTTGGATTCTGTTTGTTTCTAAGGATAGGAAGTGCCCTATGGCCGATTCACTGGTGATGTCAAAATCCAGGTTCGAACCCCGGAAGTGGCACTTTTTTGATAAAAATGGCCATTTCTTGAGAAATTTATATGAGAACGTATTTTTTTAATTTCATATTATTAATTAACAGGTAAAAATACTGCATTCCTCAAAAAATAAATTTTCTATCACTATCAGTGGCGGAGCTATGGTGGTTTCAAACTTAAAAATCTGGTTTTTTGAGACACCCTGTAGCTTTGGTACCGCGGGACTCAATACAGTCCTCAATGATTTAAAATGACGAAAAAAGTGTCTTGGAAGTACTGAAATGAATAAAACTCCGATTTATCACCTCCATCAGTGCCGGAGAGCAAAGTGTTTAAAGTCAATAATACTTGTAAGATCACATTTTACCTATTATTTACCTAGGCTTCAATTATCCACCATACAAACACACAACCATCAACAAATCGCAACATTAGTGGGTATCACAGCATTACAAGTCTAGTATAAGTAAGTATCCCTCATTCTTTCGAATTTCATTTAACTTGTAATGCCATCACTGATTGCTTTTCTTAATTAAAAAGTATTTACTCCTTTGTCTTGATGAGGTTGAGTGAACCGCCAACACACCCAAACACATACCTAGTCGAGTTATAATATTTCCCACCGAGAATCGAACCCGGGGATTCCGCAGTCTCATTACTGAATCTAGCAAGGGACACATTGGAGAAGAAACTCATTTCAATGCCATGAGGATCGAAGAGAGTAAACTTTTAAATCAAATAAATATTTAAGTAGGTACCTACCTAGGTTCAGGAGTGAACTAATTTTGAACCTGCGTGGTCCTGAATCAGGTTGACTCAAATCCATGATACATAGGTTATTAGGAAATAAACAGGTAGGTAAACAATATGAATGTGGATAGTTAGATATCTAGTTAATAGATAAATAAATCTGTTTCTCTTCACTTAACTAAGAGTTGAAGTTTGAAAACAATAATGAAGTAGGTAGGTAGGTACCTACACATTTTACTCAACTAATCATTATCTATTTGTTGTTGTTGTTCTTGTCGTCATTCTAAAAATTGTTCACAAACTAAAGTTGTTATCGAACCCTTTTTCACTTCAAGACAATGCAACTAATAAAAATGGATTATTGTCATGAAAATAGGTCATTGTTATCCAACCCTCCGGCACTGATAGAGGTGAAATATCGGAGTTTTTACCATTTCAGTAATTCCAAGACACGTTTTTCGTCATTTTAAATCATTGAGGACTGTATTGAGTCCCGCGGTACCAAAGCTACAGGGTGTCTCAAAAAACCAGATTTTTAAGTTTGAAACCACCATAGCTCCGCCACTGATAGTGATAGAAAATTTATTTTTTGAGGAATGCAGTATTTTTACCTGTTAATTAATAATATGAAATTAAAAAAATACCTTCTCATTTAAATTTCTCAAGAAATGGCCATTTTCATCAAAAAAGTGCCACTTCTGGGTTTCGAACCTGGATTTTGACATCACCAATGAATCGGCCATAGGGCACTTCCTATCCTTAGAAACAAACAGAATCCAAAAATTCGAACCCATTCAAAAGTTATGAGGCCATTGCCAGGACTTCTGAGACATACTGTATATATATATATATTTTTTTTTAATAATTCAAATATAGGTAGAATATCTCAAACATAAAATGACTCTAGCTGCTCCTAGGTTATTTTCTTTTTTTGGGATCAGGTGGCACCGAGTTTTACATACAGTCTGAAACGTTGCACATTGTATAATTAAGAAAATACCAGGCGTTCATACAAACTGATCATGTTATTATTATAATATTCGACAATGATAATTACCTATCTAGAAAAAGTTAAGTTTAAGTATGATTTCTTTGTGGCGAAGGCCTTTTTTCATTTTTGTGGGTAGCATCACTGCTCTGACCCAATTCATTTTATTTATTCTGTACTAGTGCCGCCATTGGTTCTTTCTGATACAAGTAACTACTCATTATTATTTTCTCACGAGGTATGACGTATGAGTGGACCCCGGACATCCAAGTACTAAGCCGAAAAATTCCTGCTCTGCTATAAATCGGACCCAGTTCACCGTGAATGCAAGCCCAGTGGGCTACATCACTCGATGAACTATTGATAATAATATATAAAAAAAATAGAATTAAAATTATGAAATGGTTACCGCATAAGGACTATTTGACGACATTATTTGAATTCCACTTGATTATTACGAGAAAAGATACCTATGATAATATTTCTTACAAACAAACAAAAGAAAGGAAATAAATTAAGTAATGTGTGAAAAAAAAACAACTAAAGGGGATAGGTAATTCATAATTGCCGGTGGCAAAGATTTCCTCTTACTCTGATGCGTCTGTATCTTGATGTATACTGTGTATACATAACTTATTGTGCATTAGAACTGTCCACCTTCACCTTGGCAATGCACTTCGCATAAACAAAATAGCGAGTGCCAATTTTCATTTCACCATGCAGGGAGAAATTCAAGAGGAGATCCCTCGGGTGACAAAACTGGACAGGCTAGTTATATTATTGATCTTTCAGATTTCAGGTTTGATCCCTGTCTAGGAAAACCTTTTATAGTAGGTACACCTAATTGTATATTATAATTATTACGTTGTAAAACTTTAAGAAAATTTTGAGTGGATCAATTACTTTCCTCTCTGTAGGATAAGGAAAGTAAAAAAGACAGATAACATGGAAGAAGAGTTCCAATCGTTTAATGTTTTCAAGGATTTTTTTTTTGTTTTGAGAATAGGTATTAAATATAATTATCGACTCCATAATTTATTTATACTATAGGTAGAGGTTATAATTATTGGCATAGGACTTAGTTATACATATGTGTAAAACATATTTGATAAAATAACGCTGAATCAAATTGTAGTATCCGGATGATAATAATTACCTAAGTTCTGATAATATCAGCCCTGATATTGGACGTGACATAGCAATGAGAAAAAATTCCCCAACAAAAAATATTGCATATGAGTAAGAGCACCTTTCACTTGCATATGGACATGCACAGTTATTCAGAACTAAAAACTGGATCGTGGATTTTTTCTTCTTTAAATATAATTATTTGAATTTTAGAGTTGTATGAATTAGTTATATCAGCTTCACTCTGCAAAATTTTCTGGACAAAAAGTTATGTTCAAAATAATGAAAAACTCATATGGATAGGAGGAAACTACCAACACATTATTTCTAAGAAGGGAAAGGTCTATTTACTCTAGAAATTGTTATTAAACGACGACTCTTTACTTTCGACGGAATAAGTTATAACAATATTATATTTGCTCCGGGTTCACGATTGAGTTTACTCTACATAAACTCGACGATTTGAAATTAATTTTTGTTGAATTTAATAGATTGGAAAGTTCAATTAAGTGAAAATAAATATTGTGTTCATAAAGTTTTGTTATAAATATATTTTTATATATTCTGAATACCATTGATCTGTTACTATAGCTCGCAGAAATGGGGAAAGGCAAGGGTAAGTTACAATTAAAATAAGTGGATTCTTACTTGGTAGGTACCAAAAGATATTATTAATCGTACCTTTTTTTCGTATTCTAGATAAATATGTTGCCGGATTTACTAAGATTTATATTAATAAATTTGAATTGTTTTGTTTCAGGAGGGAAAGCAGATGATGTAAGTAAACTCAAAAATATATATTGTCAATTAGTTCTTAAGATTAATGTTTTTTTTTAAACTAACTCATTTTTTTTATTTTTATTGCTGTATATTATTCAGAAATAGTAAAAGAATTTATTAAGTTTTACTTTTAACAACTTTTAAAAATCTACAATCCTGCCCCAACTTCACATTCAACAATCCGCAATTTTATCCTCAGTCAGGGGTGACTTTTATTGACACAGCTCTGAAAACAGATATCTGGACTTTAACCCTCAACCATCTTAATGTTTAGGAATATGGTTTGTTACTTTTTACCTACTCAATTCATTAAAGAATTAGAATCCAGAAGCAAAATATCTCTCCTAATCCAAAGCAGATTTTTAAGTGAAAATATGTAAATAAATATGTTTGTCTGTGGTGTTTACTTCAGTATTTTCTTCTTCTTCCTCATCAACATTTTATTCTTATGAGAGATACCTATTTGTTTACATCAGTGAAAGGTAAATAATAAATCTGAAATTTCTATGGGAGTACATTTATCCAGTTTATTTTATCATAATTATACTCGTACCTGTTATACATGAAATATACATTTACACACGAATTTAAAATTAATTTTAATATGTGAGCCACCTCCCCGCACTTAATTCGAACAGAAATAATTTATTACCCAATGTTCAGTAGGCAAATATACCGGGTCCTTTCAGATCTAAGTAATTATTATTTTGGTCTAGATTCATTTCATTGCCAGTATGTCAGACCTTGTTCCATTTTTTCGCTTTAATTATTCCATTTTTTCTACATTTCAGTTTACACGGTTTTTCAAGATTTTCTTACTACTTTCCTTCCTTTATAAAGAAAGATATGAATAAATACCTATTGTGATTTATTTTACATCAATACTTCAATTCTACAATTATTGTAACCTTTTGCACTTTTGCTGAGTGCTGGATAGCTTTCTTTGGTTTCAATAATATGAAAACAGACTTCTGTTCCCCTGGTTCCATGGTCCCTTTTCAAACTTTTTTGCCTTGTATAGATAGATTTAGACAGAGTTTTGCCTTGTATAGCTATGTATTTACACAGAGTTTTGCCTTGTATAGATAGATTTAGACAGAGTTTTGCTTATATAGATAGATTTACACAGAGTTTTGCCTTGTATAGATAGATTTACACAGAGTTATACCTGGATTCCAAAGATTTTAACTGATTTATTTTCACTGCCTGTTCTACTTTCAGAAGAAGCCGGCAGCTGCTCCCGCCGCGGCGGCGGCAAAGGGGGCGGCTGGCGGCGCCAAGGGAAACGAAAAGGCGCCCGCTAAACCAGCGGGGAAGAAAGGTAAGCGACATGAACAATAATCATCAGAGGTGGCGTCATCGTGAACGATGGTAGCCAGACAGTGGAGGAATGACTCAGCACTTCTACCACTGTCTTTACAAGGAGGCTAATAATTGACAAGGACCCCCAGAACCAAGCCAATGCTGGTCTACTCCCTGTTTATAGTCCCCCAGCCAAATGAACAATAAAAGAGACATAAATTAAATAATTATATATTCTAATAAATGACACGTCAGTGGATACCTATTTGTATAATAAGTAGGTACCTACCTATACTCGTAAGAAATCCCCCGCTTTATATTGGTTGTTACAGTGGCTCTCATTTTTTCTTTTCAAATTAATTTAAAATTATAAAAATGGAATGTAACAATAATTCTGCTCCATTTCATACCTAAATAGTGCAATTGATTTTGTCTCTCAATTTGGCGATACAGAATAATGCAGATAACGATGATGTATTTATACGTAAAAAACCTTTCTATTCCAGGGGGTGGCAAGAAGTAATGGAGACATGCGACCATATCAGACCTCTTGAATGAAAATGTGCCTTGGTCCAAAATTAGCACAAAAATATACAGAACAAAAATATTTTCTAATAATAAATTGTACATATTATATTTATGGGTGACAGAATGAGAAGAGTATGAATTTAAATTTATTGAGGAAATCTTTGAAAAAAGGATTAGGTATGTAATAAATGAAAAATAGAATTATTTTTATTTAAGGCTGTCTCGGTAGCTCAGTGGTCAAGGCGTCTGACTGGTAATCCAGAGGACGCGGTTTCAAAACTCAACTGGTACTTGACAGGTTATCCCATTTGGGATTTTGTCCACATAATAGTACGTCTTAGGCTTACTACTGGAATGATGAGACTCACTAGATCTAATCGGCGAGTATAAATAAGGCATTATTATTATTAATAATTCTGCCCCAATAAGACTTATAACTTTCTTTAATTATTTTAAAAGTTCTGGGTAAAATTGTAATTTTAAAGAGGAAAAATTCATGCCTTGAGTGGAATCTGAACTCACGAATTCCAGCACCAGCTGCGTATCCAGCCTTGTTTTTCACTTGACCGCATAATAAGTGTGAAGGAAATGAAGTATAGACTAGCAATAGAGAAAGCAGAACTGAAATAAGGCTGACCCACATTAGCCGGGAAGGACAATTCGCCTCTGACAACACAAAGAGGCGTAAACAACATTTTCGAAATTTTACAGGAGAGCCAAAATGAGTTTTCTTGTGCATAAATTTTCTGTTCACGGTAGGAACATTATCACTTCCCTGTACCCGTGAATGACCATACAAACTTTTTCTGTTGCCAAATTTGATTATTTAACTGTGACTATCGATTTACGCCTATTTGATTTGTCTGAAAAAGAGAAAATGAGGGATACGCCTGATTTTAATTTTTGTTGTATCTTTTCTTTGGATTATAATTGGGTTACGTCTATTTGTGAGAACAAAATATAGCACAAGTAGACTCAATCCAAGCAATAAAAACGATTTCAAAAATTTGTGGTTTACGCCTCTTTGTGTTGTCAGAGGCGAATTTTTTAAATAATAATATATTCTACATACAACACTTTATACGTTATCTCAACGGTAAATTTAAAGCATAAAATAAATATGAATCCAATTTGATCTCACAAAATTATACTATATGTTTGTGTTTTTAATAAAAAAAAATTTAACTTTCACTATTCAGTGACCAACGGAATAACGGTCTTCTGCATTTTTGGACAGCCTTCACCCCATCATCAAAGAATTCTGAACGATCACATTTCCGAATACAGAGCCTAGATAGACAACTTGCTCTGTGTGGGTTTTTACTTGTAAACCTTCTGTTGAAAGTTCCCTAGGAAGACTAATGGGCCTAATTCCAGAAAGCTTTCTTACTCACATTTCCCCCAAATCTCCCTTTCAACTGCCCTTTGATTGGGTCATTTGTTAAAAAAAAAAATACATCTGAGTGAGTTATTTGAATGAAATTTGACGGTTGAAAGGGAGATTTGGGGATTTTGTGAGTTAGAGTGCTCTCTGAAATGAGGCCCTGGTCTTCTTCTTGTTTACAGCACCTCAGGCAGACGTTATGATAATGATAACAATAATTCACTCGATTCTAGAAATGTTTTTTCAAGAAATATTTTTCTACTAAGCAATCTGAAATCAAATCAAACTTTCCCACGATATTCTCCTACCTTTTCTTGGAATTTCAAGATCCACGTGTGTGAGTAAACAAAGCTGGCAGCCAGATTTTTTTCTTTCCCCTACGAAAATAGAACCAAAGTATAAGCAATATACAAACCTAATCCCGGTGAAACATTATTTGCCCAAGGGGAAATCATGTTTTCAGTTTTTATGAAAAACTTTTTGCAGCTATGTTTATTTTTCTAAATTATCTTAAATTTTATACATAGAGATTAAGTTACCTAATATTCTTTTAATTATTTTTTAAAATTGGGAAAATTACACAAATGCAAATTTCTAAATGGTCTTTTATTCTCTTTCATTGTTTTAAATATAAAACTCAAACCAATAACTATTTTTTCAACAGCCCACTGTACAGAATGGACCATTTGATGAATCATACGATTGGCTTTGCTTTCCATGCTTGAAGACATAAGACTTCTGCAATGGTTTTATTGGTCTCAGAATAAAATTTCTTCAAGAAATGTGGAATTTGTGGAATCACAAAGGTCCTGTGAATGTAGGTTTCTATTTAAAATCTTTAGGTGAAGAAAGTTGCTGTGCTGCAAAACTTCCATTGTTTTCTTAAAGCTTTATTCAAAAGCTCTTACGTAATTAGAACACCATGGTAGAAATTTTCCAACGAGAGAGTGAATTTTAAAAACATTACAGAGAGTGTACTTTCTCAACATCTGTGAGTATATTTTCATTTAATGGACCGTGTTGGTTCATTTTCTAGGGTAGGTATAACCTAGCAAGGGTCAAGATTTTCGGCCACATCCTACAGAGTTCGGCTACTCGTAGAAAACGTTATAGTAAGAAAATCTAGTCTCATATCTATAACTATATCAATACAATTTCAAAATTATTTTGTTACCTTGTGATAAATTAGTGAAACTTGCAGGAACTACATACATACATACAAAGGTACCTTCTGTAAAAATGGCCACTAAATAGAGAGCAAAGTCAAGGAGACTATGTAGAGTGAAATCGAATTATAGTTTATGTCCTAGACATAGATACAAAAGAAAACTTCCTAACTCAGAGAAAAGTAAAAAATGCCTCCAGTGGAATATCAACAAAAAAAAAACAACTGAAAAATCGCTACCGGAAATTAAAAAAAGATGAACAAAAAACACATCTAAAATGTTTTTCTGATTCGTTGTCAAGTGAAGGAAAGAGATGGGGAGACCTTTTTATTCTATTTTCTTCACCACAGGAAAGAATGTCTTCCGGAGGTTTTCCAGCTCGCAACAGAGAGAATATAAGTTCAGCTATTCCTGCTTTAACTAGAGGTGACCGAGGGATTTCCATCACCTGAACTCGTTACGAAAAAAAAAATTAAGAAGGCATTCTCAAATCAGACTTCATATTTTTGTGACTAATTTTTTTATGATCAATTAAAATAATTTTACGTAGATATACCCTTGAAGGAAGGAATATTTTTAAAAGACCGACAGACAGACACAAAACCAAAGTTGCTCAGGAGGTTATGAAACGTCCAGAAATATGATTAAAATTGAGATCGTAGCAAAAAAATATTATTTTTTTTACAAAAACGAACACAATACTTCTGATTTCTAACATTAGAAATTTCTCGGAGGTAAAAATTAGAATAAATTTGTAACATTGTACAATGAACTGCCACTTACCAATCTTGAGTGGAACCAGCCAACCAGCAGGAACGTTTCGACTGCTTTCTTTTTGGAAAGGTGAGCACCAATCCATATCCTGATTATTATCGACATTGCTTAACTTTGGATAAGAAAACAAGTGAGTGGGGTGATGAGGAGAGATGATAAAGAGGTCTGAGAGAGAGAAAGCGATAGGGTGGGTGTGAGTTAGCAAACATAAGGACGGGCTTGTTTACAGGCACGAGAGAAAGTTTTTAATTGAATTCAGCAAGGACCAAAGAGAAAAAAATGCAAAAAATTCCTGCCCCGCTGGGAATCGAACCCAGGTCACCATGCGTACAATGCCTAGCGCGCTAACTCACTCTGCCACGGTGACTACTGATATGACTCTGCAATTGAAAGCGATGTTAAATTTTTGTTTAAAAAAACGCTTGCATACGAGTCTGCAACCATTTCGACATTTTCATCTTTACTATTCAAGGTCCAAAACCCAACTGACCAAATTTCGTATTGTGCGCATGACACACACTTTCCCTCTTCTCTTAGGGTTGCAATATCGAAACGAAAATATCGATATTAGGTATATCGATAATATCGAAACCATAATATCGATATCCGATATTAGAAGACTTCTCTCCCTTTACAATTCGATATTTCGTTACATAATATCGTTACATAATATCGTTACATAATTTCGTCACATAATTTTGGTTATGTGCCAGAGCAAAGACATGAAAATGTCAAAATCACTAAGACAGAGGGAGAGTGAGAGAGGGAGAGGGGAGAGGAGAGGAGAGAGATAGAGGAGAGATAAAAAGAGAGAGTGAGAGAGAAAGAGTCATATAAGAAGTATAGGTAGAAGAGAAAGAGGGGAGAGAAAAAAAAGAGTCATATCAGAAGTATAGAAGGAGGAGATAGAGAAGGATAAAGGAAGGCAGAGAGAAAAAATAATTATTAATTTCACCCCTACCTATGTTTTCTCTTTCTAAGTTCCGTGTGTTCCAGTTACCTAGGTTTTACGTATTTGATGGTTACATTTATAAATATATAAAAAAAACTTCATTAATTCCATGACCTTCTGGTATCAACCCAAGGTTACATGCAGCAATACCCTTTTAAATGGCCAGACCAACTCTCTTTGCAAAAAATTTGTACCTAGGTAGGTACAAAGCCAAAGTTAAGTCATGTTCTCTGGCTATCTTTCTGGTCCATAGATCCTCCAATAAGTAAACTCTCACTATGTCATGTGCTCCATTATGTCATCTTTAACCCATGCTGGCTATGTTTCTAATTATTCTACATATCCTTCACTGAGTAAACGCTCATTATGTCATGTGCTCCAGTTATCTTTAACCCATGCTGGCTATGTTTCTAATTCAGCAGATCCTCCACTGAGTAAACGCTCATTATGTCATGTGTTCCAGTTATCTTTAATCCATGCTGGCTATGTTTCTCATTCTATAGATCCTCCAGTGAGTAAACGCTCATTATGTCATGTTCTCCAGTTATCTTTAACCCATGCTGGCTATGTTTCCAATTCAGCAGATCCTCCACTGAGTAAACGCTCATTATGTCATGTGTTCCAGTTATCTTTAATCCATGCTGGCTATGTTTCTCATTCTATAGATCCTCTAGTGAGTAAACGCTCATTATGTCATGTGTTCCAGTTATTTTTAATCCATGCTGGCTATGTTTCTCATTCTACAGATCCTCCCCTGAGTAAACGCTCATTATGTTATGTGCTCCAGTTATCTTTAACCCATGCTGGCTATGTTTCTCATTCTACAGATCCTCCACTGAGTAAAAGCTCATTATGTTATGTGCTCCAGTTATCTTTAACCCATGCTGGCTACGTTTCTAATTCTACAGATCCTCCCCTGAGTAAACGCTCATTATGTTATGTGCTCCAGTTATCTTTAACCCATGCTAGCTATTTTTCTAATTCTACAGATTTTCATATTTATAGATTTAATATGACAAATGATTTTCAAGTTAAAAACTCCACCGTCACGGCCAAAAATAATACTAGAGCACTAAAAAGTACTGACCATTAGTATCAAAGAACATTATATATAAAAAAAATGCCTAGAGGGTTAAAATATTGTTCAAAATATACGCCTGTTGGGTTTTTTGAAAACAGAAAATAAACTTGAGGTGAAACTCATCAAATTGTTCCTGTGAAACAAATGTGGCTTTTCAGTGGCAGAAACGACTTTGTAGGTGGCTCATGTTAGAGTGAAGCCAAGCTGAGTACTTGGCGCACTGAACTAAGTCGGAAGGTTGGTGTTTCAGTCGTAGGAATGTCCAAAAAATGTATAGTATTTATTTACGTTAAATATGTATATATCAAGTGGAGAACGAAGATTTGTTTAGCTAAAAACAGTTCCATATATTTCACACATTGTCAGAAACTTCAACATATTGAGATAATTACTGCTGGATCTTTCAGAGCCTCTGCTTTATGCATACAATACAATTGCTATCGAGTATTTGTTATGGTTCACCTCTACTCACTAGGTAGTTCACCCGTGTGTGCTTAGCATGTGCTAAATGAACGTTAACTAAATAAATCATTTGTTTTATTTTTCATATTTTATTTTATTTTTTATTTTCATTTTTTTTTTTTACAGAGGACCCATCCTAAGCCATTTTTATTTGGCTTCTAAGTTAGTTTCCCTTTACAGAGCAAAAGATAAGACCATTATCACACGATGCCGAGCCGCCACTTTAGAGGGAAAAACCTTTCTTGTTCAAAAGTAGGTAACGAAATAACATAATATACCCTCTCTCCCAGATCTTCTCTAGTTCCTCTTCCCTTATTCATTTACTCTCTCCTTCTCTTTCTCTCTTTCTCCATCATCTCATCCCATGAGACTTAATGAGGACTTAGGGTTCAGTGAGTACGACTGACTACTGAGTACTCAGCTCATAGTAGGTATAGAGTGTTTGTTACCTTAATCTAATCTTATCTAATGTAATTGCACAAATAGTTTCTGTAAAACCAGCGTAAATCGTACTATGGTGGAGACACCACAGTAACGTCGAGCATGAAAAGAAGGGTTCACTAGAATTTTTTTAATTTATTATGTACGTACATGGTAGATATAAATTGTTATCTGAGCAAGTAAGGAACATACCCTGAAAATTTCGGCTCGATTGGGTAAAAATGCAGTTTTTATGGAGAAAAGATTTTTTTATCCAAATCCCAGCGTAGCTCGACGTTGCTTAGCATATTTTCATGCAATTATACTTTGATGGCCAAGCATATAAGAAACATACCCTGAAAATTACAGCTTGATTGGTAAAAAATTGTAGCTTTGATGGCGAAAAAAAAAAAAAAAAAAAATCCTAGACTAACTCGATGTTGCTTAACATTATAATTATGGTAAAAAAAAAACGAAAAACTAACGTCCCCAATGACGTTTGACCTTTCATTTACGATTGTGACTGACCTATTTTATTGATCTAAAGTAGATATTTTACTATTTTTTGATAGGTAGTACTTGTAACAAACAACAATATTTTAGTTTAATTTTAGTAAAAAAAAAAAAATAGACATATATTATTTCATATAAACGCTATAAAAGGTAAGTTCTGCCATTTTGAGAAATACGAAAACTCGGTTTTATACTCAGGATAGAACCCCTAACAATCCCTGAAAATTTCAGACGGGGTCTAATTTTTTTCAGTGAACTCTACAGTTTTATCGTACGGGTTAATGGTTAGTGGAAAATATACATCATGTACCTTTACCCCTGAAGGTATTGAAATTGTCAATATACTCGTAGTAAGGAAATATTATAATTCGGCAGGTGGTAAGTTGAGACTTCTACTCATTACTCGTATTCAGTAAGCTCTCGAAAGCGGAACGTAAGCAGTTGCTCTGTATAACCTGTGTTTATTTGTTCTGGTTGACTCTCAAGTGATACAATTTTACATAGGTACTTGTACATCTTCAAACATCCGGAACTATTCATTATGGACTATACACTATATACCCTTATACAGGGTGGAACTTAATACACAGGGTAGATATTAAAAGCTATGTTGTTGAATTCAACATTCTTAACATCTGGATATCTATAAAAGGTAACTAGTACACTGCCAAATATTCAATATTTGTTTAAAATGATTGTCAAAATTTTCGTATTTTTTTTTTAAATGATCCTCGGTTTTCATTTTGAATTTACAAAAAACCAATAGCGTTCTTAATTGTGAATGCTTGTAAAACGGTCAAAGTGAAACATACAGTATATTACATAAATATATCACTATCCACTGTTTCTTATTGCTAAAATTACTTATAGAACATCTGAGTGAAACACTGTAAACACACAGTATATTATTATCTTATCACATTGAAACAACACTGTTCCTTATTGCAGATGCTTGTGTATGTTTGAGAATGTGTACCTTCAAGACTATGAAATGAGCAGCTTCGAGAAAACACAATGAAGAGAGATAGAGAGAAAAGAAGAAAGAGAGAGAGTGTGTGAGAGATAATGAAAATCATATAAAAAGATAATTGAGAGGAGGATAAGAAAGAGAGTGTGAAAAAAGAGAAGAAAACAGGATATGCGTAGAAAGGGGTTGAGAGGAGTGACAGACAGAGGAAATGGAGTGAAAGTATAATTTTATTATAAGTTATCATGTTTTTCTTAAGATATCACAACTACTCTAACTATAGCTTTACTAAATCTACGCTGAACCGTAACTTGAACCACCGAACGCCAGATTACAAGTCCGCCGCCTTATCGATCAAGCTACTGAAGTAGGGTATAATTACCTATATTATTTTTATAATTTTATTATAAAGATGAGAGAGAGAGAGAGGAAACTAATAAGGAAATTCAATTACGAATAAAATACTCATGGTGAAATGTTAAATTACGTAAGTATACAATTATGCATATCTATTGGTTGTGATTAAAATTTAAAACTTAACAGAACTTCACTTACATTAATTTTGACTTTAAAGTATTTGAAATGACCTTCTTCATATGAAATCAATACAAATTCATATGAAAAGTTCATATACACTATACAAAATGGTCTTGTGCAGCTTTAGCCCATAAGAGGATGCATTACAAAATTATTGTTTTCAGGATACGAGGATTTTCAGGATTTTATTCGGAAGCAGCGCAGCGCTGTCTGGACTCAGCAAGCCAGGCACTGTCAAGATACCTGCGAGAACATTCCAAGAATTTCTTCTTTCCTAGTCCGTCCCTACACCTATGAAATTAATTACATAATATGTATATATAGATTATAGGTAGGTAATGCCTAAATTATGTCCAAGATTTATTTTTGTACGAGATTTCTAGTATTACAAACATGTGCAAAAGATATTCTTTTTCGATATTCGAAAAGAAATCACAGCAGAGAAGGAGTGCCAGGGTTTTATAATCTGATCTTATCACAGTCTTCACATCATACAACATGATAAACATTGCAAGTATAACCAATGTTTATCTTCCAACAGAGAGGAAAGCGTACACAGCAAAACAGAGAGGGCTGAAAAGTAGCAAGCTTTGAAAGCGAGAAAAAACATTTTCAGCGTAGAAGCCTTTGTTACATACAAAACTTTGATAGAATTTTATAATAATTATATTATACCTAGCTACCTAGATTTCGCTACCCGAGTAGGTAGTAGGTAGGTACGTTTTATAACTTTGCCTCTACAGTTCTGAGAGTGTCATTATTTAAAATTCATCTAAAGCCTTTCTGTACCTGTAGTTTATACTTTAGTTTTCAATTTTCCACTGTTTGTTTCAAATTAAATTTGTTTCCTGCAGCAATCTTTTTTACTTCCGAGAATGTTATCTAATATACCTATTAGATAATAGAAGTAGCTATTGTGTTTGTTTTTGTAAAATATTTCTTTAACTTACAATTTCATATTAATTCTAGTCACAACACCTTCTGAGCAACTTTTGTTTCGTGTCTGGACTATCAGGTCTGTTTGTCTGTTATTTGCAACGCGTAAATCTCAGAAACCAATTAACGAATTACAGAAAAAAAAATTGTGAACTTGGAACATGCGATTTTTTGAGAGAAAAACCTTGCACGTGATTTTTCTCTAATTTTTCACTGAAACGCTTGGTTGTATTTATTGAACCGTACACCCGATTTTCTGAAAACGCGTTGGTACTTTTCCTTTAACGCTTGTGAAAATTTTGAATAGAATATTATTGAGATCTGATATTAAATCGGTTCAGAAATTTAGGATATCCTCACAATAATTTTAATGGAAAATCTCCGAATGAATGGATTTTGTTGAGACGGTGAATTTTAAACGAAAAATTGTATAAAATTCTATAGAACGATGTGGAACATTCACGAGGAAGTATTGTGTCCATAATAGATTGGCAGTATATTTTTTCTAATGACTTTGTGAAGGTGTCTACAGGTTGAGAGTTTCATTCCGATCTGGGTCAAATATTTTCAACTGTATTTTCCACATGGACATTGAATTTGGATTTTATAATACAAACGTGACATAAATTACTATTATGTGAGAAGGAGGGTCCATGTGGAAAGCTGTAGGATCAGACTAAGCTTCGGCTCCGGTGCATAATTCTAAGGTAACGGAGGTATAAGCAGATTTAGGAAATTCTGAGTATAGAAAAGTTTTCTCTTCTTGAAAGCATCCAGGCTGTGGCACGGCAGGTAGGCCTGGCAGTAAAACTTGCTCAATGGCAAAGTATAGTTTAATGCTCAAACTGAATACATTACGGGAAACAAAAACAAAATTTATTCTCAAACGCTGCAAGCGAGAACAATAAACTTGAAAATGAATTACAAAGAAATTTTTCCATCAGTGTTCTAGTCTATGCCACATCTTGGATCTACCGTAAACAGGCCCCTACAGGGAAATGTCGTTGGGGGAGGATAATAAAATAAAGATACTTAGGGACATCTTAACTGGAAGTTCTGTGTATACTACTGTGTACCTCTTCATTGCATAAAAAATAATCATAAGTGTCTACACTTGTACAGCGCTACTGCAGTGCACACTGAGACTACACCTTTCTCAGAGACCACAAAACAATCAATCCAAAATTCAGCAGAGATGGTACGTTATAAAGAGTAGCTCTAATCCGATCACTGAAGTTAAGCAGTGTCTAGGGTAGTGAGGATATGAATTGGTGACTTTTCTGTTTTTGCATCCCTCTATGGTCTTCATAAGAATCCACATTCTGCTAGCTATCACCGGCTCCACCTCAGTTTGTATCTGTCAATATACAAAACCCCCTCATTTATAAGGCCTGACCGCCTGAGCCCATACTGGTGAAAGCCCCGATGATGTCAATCTTTCTTCTACGATTGAGTAAAAGAAGAGCGCTCCAAGTGATGGAAAATATTCGTATAAAGGGAAATAAAAAGATTATTTTTGCAAATTTATTGAAATAGTTGTACGCTAATACTATGTGACTCTTTCTTAGCTTAGGTACTTCTGAGATAAGTAATAAAATAGCAGATAAAGGTAGTGGCGTGAGTTATAGTTTTTTTTTATCAACAGTTTGAATATTTTGAATGTACCTTTTATATTTATCTCTTCCGTCAGATGGGTAGGTATTGCTTTTGTAAGTACTTTGAAATGCCGTGGCTAAATCCCTAAAAACAGGGATTTGGCCATAACTCTTTAATGAAACAAAATGCCCACTGCAACTTCAACTTATTATGAAAGTCCATGGGGCGCCATGGCGGGTAGGCTCACCATTAAATTTTTTGCATCTAGTCGTGGGACACCCTGTATAAGACTAGTAAGTTGCATTTAAGATTAGTTTAAAAATATTTCACCGACGCGACGATGCTAACTGGCGAAATCAACATCCGACAGTAAAAAACGGTCTAAAAGTTATCTAGTTATGCATCTTCAATCTGTTAGATTTTATCAATGAAATTAGTGTGTCTTCTCTTGGCTGTGTCTAACATAATTATTTAATTTCTCAAGTACACCACTACCCTATAAAATTTATGAATGCCAAGTTTGGTGAGGTTCATTTTCCCTTCCAGTCTCATTTTTCTCTGAATTTCTAGAGTTGCCTTTAAATTCAAAAACTTTTCCTTTATTTTTACGAATGCGATAATAATGTCCTAGTCCCCTGATTTATTAACATTCATGTTTTTTTTTTTTAAGAACTCCCAAATTAGGCAGGTTTACTGTCCTTTTTTAAAACTTTTTTCTTGGCATGTTTCAAGAAAAATCATAAAGAAAACACTTAGACATTTAACGAGATATAATCCGCGTACCGCTATTCGCTGTACGCGGTCTATCACAAGCCCTCTTGTACGGTTTATGCTGGAGAGCTGAAATTTTGACAAGTAGAATTCATATGCTCACTTGGAACTCGATCCAAGGACTTGTTCTGCCCCAAACGACCGTCGCCCCTGATCCTGCCCGTCAATTACCCGTCCCCCGCGCCCCTCCCCTGACATGAGGGATAATGAATTCCTAATTACCCTCACCCTATAACCCGGATGAATTGGGTTTTATTAGCGCTTAAACTCCGACACTAACCCTTTATTGACACCGCGAAGATTTAACTTGAAGAGGGCGGAATCGAATATAAAACAGAGGAATCAATTTATGATAAGCCAGCCATCACTCAAGTCAGACTTTCAAAAACAATCACAGCATAATAAATAGCCCAACTAGAGGAACAGTCTGGCTTATCCTAAATTATTTCCTGTTCTATAATTTCCGGATGCATGGATCACCCGCCCGGATGCATGGATTTTAATTGCACATTTGAACAAAAAAATAAATTAAAATCGAACGCAAGGGTTGTTCGTTATTTTGAATTGGTTAAAGATACAAAAAAGTGGAAAGCAAATTTTTCATAAAGTAAAAAATAAAAAAATAGGGTTTTAAACCGATTATTTTTTTGACATCCTGAACTTTTTGAAACCCATCCCCAATTTACCTAGGACCAACATTTTTTTTTTAATCTTATATTAGGGTTGTGATCTATCAAATCCAATAAATTTGACTTCTTTTAAAGGGATAAGGAAAGTAGAGTGGTGTCACACTAGTTTATTTTTATATTTTATCTCTTTGGTATTCTCATAGAGGGTTAGGACGAGCTTAATTTTAAAATTTTCATACCCCGCGACATTCAAGTCAAGTTGATGAAAAATCTTCCCCCGCATTGATTTATAATTAATTACAACCCACCCACCCATCTTGTCAAACGAGCCTTCACTTCGTTAGTATAAATCTCACTCACAGGATGATGTTGTGACCCAGCCTCCCTCACACGGTGATGTAGTGATCAAGCCTCCCTCACACGGTGATGTAGTGATCAAGGCTCACTCACACGATGATGTTGTGATCAAGCCTCACTCACACGGTGATGTAGTGACCAAGGCTCACTCACACGATGATGTTGTGATCAAGCCTCACTCACACGAGTGATCAAGTCTCCCTCACACGGTGAGGTAGTGACCAAGCCTCACTCACACGAGTGATCAAGTCTCCCTCACACGGTGAGGTAGTGATCAAGCCTCACTCACACGAGTGATCAAGTCTCCCTCACACGGTGAGGTAGTGACCAAGGCTAACTCACACGATGATGTTGTGATCAAGCCTCACTCACACGAGTGATCAAGTCTCCCTCACACGGTGAGGTAGTGATCAAGCCTCACTCACACGGTGATGCAATGATCAAGCCTCACTCACACGGTGAGGTAGTGATCAAGCCTCATTCACACGGTGATGTAGTGATCAAGCCTCACTCACACGAGTGATCAAGTCTCCCTCACACGGTGAGGTAGTGATCAAGCCTCATTCACACGGTGATGTAGTGATCAAGCCTCACTCACACGATGATGAAATGATCAAGATCCTTGTTTTATGTTTAATTTACCTAGAGTTCACCAAATAAAGATTCATCTGATTTATCTGAAATTAAGCCTTTTTCTGTTCAGAGTGTTCAGTAATAATTAATTATTCATGTATGGTTAAAAACGATTTTGGATCTGAGTAAAAAATGTCCATCTCTTTGTGTTATAGATTTTTGATTACAACACTGTGAGTATGAGTAAATAAAATTAAGAAGAGAAAACTGCACTATGGGAGTAAATAAGCAGAAAAGAAATTGCAATGTCTCTCTCTGCATAACTTGCAACGAAATAATTTCAATTTAGCGAAGCCTACATTCTCTGCCAGCGTAAGCGGCCTTTATTGATGACCCCATTCTTTCACATTTTCTTCCAGCTTCTCTTTTATTTTGAAAATAATAAAAAGAAGAGTTTATTGCATTCTTTGCATCAACATAAAAAAATTGCGGACTTTCGAACCGAGAAAACTAAGCTGGAAAAAAAGAGAGGGAGAAAAGATGATGGAAAAAATAGGAGAGGGCGACAGAGATTAAATACAAAGAAAAAGAAGTACGTGTAAATAAAGAAAGTAAAATTATTTTTAATAACCTGGTTAATTCATAATGATAATAAAACAATTCAAACTATTAGGACTAAAGAATTAAAAATTGAGGAGCATACGATCTAAAAGAGGAGATAAAATTAAGATAGAAAACCCAGAATAAGAGAGAGAGAGAGAGAGAGAGAGAGAGAGAGAGAGAGAGAGAGAGAGAGAGAGAGAGAGAGAGAGAGAGAGAGAGAGAGAGAGAGAGAAGCTCTCTGCGGATTAAATATGATCTAATCTCTGATGACGAAGATTTCGCTGAAGATTTTGCGATAAAACGGAAGCAGGTCTCATTAACAGAGTGCTTTTTAATGTCCCCCTAATCCACTTAGATCTTTAACATAGTTGGATAAACATTTCAGGAAGCGAGATGGTATTGGATCCGGACTTTCAGGATTAGCTAAATGGACGGGGAAGATAATGAATTATGATACCTATTGTCATTCTGGTGAAAGCTTGTGAATTTGTAGAGGAATGCAGTAACAACGAAAAAAACTTTTAAATTTACCTACTTTTAACTTATTCAGTAAAAAAACCTTGCCCATACTCTCTCACAAGTCCTTCACGTAACTGTGAGGATTTATGAGGTTTTTTTTCTTTTCACTTTCTTATAGATTCAAGTTAAACAATATCTGAATTTATACCTTTTATACATAGAAATATTTGTTTTTAGATGTGTAGTACAAAAAAAAATTAATGCCAAATTCGTAATCAGCACCTCAAAATCATTGTATTTGACATGTCGCAATAATAAAAAAAGTTAGTCAAAGCGGGTCCCCCCCAAAATACCGATAAATTGGGGCCGAGGTCCAAAAAATTCAAGATATCAAAAAAGTGATCATAGTAGACCCCTATTATTTTTTTTATTGTAAGAAAAGTTGTTCTTATAATTTTTTCTTGTCTCTTATCGTTTAGCCAGAACCGCCAAACTCCGTCAGTTGGCGGTGGCGGCCCAAAGGCCATTGGCGACTCTGATTTTATCGAAAAGTTTCGTGTTGCGTTCTCTCCGTAAATGAAGTCTACATACCAAATTTCAATTCTCTAGCTCTTACCGTTCTTGAGATAACTTGTTTACAGACATACACACACACGGACCAATGGCTGAAACTTTGGATTTAGGCTCTGGGGACCCTAAAACGTGTTTTGTCACTGAAAACTGACTATCGAAATATTTTGGGTAATTCCATTACTTTCCTGTCTCTAGGATAAGGAAAGTAAAAATCTGGTGTAAACATCACACGACTTTCCTTATCTCCCAAAAGAGTCGAATTCCGCCACTGGTGACTGAACGGTAACAGATAACTAAAAATCAATGCCAAATTCGTGATCAGCACTTCAAAATCATTTAATTTAATATGTCACAACCCCCATCTAGGATGAATAATAAAAAAGTTAGTCCAATCGGGTCCCCCTACAATACCGGTAAATTGGGGCCGGTTTCCAAAAAGTTAAAGATATCAAAAAAATGATCAGAGTGAACCCCTATTATTTTTTTAATCTGAGAAAATGTTGTTCTCTAACTTTTTTTGTATCTTTAACTAATTCAAAGAAGCGGTGCTTGCGGCCAATATTTGCGGCCCTGCGGCCGCAGAATGCGGCCGATTTCAACCAAAAGTTTCATGGTTCGTCTGGTGTATAAATTAATTACCATACCAAATTTCAAGTCTCTAGCTCTTACCGTTCTTGAGATATCCTGTTCACACACACACAGACACACAGACACACACACAGACAGACGCACGGACCAATGGCTGAAAACCACTTTTTTGGTATCCTGAGGCTATGATTCGTCCAGAAATGTGAAAAGCTGGGTAGGTCAAATTTTCGACGAATACAATACTTTCCTTATTATAAGATAAGGAAAGTAAAAAAGAAGTAACGGAAGATAAAGAGTAGTGTCGTACCCAGGTCCCGCATATTTTTTTTTTTTTTTTTAGAAACACTTTATTAGTAGAACATATATACAGTCAGACAAATAATGGTAAAAATTAAATATAAAATTGACAATAATAATAATATAAACAAGGAAAAAAAAAAAGTATATACATAATTATATGTCCTAACTAAAGCATAGACACTGACCTCATGCTAGCATCCTGCTGGGTCCTCAGCATCATGTCCAGGAAGTGGGAGGTGGCGGCGGAGGGGTAGGTAATCGGTTCTCATCTGTTATATCTGGGGAGGGTTTCTCTTATAAAAAGGCTATATTCCCTTTTAGAGAGGTAAATTGGACTAGGAAATTGTTATCTTATACTAGTTTTCGATACACAAAAAAATTTGAGCCATGATGATAATGATAAAGATAGTACATATTGGCTATAGAGAAATAAACTAAAGCATAATCTTGAACATTCAGTCAAATTTCCAAAATTTTCAAGTTTGAAAAATAAGTACAAATCAAATTCTTGTTCTCCGATCTTTGAACTTCCCGTTAAGATTTCACATCCAACACCGGAACGAAGGAAAATCCACATAGGATACAACCTTTAGAATCAGGTACGTGATAGTTAAAACATTTTTTTTTTTTAGTTTGATTTTCGCTCAGGTCTCTTTAACGTACAGGTCATTCAAGACTGGGTGTCACTCTAAATTTACATTAACCTCACCTAGCCTGGGTTGGGCCGGGAAAAAAAGAACAAAAAATCAACCACATGCTTGTCATACGGAAGGTCCCGGGTTCGATCCCCCCAGGCCGACAAAAAAATTGTATTCTAAATTTGGTTATAATTGTAGTAAGGAATACCGGTTTGGTCGTGTTGAAACAGCAACTATATGGGTAGTATGGTGTCACTCGCCCATCAGAGGGGAGGCACACTACAACACAAACCACAAGCGTTTGCAGAAGTTGCTGTTTCATGGCTACAAAATTAAAAAGGCAGTGAAAGATTCATCTTATAATAAAATAAAATATCAACCAACCTCTTTAAGAGATGGGTATTATCCATATGAGACATTTTATTTTCACGTATATATTTTTCTTGGTAGGTATATCCCTTTAATCAAAATATTCATCAATGGATTCAATCATATTTCAGATGCGTCTATTTTGTTATTCACTTCTGATTACAAATGAGAAATAAAACCAAGCGGTAATAAGGGAATATAAGGAAGATTGTTCAAGAACAGAGTCGTTGAAAATGTGAATAGAAAACACGACTGGAGGTAAGGGATCAGCTATAAGGGGAGATGAGGAGGCCGAGGGGGGACCAACATTTAAAACCCCCACCCAAAATTAAAAGTAACAACTCAAGCACATCAAGACACAGCAGCAACACATCAAGAATCAAATTAAAAAACCAAAATTACAAGTAAAGAAAACTACTGGAGGAAAGGGATCGGCTATAAGGGGAGATGAGGAGGCCGAGGAGGGACCACCATTTAAACCCCCCACCCAAAATTAAAAGTAAGCACATCAAGACAGAGCAGCAACACATCAAGAATCAAACTAAAAAACCAAAATTACAAGTAAAGAAAACTACTGGAGGAAAGGGATCGGCTATAAGGGGAGATGAGGAGGCCGAGGGGGGACCACCATTTAAACCCCCCACCCAAAATTAAAAGTAACAACTCAAGCACATCAAGACAGAGCAGCAACACATCAAGAATCAAACTAAAAAACCAAAATTACAAGTAAAGAAAACTACTGGAGGAAAGGGATCGGCTATAAGGGGAGATGAGGAGGCCGAGGGGGGACCACCATTTAAACCCCCCCCAAAATTAAAAGTAACAACTCAAGCACATCAAGACACAGCAGCAACACATCAAGAATCAAACAAAAAACCAAAATTACAAGTAAAGAAATCTACTGGAGGAAAGGGATCGGCTATAAGGGGAGATGAGGAGGCCGAGGGGGGACCACCATTTAAACCCCCCCCAAAATTAAAAGTTACAACTCAAGCACATCAAGACACAGCAGCAACACATCAAGAATCAACAAAAAAACCAAAATTACAAGTAAAGAAATCTACTGGAGGAAAGGGATCGGCTATAAGGGGAGATGAGGAGGCCGAGGGGGGACCACCATTTAAACCCCCCACCCAAAATTAAAAGCAACAACTCAAGCACATCAAGACACAGCAGCAACACATCAAGAATCAAACAAAAAAACCAAAATTACAAGTAAAGAAATCTACTGGAGGAAAGGGATCGGCTATAAGGGAGATGAGGAGGCCGAGGGGGGACCACCATTTAAACCCCCACCCAAAATTAAAAGTAACAACTCAAGCACATCAAGACACAGCAGCATCACATCAAGAATCAAACAAAAAACCAAAATTACAAGTAAAGAAATCTACTGGAGGAAAGGGATCGGCTATAAGGGGAGATGAGGAGGCGAGGGGGGACCACCATTTAAACCCCCACCCAAAATTAAAGTAAGACAATCAAGCACATCAAGACCAGCAGCAACACATCAAGAATCAAACAAAAAACCAAAATTACAAGTAAAGAAACTACTGGAGGAAAGGGATCGGCTATAAGGGGAGATGAGGAGGCCGAGGGGGGACCACCATTTAAATCCCCCACCCAAAATTAAAAGTAAGCACATCAAGACAGAGCAGCAACACATCAAGAATCAAACTAAAAAACCAAAATTACAAGTAAAGAAAACTACTGGAGGAAAGGGATCGGCTATAAGGGGAGATGAGGAGGCCGAGGGGGGACCACCATTTAAATCCCCCACCCAAATAAAATAAGCACATCAAGACAGAGCACAACACATCAAGAATCAAACAAAAAACCAAAATTACAAGTAAAGAAAACTACTGGAGGAAAGGGATCGGCTATAAGGGGAGATGAGGAGGCCGAGGGGGACCACCATTTAAACCCCCCACCCAAATTAAAAGTAACAACTCAAGACATCAACACAGCAGCATACATCAAGAATCAACAAAAAAACCAAAATTACAATAGAAGAAAACTATGGAGAAGGATCGCTATAAGGAGATGAGGAGCGAGGGACCACCATTTAAACCCCCACCCAAATTAAAAGCAACAACTCAAGCACATCAAGACACAGCAGCAACACATCAAGAATCAAACAAAAAAACCAAAATTACAAGTAAAGAAATCTACTGGAGGAAAGGGATCGGCTATAAGGGGAGATGAGGAGGCCGAGGGGGGACCACCATTTAAACCCCCACCCAAAATTAAAAGTAACAACTCAAGCACATCAAGACACAGCAGCATCACATCAAGAATCAAACAAAAAAACCAAAATTACAAGTAAAGAAATCTACTGGAGGAAAGGGATCGGCTATAAGGGGAGATGAGGAGGCCGAGGGGGGACCACCATTTAAACCCCCACCCAAAATTAAAAGTAACAACTCAAGCACATCAAGACACAGCAGCAACACATCAAGAATCAAACAAAAATACCAAAATTACAAGTAAAGAAATCTACTGGAGGAAAGGGATCGGCTATAAGGGGAGATGAGGAGGCCGAGGGGGGACCACCATTTAAATCCCCCACCCAAAATTTAATGTAAGCACATCAAGACAGAGCAGCAACACATCAAGAAGCAAACTAAAAAACCAAAATTACAAGTAAAGAAAACTACTGGAGGAAAGGGATCGGCTATAAGGGGAGATGAGGAGGCCGAGGGGGGACCACCATTTAAACCCCCCACCCAAAATTAAAAGTAACAACTCAAGCACATCAAGACAGAGCAGCAACACATCAAGAATCAAACTAAAAAACCAAAATTACAAGTAAAGAAAACTACTGGAGGAAAGGGATCGGCTATAAGGGGAGATGAGGAGGCCGAGGGGGGACCACCATTTAAACCCCCCACCCAAAATTAAAAGTAAGCACATCAAGACAGAGCAGCAACACATCAAGAATCAAAATAAAAAACCAAAATTACAAGTAAAAAAAACTACTGCAGGAAAGGGATCGGCTATAAGGGGAGATGAGGAGGCCGAGGGGGGACCACCATTTAAACCCACCACCCAACAGCAACACATCAAGACACAGCAGAAACACATCAAGAATCAAACTAACAATCCAAAATTACAAGTAGAAGAAAACTAGTGGAGGAAAGGGATCGGCTATAAGGGGAGATGAGGAGGCCGAGGGGGGACCACCATTTAAACCCAACACCCAACAGCAACACATCAAGACACAGCAGAAACACATCAAGAATCAAACTAACAATCCAAAATTACAAGTAGAAGAAAACTAGTGGAGGAAAGGGATCGGCTATAAGGGGAGATGAGGAGGCCGAGGGGGGACCACCATTTAAACCCCCCACCCAAAATGAAAAGTAACAACAGCAACACATCAAGACCCAACAGCAAGACATCAAGAATCAAACTAATAAATCAATAATAAACTGGTGTGTCAATCACACGACTTTCTATTACAGTTTATAAAACCCATGCGTGTATTTTATTTCATGACTTATAAGAAAAAGTTCTTTAAAATACAGTAGTCTGTTACTGGGGAAATTGTGTGACTAGGTAATAATAAAATTTCTCAAATAAATGTTGAATGTTTTAATTTAAAGACCACTTACAGTTTTATACCACTAGCTTCATGGTACTTAGAGGATAAAATTATATCATAGGTAGATATTAAACGAATAAAAACGTACATAAATTATACGTCACACAGCATGAACTGATATGAAACAAGAATGTAGGGCTAATAAATAAACTTTGCTTAACTTTCATGGCTCCCTTTCTTTCTGTTAAAGACAGGTAAAATTTCAGTTTATCCTGCAAGTGATCTTTTAATTTTATTATCACGTTTTATTTTACTGAGAGCTGAAATTTTCTTTAGCACCCGCGGGACAGATTAAAATGTTGAGTTAAATGATGCAAGAGCTACCCTTTCAACCCCTTATCTTTGGAAGTAGCGTGAACCGCCTAGAACTTTCGACAGATATTTAGAAGATGATTTGCTAGAGTCGATTTTGGATATAAAAGGGAACTCAAAAGGTCGGAAAGTTTTTCTCTTAAATCCAGGTTACTCTATTAAAGAGGTTATTTTCCCTTATGCAGAGATAAACTTGGTAGTTGTATTGGATGTGGTCACTGCTCTTTACTTATAATCCAAGAGTAAACTATCTAGCACGTGGATCTTAGATAAGTAGATCCGAGCTTTACCCAATCCTTGGATTTTTCTTCATTCATTTGAGTTTTTGACCACGTAATAATCTTCTTATTATATAAAAGAGAAATTCGGGCAGATTTGTATCTATGTGTGTCCGAGTTGTTTAGACGAAATGCTAAGAGATAGCAAAAAATTGATTATAGATGACCGCAAATAAAATTTCTCTACGATACCAAACCTTAAAACGAGAAAGTTTTAGGCAAAGTTTTGAGCTTTAATTTGACATATTTATCGCGAAATTCTAATAAGCCGATGTGTGTGTGTGTGTGTGTGTGTGTGTGTGTGTGTGTGTGGTGTGTGTGTGTGTGTGTGTGTGTGTGTGTGTGTGTGTGTGTGTGTGTGATTGATGGGCTGGCGAAGCAGCGGGTGTAACCCACTAGTAAAAATAATAAGACTCTTGAGGAGTTTGAGTGTTAGGTTGTAGGTTATTTAAGCATTAACCTCGCCTGGCAATTAACTTACATTATTTCTAGGGCTCTTTTCTAAAAGAAATCCCAAATGTGGTGTGTAAATTATTTAGAACTATTGCACCCCTTTTAGCTCACTCTTCACTTGAAAACACATCTGCTGCCCTTTAGAAAGTTTAGCAGGTGTTTTATGGATTCGAAGTGTATTGTTTCCAGCTCTTGTCCTGGGTATCCAAGAGTTTGGAGTCTTAATATGAGTGCAAGTGCTGGGCGCTCGAGTAGGATGTGAGAGGCCTTTTCCTCACTCTCATCACATTTCCTACACTCAATTGTGGCATTGGATACCCCAATGGTGTTTGAGTGTTTTCTCAGGAAATAATGACCTGTTAGAAGACCAGCTACTTCTCTGATGTTTGTTCTACCCAGACTAAGAAGTTTCTAGGTTGTTATGTTTGATAATCAATTGATCATTTAGCATCAGAATTTTATCTTTTATCCTTTTCTTGAATTGCCTTAGGCAATATTATAAGTATATTTGGTAGGATATACCGCCCACCTGGTCTTTAATAGAACTTAGACATTACAATTGTTTACATGTACTATCATGCTCAATGCAATATTACCATTACCAGCCCTGGGGATGTGCTCATACACTACACGTGCCCGTGGGCCCGTCTGCTACGAATTATCTATTAAATATAGATGCAAGTGATCCATTGAATCATGTTAAAGAAGAGCTACATTCAGAACAGCTCAGCTCAGTCCCATTGTGTCAAAAGTTTTATAAAATTTTCACAGGCTCCAAAAGATTCAGGGAAGCATCTCCATGATAACTTTTTGCTTTCGCTATCTTCTACCTAGGTTGCGGTGTAGTTCCGTTCTGATGATAATGCTAATATTGTCGTCACGTCTGCAACATGAACTATGTGTCACTTTTGGGCAAATTGAATTATAGGTACCGTCGGATTCGTCTCGTTCTTCCACATTGATCTATAAAACAGCCCGAGACATACAGACAGACAAACGAAAGCTAAATCATCTAGTACCCTAGTCACTTAGTGAGGTTTATTTGCCTCCTAACTACATTCGGTTAACTATCGAAAAAAATACATAATATATTTAGGACCTCAAAAATCAAACAATTCTTTTCATTAAATAAAATTTCTTTTTTTTACAACAAGGAGAATTAAAACGTTTTTCGTTCTCTCCTGTAAAATTAAGATTTTGCCATATAACTCATGTTGCAGAACCAACGATGATATGCTGCTGTTACTTGCTCGGTAACACGCGTGGAGAAAGTTTGAGTCTTATTTTCCAGACACAAGTATCAACTTCCCAGCATCTTGTGCAGTACGAATATTGTTTCAAGCATAATGCTAGCACAAGTTGGGAAAACTTTGCGACGCTTCAACATTCTCTCCCTTATTAAGCTTCTTGTCTCAAGCGAGTTTTCGTAAGCCGTACTCATGGTACCTACTCACCCAAATAAGCAAGGAGAGAGTGAGAAGGGTAGGATGGGACTTACCCTTTGTTACTTACAAACGGCTGGTCGGCTTATTACGCTCACGGTAAGTTCAAGCCAAGGTGGATGTATTCATGATCTGAGCATGAGTAAAACGAGAGCTCTACTTTTTACTAGAATGTATATGTATAAAAACGGCCTATCCCCCACCTAATAATAAAATTATAACCATAGATTCTGGAGCTTCAAGTAGGACAAGAGCTATTCCTTTTTGTGGTAACAACAAGTCGGGCCGTGCTGTGTCGCACAATTTTAAGTCTATGAATTCACCACCCTACTCCATGTCTGTCTCAAAGCAAAACTTTCCCCCATCTACTATATTTGCAGCAGACAGAGCTTTTACCCATTTATTAATCAAATCACCCAGCTAGAAAATGTAGGCTTCTCAGATGCACTTTGTGTGCACTTGGACAGTTTATAGAATCTTAGGTATCTTAGAATGAAACAAGATGAGGAGGGTTGTGATGATGATGTCGAAAGTGTCTCTTTCTTAGACGCACTACTGCAAGTTTCCTGATGCTTTGTGAATATAGTGATGATATTGACAATAGTAGACTTTATCTTCTTCTTCTTCTTCTTTTACTCTGTCTTATCCCGCTTAAGCAGGGTCGACATTGTTCAACCTCATGGTTGAGGTTGGTTGGTTTTGGCACATTTTTACGGCTGGATGCCCTTCCTAACGCCAACGATTCTACTTAATTTAACGTCGATTAGGACGGGGGTTTTACCCTTCATTCGCTGCGAATCGTACCAGCTACCCACATAAACCTCACCCAGCCTGGGTAGGGCCGGAATTGCCAGCCTCACGTGTTCGGAGGGAACAGAATTTTCAGTGCGAAAAGTCCCACATCATACCATTCGACCACCAATGAATGAAAAGATACATGTTCCCCTGAGTCTCAGCAGAGGTCTGGGGTCAAGCTTGGGTCTACAGAAGCCACGGTCGTCAGGGGAAAGGCCTTAAGTATCATCCCTTTCATTTGCCACATGACTTATTGATTTCAAACCCTATACAGGATGGGTGTTACAATTTTAGGTAAAAATTAAACGAGATAATTTGATTTCAATGATATATACTTGAATTATTTGATCTGATTTTTATTTCTTATACATTAAAATGCATTAAAAACAATTCTTTATTGATCCATTTTTCATATTAGGATAAGCAGTTATTTCTTTTCCTATTACGTATTATTAAATTTTTATTTTAAAATAGTACTTCTTTACTGACATTTAACATTTAATTTTATATGCTAGGTCTATTACACCCTGTAGATGGACGGATTTTTCTCATACAAAGCTTTCTGTGGGAATTTCTCCAGTACAATGAATCGAAAAGTTATGTTATCCCACCATCAGCCGTCTCCCTCCCTCCAAGCTATTCTATGGTCTTTACTTCCTCTCTCTCTTCTTCTATTCCTCTTCTAAGCCATTTTTTATTTATTTTCCTCTCAATTTATTCTCTGTATTCCACCGTCTTCATTTCTCATTTCTTTTTATGCTTCTTTCATTATTTTTCTCTCTACATCTCCTTCTCATTTCTTTTCATTTCCAGTCCTCTCAGCAGATTCGTTTCTCTCTCTCTCTCTCTCTCTGAAGTTTATTCATCAAGCTATCTGCTATTATTTACTTTATTTATCCCTCTTTTTGTGCTTCAAATGGTGTCCCTCACGTCTCTCTTTCTCACTCCTTCACTTTCTAGATCTTATTTTTCTAACTTTCCTTTTCCTTCTTTAATACTGTTTCCTCATCTTGCTATAATTTTTCGTTCTTTTCATTATTTGTTTTTCTCTTCTTTTTTTCTTCTCTAGATTTTGCCATTATTTGATCTACAGTCTACATTTATTCAATCTCTAGTGTGTCAGTTTATAATTATCTGTTTCTTTGTTTATCTCTTTCTCTTCATTTTCTATACATTACTTTCTTCTTCTTCTTTTTCTTCTCTCTCTCTCTCTACCCCTCTTTCATTTCCTTTCTGTATTTTTATTTACATCATTCTTTTATGACTTTTCAATCCCTCTCCAAGTTTTTTCTGTTATCCATTGATTCTCCATCCATCCATGAACAATATAAAAATTGAAATCCTACAATAAGATATACAGGGTTAGCCGAAACACTCGAGACGAAAGGATTACCTAAATTAGACGACTAAAATATAACATCGCCATATTGGTTGCCTTAGCTGAATTGGTTTTTTTAATTGGTTAAGGGTTGTTCTCACAAACGATAGACAAAAAGAAAATTAAAGTAATTTCCATTTTGGAAAGTTAATCTTAATCTGTACTATTTGCTAACTTCCGTTTTAAATTGACCCTTACATAATGACAACAAGAAATGAAGAAGAGAGAGAGAGAGAGAGAAAAAAAAAGAAGAAATGTACCTTCACAAAGAAGAGAAAGAAACCACAATGATTAAAGAGAAGGAGTTGAAAACTCAGAGAAAGCAGGAACAAAAGATGGGGGAAGAGGAGAGGGGGAGAGTGGCAGGAAAATAATATTAAGGTAGAGGAAGGGAAGCAGACGGCAACAAGGAACACACAAACACACACATTATGATACATCAATGTCGATTGGGTGAAGCAACGGGGAGCGTGGCGAGGAACTGAGGTAGTTTTCTAAATCCCCAGGGTTTCATAAATATAATTCCTTCACCTAAACCTGTCAACGCATTTTTCCTCTAAATGAGGGAGTTAGGGCCCTAGTGGATTGGTATTGTAATAGGGAGTATTATTTGTTTAGGGTCCTAGTGGACCAGTATAAATTGTAACAGGTATTATAAATGAGGGGGTTAGGACCCTAGAGGATTGGAGTTGTAATAGGGAGTATTATTTGTTTAGGGTCCTAGTAGATCAGTATAAATTGTAACAGGTATTATATATGAGGGTGTTAGGGCTCTAGTGGATTGGTATTGTAATAGGGAGTATTATTTGTTTAGGGTCCTAGTGGATCAGTATAAATTGTAGCAGGTATTATAAATAAGGGGGTTAGGACCCTAGTGGATTGGTATTGTATTAGGGAGTATTATTTGTTTAGGGCCCTAGTGGATCAGTAGGGTAGTGATAACTCGAAACTATTGATAACTCAAAATTCTAGCCCTTGAATACCTATCGAGTTAGCAGGTGTTAATAATATAGAACATCAGAACACTACTCTTTATCTCATTGTGATAATTCGCCTACTACTACCTATAGTACCTATAGTCACTCATGCGCAGTGAGCAACTGATCATTGTATCTCTTATAATAACCGTTTAAAAAGGATATCACAAATTGTGGTATACATATAATCACAAGACTCACATTACTTAAACCCGTCAGTTTGGAAAGTTTTCAACACATAGTTCTCAAACGACTGCTACTAAAAGGATACAGATACAATGCGATGGAGTAAATCCTACGCAGTGCTGGTAAGTATCATAATTACGTATAATTCACTGTTCTGTGTTTGGTCTAGTATCATATAAATCAGTGATATAATCTGAAAGTCAGACACCATCCTGCACCTCTGCCAAGAATCTCGCATAGTCAGTAGGCACTATGCAAATGAAAAGGTACATGTAGGTGGGTGGGTCTGGTGTAGCAATTTATATTTTCAGCGAGGAGTGGGGCAAGGTTTCTCCACAATCAACAATCATAAATCTTCTGAGGTATTCTCTCATTTTTCCAACTTTGATATTCTCTCTGTCTTTTTGTCCTTCATCCTCTCCTTTCCCTCTCACCTTTTCTTTATCTCTCACACACACCTCTTCTTTATAACTCTCTCTCTCTCTCTCAATTTCTCTTGTGTTCTAGTTCATGTCCTGGGGCTTTTGTCTCTTTGGGGAGGGATCTGGCAAAATTCAAACGATTTTGTGTTTTGAATTTCTCGAAGAAAATATTAAAATGGGGCATATGGTTAACGAGCTACATATAAGCGTTTAAGTAAAAAGTTAGAAGTCAGGCGTACCTCCAGGATTCGCTAGTTAGAAGTTCATGAAATTAAATGGGACTATTTAAAATACGTCTCTATACATACGAGTATGGGTACCTATATAAAATATTGTAAAAATCCGTTCACTATTTTCTGAGACATGCGTTTTCTCAGAAATGCAAATAACATACAGAGACTCAAAACCAAAGTTGTTGTTCTTACAAAAACGAACACTAATACTTCCGATATCTAATAATAATAAAATTATAATATTAGATGCTGTGGAGTACAATATCTCTTCCTACAATCTTCTTACTTTTTGACTTGTTACTTTCCCTAATATCTTCTTACTTTCCCTTATATAATTATTCTGGGAAGTAATATACTTACTTACCACTGTCCTAAGTTCCTAACATAAACGATTATTAGCACATTGGAATTCCGAGTTCCAGTCATTGTCATAAATATCAAAGCATTTGCTTTTTTCCTGAATTCAAACGACTAGTGTGAAAAAAACATATTATTTTAACGACATTTACGGTTTATTTTGATTTATTATTATTGTTTTTGATCTCTTCTACAAAATTTCTATAGGTCGGTAATTTATCCAAGATTGATTTGCACTTGCTTCTTCTAAAGTACACCTTTTGTTTTGTAGAGGAAGCTCCTGGGAGTTGCACTGAGGAGTTCTTCTTTTGACGGAGTTCTCCTCTCAGGACATTTTACAATTCCACCTGGAGATACATTTGTAACAATCATGATGATGAAGCACGTGGGAGTAAGAGCCTCTCCTGACACTTCTGTCACTCTAATACTGACGCTTTTGAAATTCTACTTTCCGAAAGCACAAATTGTGTTTGATTCCAGGTCGTGGCGGAAAAAGAAATTTTATATCATCGTAGGGTGACGTCATCGTGAATGATGGTAGCCAGATAGTAGAGAAATGACTCAGCAGTTCTACCACTGTCTTTACAAGGAGGCTAGTAATTGACAAGGACCCCCAGAACCAAGCCAATGCTGATCTACTCCCTGTTTATAGTCCTCCAATCAGACTGCTGGTCTACCCCCTGTTTATAGTCCTCCAACCAGACTAATTTCATATTTAACAGGAAATTTGCTGTTAGGCAGCTGTCCTTTAATTTGTTGTGTAGGAACTAATTTGCAATGAAAAATAAATGAGCGAGAAGGCCCACGTCTAATTTCTCTATTTCCCACCAGAACACATCTTCTCTAATCTCCTCCCAAATTATTTAGGTCACGTATCGAGAACTGTGCGAGCATTATCCATTCGAAATGTTCAATCCGCTAGGAAGTCGTAAAACCGAATGGCTTTTTACCCTCGTCAGAGACGAGATGGCAAGCTCTGGAGGGTCTGCGGGAGGAGATCAAATGAGCGAAATTAAGCTTTTAATTTGGGCGAGGGCCAAATTATTGGAAACGATCAGTCTCATACTTCTTCACAGAATTTTGTACTTTGGGATTTTTTTGTTAAGAAATTACAATAGCCGGTATACATATAATAATGTGTTTCTTTGAGTTATTATATTACAATTTTAGTGGGTAGTGCAGAATTATATTATTATTATTATAATACAACACATTAGATATAAATGGACATTATGTACAATATGTACATATTACTTTTCCGTATCTTTAATATCCTAATATCTTATTTTTGCCTACAATTCCGTCACTGGTCACTGCTGACATTAAAGCAGCTATTCATTTTTCCTCACGAGGTATGAGTGGACCCCGAACACCCAAGTACAGAGCAGAAAAATCCTGCCCCGCTGGGAAACGAACCCAGGTCACCGTGTGTGCAATGCCTAGCGCGCTAACTCACTCTGCCACGGTGACTACTGGTATACATATAACAGAACTATAATTTCAATATTTTGCTAATATTTTTTTCTTTTTTAGAGTTTAGAGTTTTTTTTACGAAGACTTTCCCTGTGAAACATAGTTTCATAATGTTAAGTCAGAGCTTCTTTCTCGAGTATTACTACTTAATGCGACAGCAAAAAAACACCTAATCCGGGGTCTTGATATATTATATTCAAAGAGTCTTGTGCGATGAAATAATTAATGTATGTATGAGTATTATGTACAATGTACATAACACTATGTACTTTGTAATAATACTACTAAGGTAAATTATATTTTTTAATGTTTGAAATGCACTCACTTACTTTGAAATGCACTCACAATTTTTAAACAGTATCGAACTCCTTCACCTCATATTCATAAATCTTCAGAAGTACGACACGAACGACTATATGTATAATATAAACAAATAAACATTGGTCAAAGTGAATAGTTGGAAATAAAAAATGGACATTTCATGTTATAATAACGTATACATAACGTGAAGGTAATTTGGGTAAATGGGTTTTAAGTTAACAGCAAATAGAAATTTTTCAATTACTGATGACATCGAAAAGGGTTGGGTGGAAGAGATTACCACAGGCAATAAACCCAACCTTTAGGTAGGACATTAGCTTTATTCTCTTTTTTGTCCTTGTTTTTTTGTTCAATCTATTTATTTTTTCTTTATAATTTCATTGTATTACTGTATGTATTTTACTTTGTCTTACCTAATAAAGCATAATATAATAATATTAGTATTATGCAAACAAATCAAAAAAAAACTCTTTTGTAAAATACCGAGTAGAGCAATCCTTAGTAACTAAGTAATGAACTCTTCTCTTTCTATTTAGCCGAGGACTTCATTACTTGCTAATAATGAGACGAGAGAAATTTTATTCCAACTTCATTATTTAGGAGAAACACGAGATGGAATTCTCCAGCAAAGATCAGACGAAAAGATATTAGTAGAACGTAGATATATAAAAATATATTTACGTAGTAAAGGTAAAATTATTATAGAAGGGTATAACAGAGCTGCTAAAATACTCGTAAGTCAAAGGTATGGTAGTTGTAACATCTGAAGACTACAGGATTTCTCAAAAATTCCTAACCGAATAAATCACAATTTTGAAAATGTTCTAGAGTGATATTGCGAGAAACGTCGCAATTTTCCAGAAAAGTACAAAACACCTTGAAAATACTAACTTGGCAACCAGCTTTTTGAGTACACAGAATTTTTGTCTTTTACTCTTGTCGGAAGAAATAAAAAGGCAGTGAAATTTAGACATTTCACTACCACCTTCAAAAAGAGGCATTTTCAAGTAAATTTTATTGCAATGGAAAAGATTTATCTGTCGTAAGATTACATTTAGTCAGGTATACCAGGCATACCCTGTAGAGGGTTATAGCAGTGAGAGTAAATCAGAGAAATAAAGTAAGATGAAGATTAAAGTAAGACATAATTAGGCACTCATAGCTCATCAAAGAGATGAGAAGGTATGAGAGACAGAGAGATAGAGTAGTAGCAGGTTAAAGAGAGGAGGACAGAGGGGTAGAGACATTAGATGACAATGTAAGAAGATGAGAAGAGCTCTTCTTTGCATAATTCTATCAATAATTTGAATCACTTTAGTTAGGTTCAGGTATCTTCATGAGGAGTATCACTTTATGAGGTAGATTTTTTTAGATTAATATTTCACTCTTTATTGAGGTTACATAAATATACATCGGTTATAAAAAAACAAGATGTACATAAGTGAGGACTACAAATTGAGGAACTTCCGGATGATATTGGTAGTTGATAGTATCACTGATTTCTGACAGAGTTCGATTAGTTTACCAGATGATTTCAGACCACAATCTTTCAGTCCTTGGTTATTTAGTTTGTGGACCAAGCCATTCGTACTGATGACAAAAGGAACTACTTGTACTTTGTTGAAACCATACATTTGACTTATTTGATACTTAAGATCTTCATATTTCCTTCTCTTCTCAATATACGCTTTGTTCAGGTTCTCGTCTAGTGGTATTATAACATCTAAAATAAATGCTTCTTTCTTATTTTTTTGAAATAAAACAATGTCAGGTCGATTATGCAGTACATGGTTGTTGGTCAAGAGGGGCATATTCCAGTACAATTTGACACTTTTATTTTCCATCACAGATTGTGGTTTATATCTGTAATATGGGACTTGCTTCTTACTTTTAAAGTTGACTAATTTTATTGCTTGGTGAATGATATTGGCTACCAAGTTATGCCTATAGGTGTACTCGTTTGCAGCAAGGGCAGAACATCCCGATGACAGGTGTTGAATCGACTTTCCTACTTTGCCACACATTCTACACACATCTTCAACATTCTGTTTCATTATATGTTTCATGAAATTTCTAGTTTTAGTCATCTGATCTTGGATGGAATGCAGAAAGCCTTCCGTTTCACTAAATAATGTTCCTTTTGTCAGGTAGGCAGTGGAGAGTTTTTTGTCGACAAAATCTTCATCCAAATTTTTCGGATATCTTCCTTTTAGTGCCCCTGCTTTCCATTTCTCTGTAAGTTGACTGACATCGTTTGTTTCTCTTAGTGCGACATTACCTTCTGCTAGCTTTAATGGTGTAAAATGATCAATTCGTTTTAATTCTTCAAGGAAATCAGAAGTCTTATTTGAAAAATATTTTCGTAACTTTTCTATTTGTTTGTTACAATAGGTTTCTATATCTATGAGGCCACGTCCACCTTTACTCCTGGGTAAGTATATTCTCTCTACTGCTGAGTGAGGATGGTGAGATCTGAATTTTGTCATGGTGGTTCTGACTTTTCTATTCAAATCTTTTAAGTCAGTAGCAGACCAGTTAACAATTCCAAATGTATAACCAATGACTGGTATTGCCCAGGTGTTAATGGCTAATACTTTATACTTAGCATAGAGTTCTGTGTTCATGATGATTTTCACTCTCTTAACAAACATGTTTGAAAAATGTTTTTTTATTTGTGACTCATTAATATTAAGGCTCTGTTGAATACCTAAATACTTGTACGTTTCATTTTCTTCCAAGCTGTGTATTTCCGTATCATCCATGAGTTTCACATTTCCACCAAGCTGAATTTTTCCTCTTTTAACGTTTAAGATTTTACACTTGGCTGTACCAAACTCCATATTTATATCTTTGCTCACTTTGTTAACAATCTCAATTTGACTATGTAATTGGTTTTCATTTTGGGAATAAAGTTTTAAGTCGTCCATGTAAAAAAGATGTGTCAACTTGGATTTCTCAGAACTATTCAGTTTGTAACCATAAGGTTGTTTGTTTAAAATGTGACTTAAAGGATTGAGAGCAAGACAAAACCATAATCCACTCAAACTATCCCCTTGAAAAATCCCCGTTTTGAAATTAATCTTCTGAGTCTTCATAATTGGTTTATTAGGTAGTTTGATGATTAACTCAGTATTCCAGTGTTTCATCGTGGCTTTCAAGAACATTACAATTTTTGGATGAACTTTGTAGATCTCCAAGACTTTGATAAGCCACGTATGGGGGATACTATCGTAAGCCTTAAGGTAGTCGATCCAGGCAACAGACACATTTCTTTTGTTTTTTGTCACTTGTTTGGATATTATAGAATCAATTGTAAGTAGTTCTTTTGAACCAAATGACATATTCCTGCATCCAACTTGTTCAGGAGCTAGGATGTTATTTTGTGTCACATGTTTATAAATTTTAGTTTTAATAATAGATGTGAATAATTTATATACTGTCGGTAAACATGTGATTGGGCGGTAATTTGCCGGGTTTTCAATATTTACATTCTTCGGTAATAAGTATGTGCTACCTTCTGTAAAAAATGATGGCATTTTGGTAGGATCTTCAATGCACTCCTGAAACTGCTTTGCTATGATTGAATGAGCACTGGTGAAATACTTGTACCAATAGTTTTGTATCTTCTCATTACCAGGACTTTTCCAATTATGCACATACTTTACAGCATTTTTAATATCATATTCATCAATTTTAAATTGTATCATGTCTGGAACTGAATTCATTCTTTGTTCTTCATCTTTGATCCATTGAGCATTTATATTGTAACTTTTTTCAGTCCCCCATATTTTTTCCCAGAACTCATACAATATATTATTTGATGGTGGATTTTTATTATGTATCATTTTTTCATTGGTTAAATTTCTGTAGAACTTTTTTTGGTTATTACGGAACAATTTATTTTGATGGTATCTTTTAGTTCTTTTTTATATTTCTTAATTCTCAGTCCTAATGAAGCTACTTTTTGTTTCAAGAAGTCTAGATGTTCTCTCAATACTTGAAGAAATTTAGGTGTCCAATATTTAATTTTAGCTTTATAACAAATATCATATACCTTGTTCCTGACATATTCAGATACTTTGAAGTTACATCGATAGTATTGATCAATTATTCCAATAATGTTTCTTATCGATTTGATTTTATTTTCAAGTCTCATTTTCCAGGGAGGTTCCTGTTTCTTCCAGGTGACAGTATGACTCGATTTTTTCTCATTGATAACAATATTCAACATGGTGCACACAGTGAGTGCCGCACAATATATCATGCTATGTGTATCTATCAAACTTTTACTTTTTTGAAATTCTTGTTCCATATTTTCATTTACAACTTCAACAATTTTCTTGGATTTGATGTTGTATGGAATTTTAGGTATAGAAGGTCTATTTCTTGCAAGTACTTGATCATATTTGTTTCTGTACATATCATAGTTCTTTTTGATTTGATCAATAGAAATATTATCATCTTTTTCGTCAGTTACATCAATTCTTGTGGTCTCCGGTAGGCAAGGGTTTATCATGTCAGTACATTCTTTTGAGGTATTTCTTACGTTTTGTTTTATTTGTTCAATTTCAATATCAGAGAATACATTTCTTTTTAAGATGGATCTAACTTGAGTTGATAGTCTTGGGCCTTCCAACTTCTCATGATCGAACTCATTATTCCATATTGCCTTAAGTCTACTTGTATAATTTTTCCGGTCAGTGTCAATTTTTGTAGCCATGAAGTATGCATATAATAGATTGATCATCTTTATTCTCGTCCAACGCATACGACTCTTGTGAGCAGGTTGGGAAAGGTCGGAATGATGAAAAGTGTCATCATTCAAGACGCTTTGTTCTGCAGTGAGTGTCACGTGAGTCCTTGTGGTATGTTCAGTGTCATCCCGAGTGCCACTCGCTCCAGTCTCGGGGTCCAAATCATAGATTTGAGATGTTGTTTGTATATAATTATATTAATATATTATACGTATTGTATATGCTGCCTGTTTATAGTCCCCCAGCCAGACTGCTCGTCTACTACCTGTTTATAGTGCCCCATAGACCTTGGTTTATAGATCAGCATTGGCTTGGTTCTGGGGGCCCTTGTCAATTATTAGCCTCCTTGTAAAGACAGTGGTATAAGTGCTGAGTCATTCCTCCACTGTCTGGCTACCATCGTTCACGATGACGCCACCCTATGATGATATTATGATTGTATATGTACAATTGTACATAGATTTATCCGGATGACAAGCGAGTATCTTGCCACTGAGTTAATCGTGCGCCTATAATATAAGGTGGTCTAATGGTTATCACTTTTCTAGGCGAGTCACTCAGTTGCTTAGAGTTCATGCACGGAGTCAACGGAGTGTTCTGTTCTTCCAAATTAAGACGATGGTTAATATCTTGCTATCCTTTGACCCTCTTTCTACTTTCCGCCAGCCTCTCCCCATCTCCTTTTCTTCTTCTCTCTCTCTTCCTCTCTCTCTCTCTCTCAAGTAAGTTAATACCCTATGGACGTATGTCAATTATACGTGTTCCAGAAATGTTCTAGAAAGAGCTTGAGGAGGAAAAGAGGGAATCAAAAGTTTTCACATGGCAGAATAAATGGAAAGATGGAAGGCTAATGTACACGTATAAGAGAGAGGAAGAGATAGAAGGGCGCTGAGGAAGAGAGAAGGGTTCCTAAGAACTATACAAAGAGAGAGAATAGGTCATAGGAAGATAAGTTACACACAAAGATTAGATTAGAGACAGAGACAGAAATTAAATAGGTCAGATGTGGGGTAGAAACTAAAGTAGAATATTCGCGAGGTATCTGTCAGTCTTAAGAGGTTACCTTTCACAATATCGTTCCTTACATTATTTTAGTTTTAAGTAAAATCACTTATATGTGCTTTTTTTTTTTTTTTTTTTTTTTTTTTTTAACGTCGCTTTCAACTGTATGGTCATATCACGGCGATTTTAAAACCTTGGTTATTTATAAACAAATGGTGTCAGATTTTTTTATGGGTTTTGAATCGCCTAAAATCAATCACAATAGCAGTTAAACAATTAAATTTTAAAGTTCGGATCCTGACAAGGCAAAGTAGGTAGATAAAAAGATAAATACAAGTGTTTGACTACACTTGGTATTGAATGCGATTCCTCAGGATTTTAACTATTTTAAGCTACTGGTCTTCTTTACTCGAGCAAAATAAATAAGTTAGTGAATTCCTCAGAGAAGCTGCACTCCCCTAACACGTTCCCTACATGATAAGCGTCAGAACTTCATGTTCTTATCATCTTATGAAACGTCAGGCACGTCCTGAAAATCATTTTTTGAGATACCACTACGTGACCTACATATCTCTGTTCATGATTCATGTACTTATGTAAGTAATTCACTTCTACAAGATTCAATTTTCCAATCAAAAAGGTAACTATGAACAATGTTCATTTCACGATAACAATAAGTTAGGCTGGGTGAGGTTGATTTAACCATTGTAAAGAAGAAAGTTATGGTTGCGTCAACGTGAAGGAAAAAGTTCCTCGACAACAAAGTCTATTTCTCTGCCATCGCCTTACTCTGCAAACAAACTAAAAACTCATTTCCAAATTAAAAGACTCCAAAGGAAAAGCAAACAAGACCTTTAGGTCCAACTTGTTATAAAAAACTTTACGTACATTTTACTGGAAAAGCATTTTGACCTGCGACACAGGGTGACATACTTTCTAGACAATATAAGAGGTTTTTCTCTGTTAGATAAATAGAAGTATTTTGTCCTGGTTTGTCTAGAGAGGTTAAACTTCAGGACGAAACTATTTCTTCACTTCTGTAATGATCTTCTTGTCTATTCTCTCGTTTCTTCCTCTGCATTGTTTTATCTTTTACTCTTCAAGCATCTCTTGTCCATGTTACTTTACCGTTTCGTCTTCTGATCTGTGTTTTCCTGCGCTCACTTTGTGAATCCTTGCTGGAGCGACACGAACAGCTACTTCTATCATTTCTGACAGAATAGAAGATAAAAGAGACATGAGGACAGAAAAACATGAAGGACAGATAACTAGAGAACGGGAGTGATGAAGTAAAGGAAAAAAAAAGAGAGAAAATAAAATACCTAAAGACAAGGATAGAGAAAGGAAGGGAGAAAGAGCACGAGAGAGAGAAAGAGAGATGAAAATTGCTCCTTCAAAAGCACGTGACATTTCTCAGACCCCAGATTAGAGGTTGGGGGGTGGGTCTTGTCAATGTCACAAGTCAGACTGTGGGTTCAGTTGGATAAACAAGGTATAGTGAAAAGTTAGGTACCCAAAATAGAACGATTCTTTAAGAAGTAGATTCATATTTCAAATACTCGTACCTATATTACATGTTTCAAAACCAAATTCGACATAATCATCCTCTTTTGGGCTTTTTATATTTTTATGGAAAAGGATTCTTTTTCTTTATCAAGAAATTTTGAAATTATTTATGCCCATTTTTTATGAAAAAAATAGTGACTTGATTCCCTGACACATATTGCCCTGACTAAAGTTCCCTGAAACATATTGCCCTGACTAAAGTCCCTAAAACATATTGCCCTGACTAAAGTTCCCTGAAACATATTGCCCTGACTAAAGTTCCCTGAAAAATATTGCCCTGACTAAAGTTCCCTGAAACATATTGCCCTGACTAAAGTTCCCTAAAACATATTGCCCTGACTAAAGTTCCCTGAAAACATATTGCCCTGACTAAAGTTCCCTGAAACATATTGCCCTGACTAAAGTTCCCTAAAACATATTGCCCTGACTAAAGTTCCCTGAAACATATTGCACTGACTAAAGTTCCCTGAAAAATATTGCCCTGACTAAAGTTCCCTGAAACATATTGCCCTGACTAAAGTTCCCTAAAACATATTGCCCTGACTAAAGTTCCCTGAAACATATTGCCCTGACTAAAGTTCCCTGAAAAATATTGCCCTGACTAAAGTTCCCTGAAACATACTGCCGTGACTAAAGTTCCCTGAAACATAATGCCCTGACTAAAGTTCTCTGAAACATACTTCCCTGACTAAAGTTCCTTGAAACATAAAGCCCTGACTAAAGTTCCCTGAAACATACTGCCCTGACTAAAGTTCCCTAAAACATAATTATTGCCCTGACATATGAAACAAACAAGGACACGCCCTAGTGTTTTCTAAAATATTATTTGCACATCTTGCTAACACTTTTCATGAAACTTTTAATAGTTTCCATGAAAATATTATTAAAAGAGATATATTATATGATATGCCATAACTTTGAAAACTTAGGATTTGAAAACAGAATAGAATAAAGTATGAGAGTAACGAATTTACGACGAAGAAAGACTATAACATTTTGTGTATTTACTTTGCAAGACTGTTTATGAGATTTCAGCATAGATAGAAGTTCCATATGAACACCGACTTCAGTAGCTTGATCGATAAGGCGGCGGACTTGTAACCTGGAGATCGGTGGTTCAAGTCCCAAGTAAACCAAAAATTTATTAAAACGAGTTTGAATAATTTTGCTATCACGATTGTGATTAACATTGTTGTGTTGATATGATTATAAAATAAATCAACTCTGTTTAGAACAATATTGTATTAATATAATTTCAATATCGGATGCCACAAACTGAAAATGAAAAAATCATTTGCAGAAATATCTGGGTGGAAGCAAATAAATTATTCACCACAACACAAGTCACAATATTAAACAGAGCATGGATGATGAAAAATTAACATTACACATCCCATTTATTAATTTAGAATTAACAGTTTTCGCGTGCTTTGTCAGGGGATTTAAATTAAAATTAAACCCATGGAATACTATACCCAATGCAGGGATGGGTATGAAAAAAAGGGTACATAATATTTTCAAGAATAGAGTATGAGAGTGGAGAGAAAGAAAGAAACCTTAAAGATTTTCTCTGCTCTGAAGCTACTTGGGATATTTTCTGAAGTTGATATATGACTCCTGGCTATGAATAGCTTTCGAGTATTAAGACGAAGCCAAATGATTGATTACGTTATTAGCTCGTCGACCAGGATTCATTATCATTATAATTGCCCCACCCCCTCCACTTCTCTCCGCCTCTTTTTTTCCATAATATCCTTGATGCCAACATTGCCAACATGAAAATACAAAACGCTCAACCATTGAATGCTTCAATTTCAAATTTGAATTTTTCAAATGATTTAGATAAATTTAATAAAGAAAGTTCGAACTATCAGATAGTGTCCATCGGTCGTTAGGTCTGTCTCATGCTTACCATGCATGCTTAAAAAAAATTGTAAACGAGAGAAGGATAATATTTTTAGGAGTGGGTAGGACGCCTAATAAATAGATATCAACAGAATTTTTTTCACTTTTTTTAAGAATAATTTATTAAAAAGGGTGCTCATGTTTCTTTTCTTTTCTATTACTCAAAATTAATGATTTTTGTTCATGTTCAATATTTATGTCCTTTTTTCTGATAAAGAAATTAATAATAACGATAGAGTAAAAATAAACAGGTGTGCAATTTGTTGACAAAGTTCATTGGTCTCCATCCAGTTAAATATTGAAAGTAAATCAGTCCCCTCCAGCTCTATACTCAGGAGCTTCCGCGTGGGGTGACCAGGGCTCGAATCTCAGCGGAGTCGATAATTAATAATTTTCGGATTTTTATTTAGATGTTACGGGGTCCACTTAATCCATATGCTTCGTGAGGAAATCTGAGGAGCTGCTTTGATGTTAGCAAAGAGTTACGAGAGTGGCGAAATTATGGACAAAGTAGAAATAGGAGATAATTGATACGTAAATGTACTTTATTTCTATGCTACCCTCTAAACTTGGGATATAATAAGGAAAATGAATTATGTATATTTTTTAATTCATTGAACGACTTCCTTAAGTTCTACATACATTTATTGAAAGCAAATCACTCCCTCCAGACATTTCTTACGAATTAGTAAAATGATTCAATAATAAAAATAAAATTGTCATTTCTCTTGAAAAACAGATTGGTCCCAACGATCGTTACACTTTAGATTTCCTTCTCCTCCAGCATAAAGACAGCAAAAACCACGCAGTTAAAACACCATCTGTGAAATCCTAATAGAAAGCTGGTGACAGCAGTGACATGGGAATTCGGGTTCATTATATTTCAATGCAGTAGAATTTCTCGTCTTTTTGTATTATTTTTCTCTGCAAAGTACTTGTAACTTTTTATTTTATTTTGTTAGAGACTTCCTCTTCTAGTCTGCTCTCTCTTGCTCCTTCACCTCATTCTCTAACATTTTCCTTTCTCTTCCTCTTGTCCTATATCCACCACCCCTCCCTTACATTCTACCCCTCCTCAACCTCCTTATCCCTCTTATCCAACACCCCATTCACCTCTACTCTGCCCCCTCCAGCTTTGTACAAGTTTGTCGAATTCAAGTAGTCAACGTGCATTGAATCCCCAATCAGGTTTATATTATGTTGGTCTGTGGGAACCAGCTCTCCTGTTCTACTTCTCTGACATTGTTGTGTCGAATGAGATAAGGACAAAGGAGATGAGTGTTTAATTTTAGCCATGGTTGTGGAGTACCTACTTTTCTAATGGAAAAACAATGCTCTACGAAACAATAAAATTAAATACGAGTATTGCTATGTAACAGCACATCACCAAGTGAATATTGTTTCATATTCATTTTTGTTGGAAAGCTTTTTATCTTAGTTCTATTGGCGTTAAATAGTCAATTTTGAAAAGAAGTTGTATTTTTCCCACACTATAGGTAGGTATTCATCACAAAGGTGTTTACCTACCTATGTACAATTGTACATATATGTAACTATGTACAGGGTGTCCCAGTATCACTTAATAAACTTTAAATTTTCAGAATCTCTTCCTGGGGATATTCTAAGACTAAAATAATCTTAGGTGATTTTTCGAAAAATTAAGGATAAAAATCGTACTTTTTTTCTTGAAATAAATGATAATGAAATTATCAACAACAAAAATTAAACACCTTGTATATTGAGAGTAAAAATAAGTATTATAATACATTTCCGTTAAGGGAAAACCTACTGTGATGTTGAAATTTTATTTCTAGATTACAGTTTTTCAAATCCTAAAGGATAAGAATTAAGGTCTCTGCATCTAACATGTAAGAAAGAGAGGAATAAGCACAGGAATTTCAGGTCAAAGAAAAGTGAGAGATTATGAGAAAGAATGAAAGATCGAAATAGAGGCAAGAAGAGATAGATAACTAAAAAATATGAGTGAGGAGTTATGTAGATATTATTCAAAACAATAGAATATAAATATTTTTCTTAATTCCATAAGTAGTGCACGTCAGGAGGAAAAACCTTTGTAGAACGAAGTGCCAGGGTTGATTTAGTTAACTCTAGTTAAATATTTACTATAAATCTATCTCATTTAGTTTCTCTAAAAAGAAAAGAAGAGGAAACTGCACATTCTAAACATTCTTAAATTTTCGCTCACGAAAATCTCTGCTGCTGCTGACGTGCTTCATAATGAAAACTTGCTTCTTGTTCTTAAGTTTCTGCTTTTTGGTGTTAATGAAAGTTTTTGCTTGAAAATTAAGGGGGTAGGGTCAAAAGGTGTAAAATTGTTCAAAAATAGACTGTTTTGTGCTGCTGCTGACTGTTGCTGATGGTTAGTTAGAACGCTAGACATCCCGGATTATCTTTCAGCATAATAATGCAAAAAAATTATTTTGTAGTTACTAAACGTCTCTTTGTCAACTAGGTCATTTGCGATTACTGATTTTAAGTAAGCAGAAAGCTACCGGTCTATTACAAAGATGCTATTTTACAGTTCCCAACTCATATCAAGCTCGTCAAGTAGCACTCGCCACCGGCCTATATAAACACGAAACAGAGTTTAAAGGTATTTTGTTTTATTGTTTAAAAAAAAAAAACGAAAACAATACTTCCAATTTCTAATAGTAGAAATTTCTCGGAAGTAAAATATAAAAGGTAAATCTATTTAAAATTATACCTACACCTTGAACTAAAAGTTAAGTATTATGTCTCATGAACGGAATCAATGTTTAACAATAGAAATTTGAAATATTATTTTGGTTTGAACAAATGTATTTTCCCAATATGGAAGAGCATGATGAAATACAAGAAACTAAAAAATAAAACATGTTTTATCTTAATTTATTACAAGATACCAGCGAACATCGAATACTTGACCGTACAACGTGCTGAGAAAATAATTATAACTACAGAAAACCAGGCTGTACGTACCTAGACAGCCAATTATTTTTTTTGAACTTTTTGAAATATAGTGTTCTAAAATGTACTTTATTAATGCCAATTAATAATATTACTACATTGTATACTAGAGCTGTGGGAACCCACTCTCAAACTTTACCCATCTCTCCCCCTTCCTCTCAGAGGGATGAGAGGAAGGGGGAGAGATTCCGCTCCAGAGACTATAAAATATAAAATAACGCTACTTTCGACGGAAAATTAAAAAAAAAGTTCTCGACGTGAAATTAGAGCTTATGTTGGTGTAAAAAATTCTTCTCCAACACAACCGCTTGGATCCCTCAGAGGCTCATTATGTCTTCTTCTTCTTCTTTCCCCCAAGAATAACATGGGGTTGAAATCAACAGAGTAAAAAAGGGTTAGGCGAAATAACACAAAATAATACACTGCCGTCCAAAATTATCATACTTCTTTGCTAAATTTTTTTATTAAAAAAACATTATTTTATTGTTCTTAAAGAATCAATAGGTACGGAGGTACCTACTAGGGTGAAACTTTGAATGTTTAAAGATTACACTTTACTTTTGTAATCTAATTTATTGTAAGTTAAAATCTCTAGTTTGAATAGTAAAAAATATTTTATGATAGTAAAAAATATTTTAAAAAAATCCTTTAGATTTTTTTTTATATTATTTTTATATATTTTTAATTTCATAAACCTCTTACATAATTTTTTTTTCAATAGGTAAAAAAACAATGCCATATGAATTCACGGTCCGAACATCTTTATTGTGTCACTGCAAATAAAACGTCGCCGGAAACTATTCCAAAATCAAGAATAGGGAACTTACTACAGCACGTTCAACCATTAAATCAGAGGAAAAAGTACAATGGTTTGATAATTTTGAACAGCAGTGTACATATTGTTATACAAAATGAGAATAATTTGTAAAATTTATTGCTTTCATTTTGTTACACACATTTTTTAAAACTTTAATCCCGCTTGGACACCGTGTAACTCAAGTATCCCATCAAGTTTGAATAACTGCAGTACATTAATACAACATGTAAGTGGTTATTCACTGTAGAAGTAACACTAGTAATAATTCTTTCTATCACAAAGCTTCTCCTATGTACATAGGTGCTCTGTCAACACAAAAGAACCGTAAGATGTCTAATAATTTAAATGTGAATGATCAAATTTTCATATTCTACATGAGTTTTACCTTTCTTTTTATTTCCATCCAGTAACGTTTCTTAAATTCGACTTTCATTATTTTTTAAGCTCATGAATATAAAAGCCATCAAACAGATGGACTAGAATGTTGGAATTGGAAACAATTGGTTACATTGGGTTTTGCATTGGAATAAAGTTTACTTAAAAAGTTCACATTTGAATAAGATTTACTTAGAGGTAGAAGGGGATTAGATTTATGCATTGGACAGATAAACCTTACTTTCCACCACGTCCTTATTCTCTTTTCCTTGTCCTGAGAGAGATAGAACATTTCTAATCTGATTAATCCAAGAATCCAAGAAAACACAGTTTTATTAATAATCAATGTAGATCACATGATTGTTAAACACATTCGTTCTCCGAGACACCTGATGTTAAGCTACAGGAAGCACCACAAAGACATGGATTGGGGTATTACGGCTCCAGAGAAAATACGCCATTAAATGTTAAATTACCTGTCTACTGCTTGTACTACATCTTGCCTGATGGGATGGGTACCAGATTCATAACACAATTACCTGTGGAGCAAAAAGAAAAGGAGAATAAATATAATCCTACTTTAAAATTTGAAGATCAACGATCTACGTATGTTCGCTATCTCCTCCAAAACCATACGTCCGAACAAATTAGACCACTTTGATTCCAAAATAGTGATTAATTGATTATGAAGACATGGTTCCTCTTAACGTGTCTCTAACATCATACGTGTGCTTAATTATTACCTATTACCTATATGTATGTATACTGTTACTGCCAAAGATGGCTCTTTTATCAAGTACAAATATGTATGTAAGTTAGTATCAAATATGTACATAGGTTAGTACGAGTATATCAGCTTCCTGTCTCCGTTACCAATTATAATTATATTACAAACCCAACCCTTTAAAAAACATGATACGTCCTCTGATATCCCACACGACAAGAGGGATATTGAAAGCGGTAAAAAGCTTTGGGCGACTCTTTTGTTCCTGAATTAAGGCGGTAAGTTCGTTCCGCCTTAATGAAAACATGAACTCGTTAGCCATAATACCTCTTTCTCTTTCTCTCTTTCTTTCTTTCTTTCTTTCTCTCTCTCTCTCTCTCTCTCTCCTCTCTCGCTCTCTCTCTCTCTTTGTCTGTCTCTCTCTGTCTCTGTCTCTCTCTCTCTCCTCTCTATATAAGTTTTATCCTTTTCTCCTTGTCCCACCAACCGACTTTCTATCTCTCTCTTTGTGTCATTTGTGTGTGAATAAAGGGAAAGCCCCTCACAAACTGTTTCTGTCTCTCTCCCTCTCCTCAGCTGTCCTTTTCTCTTCTGCATATTCTCATTTTCTTTCTCTTTCCTTCTTATCCTCCCCCTCCGTCCCCCACGGGTTGGAGGGGGAGGATATTCTGTCCTCCTCTTTCTGTCTCTCTTCCTCTTCACCACCCTCGTAGTTTCATCTCTTTCTTACCTCTCCCCTCTCTCTTCTCTAGCCATTTCGTTTAATTAACAAACTCCTGTACAAAGTATTCTCCACAATATGGTAATCTTGGAAAGTCGCAGACGAGTGCCTCTCTACAATATTAAGTATAAGTGTGTGTAGTTGTGTACTGTACCGTTATTAGACCAAACTCTTAGCCAAAGTTCTTACTTTTTATACTGTCCGTTTCCTCGTTACTTGCCATGAGACTCAATTCAAACTAAACATTGTGAACGTAAAAGTAACTGCAGCCATACAAGATACAAAGATAATTTTCTTCGGTAGGTTAACTAAGAAGATTAGAAGAAAATAATGGGTTTTGTACGGTAAGCGGAAGAAAAAAAAAATACAAAAATATGAATTCTATTTAAAATAAATTAACTAATTTTGATTAACGGCTCTTTAATATACATATCATTCGAGATGGGGGTTTACCTTTCATTCGCTGTAAACTTACAAACCACATATCCACATGAATCTCACCCAGCCTGATTTAAATAGTCACCCATCCAAGTCTACTGCACTCTACTGACGGTAGCGGCTGTTTCATGGCTAAGAAATAAAAAAGGTTCTGAAACACACATTTTTTTTTTAAATGAATAAATTGACAGTGAAACATTTTATTGTTGAAGTACCTGTATAATTACGTTATAAAGAAATATGTATAGGAAATAAGAACTACGGAGTATCAAAAGCATCTGAGAACAAAAGCATCAAAACATTGAAAACAGTAGTCACTGTGGCAGAGTGAGTTAGCGCACTAGGCATTGCACACATGGTGACCTGGGTTCGATCCCCAGCGGAGTAGGAATTTTTTCTGCTCTGTACTTGGATGTTCGGGGTCCACTCATACCTCGTGAGGAAAAATGAGTAGCTGCTTTGATGTGAAACAGCGACCGGTGGCAGAATCATAGGCAAAAAAATAATACAAGATATCGTAAATTAAAGTGGTAAAGTCCTATGATTCTGCGCTACCCACCAAAATTGTGACATAATAACACAAAGAAAAAGCATTAAAAACATTGAAAACCTTTTCTAAGGAATAAAACAATGCTCTCAGAGGTGCAGGGAAACATAAGAAAATAGGTGTGTTACTTATTCCTGAAATAAACATTATTATTGGTAATTTATGAAGGTGACATCGCTGTATTACAATTCAATTTTGCAAGTATGTACCTTGCTGACGTAAAAGGTTTCATGTTAATAAATGGAATAACTTTATTTGAAGGTAATGTACTCAAGATGAAAGATAAAGGTAATAGGTAACGTATACATTACTATACATATTTTTCTCAAACAAAGTACACGTGATGTTATGAGTAAGAGTAGGTATGTTACTCGGGTGCACATTACAATCTTATGTTGAAGTTTGTAATGAAGATGTTGAGTTGTGTGTTGTAACAGGATGTATCTTTCTAATGTTTTAATCTTGTTTGTCACGTGGAGTAAAATAAATAAAGGAGTCCTTGATATTTCTGATGGCAATGGTGATGAAGCAGTAAATACTACATGCAGTAGTTAGGTATGGATAACATGTTCCCTTTGAAAACAAAAGAATACTCAATAAATTCAAATTGAAATTTTCATGAATACCTTATCTATACAAATATAATGTAATTTGAATTGTAATATTCAATGCAAAAATACTGATGCATTTCTTTATTCAGTTTCATTCGCTGTATTGATTTTGTCTTTATATATTCGAGAGCGTAGGTATTTACTACTATTTTCCATAGTAAATTTATTCATTCAATTACTCAGTTAGCTCTTTACCTATTATTGAGCTCGTCTCTTCTCTAAAAAAAAGGTACCTGGGTATCCTGATGCTGACATTCATTTGTAAATATAGTTTGTGTAAAATTTAAATTGAAAACTTATTCTCCTGCAATAGTTTCAATACTTCTCTCGACTCAATCAAGTTGATCAACATTCTACATTAAGAGTACCTATGACACGACATTTTTGTGTGTAATTTTTGTGCTCTTCTTTTTGTGTCATTTCTTTCCTAATCAAAATGTCTCGATTTATTTTAAACTTTTTTCCTACTACAACTAAGCCATTTAAAAATTCATGCAAATTATAGGTAGGGCGGTAGGTCCCCTGTGTACCTACGAAAACTAATGGAGACATTCCATCAAAAAATTACTCATCAAATTTAGACACAATCAAATCACCAATTTTTAATTAAGTTCATGATTAAAAGGAACAACTGAGTGTCAATATAGCTAAATTTTTAAGGATAATAATATCTAAACAATAATAAGTACCATACACTGTCTATATCTATGCACTCTATTGTAAACATTCTACATTGCATAATCGGGAGAATTCTCAGGCGTTCTTACAATTGAGAATATTAATTTGCGATACTTGCGAAATTGTCGTTTTGTACAGGAGAGAATAACTAAAAGGGTCCGTACTTTCTAGCACCTTATTTTGAATGAGGCTGTTTTTTAACGGTTAAAAGAAGTTTCAAGAGACGGCTGCAGATTTTCAATCTGACGTTTTACGTCACTCATTCTAAAGATGGCTGCAGCATTGAAGTGCCAAATGAAGTGAAAGAATTTGACACCCTCTGCTTTTCTTTGACATGCTAGATTTTTTTTTCTTTCTTCAGTGACGTTGGTTCCTAGCTGTCTAAGAACTAGGTATTATTTTAATTGGCCAACCAGCATGTTCCTTAAAGTAGCCAGTAACATAATTATTTGACTGATCGACACAAATCATTATTTTTTATTTATATTCAGTGAAATAAAACTATTATGGTAAGTTGATAACAATTCAAAAGAGTGATTTGGAATTAATATGAACATCAAATTTTAAATTTGAGATTTTTAGTAAAATTTTGTAAAATCATATTATGGAATATCAAGTTCATATTAATAACTATATTATTATTTTGATGCTGAGTGACTTCCCTTCCCTGTTAATTAAATAAAATATCAACATCTTCATTATTTGAAAATATAGAAGAACAACGTAGCAAAACTCAGAATACATTTTTGAAAATGAGAACACAAAATGAAACTTTTTCCTCTAAAATTAAGAGTAAATCAAATAAGATTTGTTGCAAAAAAAAGTCAGCGCTAGTAAAAATCAAAAAAGTTCAATTTTCTACGAACTTTTGTTTTGAAGTTAATTGTTTGCTTTTACTCCCGAACGCTCTAAAATTCCCATCGCTATTGTCTCTCTCACTTGTTCCTATCATTTTTTTCATTCCATCTCTCTCCTTCTGAATTGAAATTGAGATAAAGACATTTCATTGTTTCACTTTTGTCTGGAGTGTCTTCTACTTTATATTGTAAATTGAGATTTACATTTACATAATATAATTATTGTTTTTTTTTTAACAATTCGTCACATCGTCACTGTACACTTTGTACTATTTGGTGGTACTTTTAAGGAAAAGTATATAATTATTATCCTATATCTATAATATACAAGTACTATAATAATAACTCTTTATTGACAATAATACTACTGACAAAGGGCGTGATTATTGCCTGAGGCAATCTCTGCCATCAAACCCATAGATGTAGAGAATAAAAATCTCACACCACAATTTTGAATTTTCCAGTTGCTCTGTTATTTCAAAGCAAATGACTTTCAGTGTTAACAAATACTGACAAAAAAAAAACATCGAATGTCATTCGCAAAGGAAATTTTGCATTTTATTCAATGAAACTCAAAAAGCAGTTACCCACTTTAATGTTTCTGTTTCAAGTATTGCTCAGATTACGAGCTAAGCAATTGGTCGGGACAGAGACATACTGTACATATGTATATGAGCAACGGTAGAACAGCTTCTATGCTGGTTGGTGGTTCTGCAATGAGACTGTCTCATTATTAATCTCTTAGGCCCGATTTTTTTTTTTAAATTTGGGTTCAACGTCCCTATCAACTACATGGTCATATCATGACGGGTGTGTTACCCTCCATTCGCAGGAAACTCACAAACCTGCTACCCACATTAAACTCACCTGGGTTGGGCCGGAATCACGAAGTCTTCACCTCGTTGGACGTTGTGATTAACTATTACCATGGTAATAACAAAACTATAGTAACAGTCTCTGCTATAGCGTCGTTCTTTATTTCGGGCCTTAGTATTTGAGGTATTACAAACATATCTTTCTTTACTTTAGATTGGCAGAGCAGAAAGAAGAATAGAGAAAATGCTATATTAAAAATGTTCGTTCACTGATACAACCTTCGGCTACGAAGATGCAACTTATAGGTATGTAAACAATTTAAAATGAAGTTAACTCAATCCATCTTACCAAAATTAACCATGCTTGGAACTAAAACTACCGACAACCTTGAGGTTAAAAAATGCAAACCTACTTTTCTTCTAACAGTGTAGGAATTAGTTTAAATACCACGCACATAAATACAAATAAAATATATTTGTATACCTACTATATCCATGGGATTTTTTTAGAAAAATCTTTTTCCTGATACGTGTTTACGTATTACGTAAGTCTTCCGCATATAAATTCCAAAACTTTTCTTCCTTTTCCGTTGTATATTTTTCTACCTCAGCATTTGAATTTAAAAAGTTATGCTTGTTTGGATAGGTTCAGCATATTCTCCCTACTTCCTGACTTTTGATATTTTAAAAAAGAGAAGCCTAAGCGAATAAACAAGAAGTTGATTTTGTCTAAATCTCAATACAGCAAAACATTTTTACTATTACGGGCGGATCAAGAAGTACCCGTGTTTGAAAAAAGAGTGCGAGATACTTACATTTTTGGGTTCTATTTTTCGACGTAGTCTCCTTTCAAGGCTACACACTTCTTCCAGCGATCCTGCCACTTTTTTAGCCCTTCCAAAAAGTAGCTCCCTTCGAACTCCTCAAAATAGCCCTTTGTCTGGCTTATCACGTCATCATTTGAGCTGAACCTCTTTCCACCGAACCAAACTTTCAAGTTAGGAAACAAAAAATAATCGCAGGGGGCTAGGTCAGGTGAGTAAGGTGGGTGTGGCAATAATTCGTATCCAAGTTGATGGATTTTAGCAGCAAAAATTCCAGATGAGTGAGCTGGTGCATTGTCATGGTGAAACAAGACTTTCTTTCTCGCCAAATGGGGGCGTGTCTCCTTCAATTTTGCATCAAATTGTGTCAATAACTCACTATAATATGCAGCAGTTATTGTTTTTCCTTTTTCCAAGAAGTCAATAAGAATAATTCCCTTTGCATCCCAAAAAACGGTAGCCATGACTTTTCCGGCCGATTGGACCGATTTCGCCTTCTTTGGGGCAGATTCTCCAACCAAAGTCCATTCTTTTGACTGCTGTTTGGTTTCTGGGGTATAGTGATGTATCCAGGTTTCATCAACGGTCACAACTCGACGCAAAAAATCATCTGGATTGCGATTGAAGAGTTCTAAACTAGCCTTTGAACAATTCAGCCGAATTCGTTTGTTGTCAATTGTGAGCAATCGCGGCACCCATCGCGCCGATAGTTTTCTCATGCCCAGCTTATCATGAAGGATTTTAAAAACAGTTCCATATGAAATGCCCACACTCTCAGCTACTTCACGCACTTTTGTTCGGCGATCTTTGAGAATCATATCATGCACTTTTTCCACGACTTCCTCGGTACACACGTCTTCTGGGCGTCCTGGGCGGTCCTCGTCAAAAATGCTTGTGCGCCCTCGTTTAAATTCATTAAACCAAAAGCGAACAGTGGTCATAGAAGGTGAAGAGCTCCCGTACACAGCATCTAACTTTAATTTTATCTCATCACATTTTTTCCCGTCCAAAAAAAAAGAATCGAATAACTGCTCGGTACTGTTCTTTTTCCATATCACTCAACTATACGCAACACAACAACTTCAAGTGACCGATAAATGAAAACTAAGAGAGTAATCAGTTTCAAACTTTGGATGTGGTCATTTGAGATGTCGTTCCATCAACAAGTATCAACAAGTTTCACCAATGATGTAACATGTCCCTAAACACGGGTACTTATTGATCTACCTACGTACATAATTATGTACTATGATTTTTGAACCTTCCAAAAATATTTCTTCATGTTGCATGGGGATCTGATTCAGGTGATTCACAAAAATGACGAAAGAAGAAAATGAAGAGTGTGTACTTAGATGCATGGTATATTGGTATGTACCTGTATGTAATAGTGTATAGTTGAATTTAAAACGCTATCAAAAGTTATAGTTCTATACAGGGTGTCCCACCAAACTTGGACACCTCGAATTACTCGGCTCCTGAAAGAGTTTTTGAAAAATAAAAAATCCTTGGGTACATAGTCTAATTATGCGGTTTCAGTCATGAAATTTTTTTTATACAGGGTGGTTCAAAAGTCAGAAATTGAGGTGTCAACTTTCGATTTTTAAATGGATCGACCTGAATTTTATTTGATAATTTTACTTCTAAATGGTTCCTGAGTACTTTTTTAAACAAAAATTTTACATACAGGGTGGTTTTTTTTCGACCAACTTTTTTTCTAAATCTCGAATAACTCATGTTTGTTTAATTTTTTCGATAATAAGAATAGAGAGTGTTTGTGTAATGAAAACACGCACTTTCAATTGGCATCAATTTTTTTTATACAGGGTGGTTCACAAGTGAAATAATGATTTGATTTTTTTAAAACTGAGTTTTTTTAATTTTTTATTTGGAATTAATAATTCTAACTTAATTTTACACATTTTTTGTTAGTCATATCGAAAAACGAAACTAAAGTGATATACAGGGTGAGACATATTTTTTTTGTAACACCCTGTATATGGGCAGTCAAAGAGACTTAAAATTAAATAGAAAGACTAAATGTGCAAGAAAAACTTCGATTTTCAATTATATAAAAAAGTTATGGTGTTTTACCTAATATTGTCACATGGACCACCCTGTAGATATTTTCTTAAAACATCATATGGGTAGTCGAAATTGTCTATAATTCAACGAGGAGTCCAAATCTGAAAGAAAAAAATGAATTAAAAGAGCCATTTTCAATTTTGTGTCTACACCTACCTACTTTTTATTTCTAGTTTTAAAATCATTCAGTGTGTAGGTACACCAAATTGAAAATGGCTTCAAAATTCGTGTTTTTTACTTGTTTTTCCCCACGACTCGAAGTCTTTTTTGAATTTTATACAACCTCGAGTACCCACATGATGGTTTAAGAGAATATCTACAGGGTGGTCCATGCGACAATATTAGTTAAAACACCATAACTTTTTGATATCATTAAAAATCAAAGTTTTTCTTGCACATTTAGTTTTTATGTTTAATTTTATGTCTCTTTGACTGCCCAAATACAGGGTGTTGCAAAACAATTATGTCTCACCCTGTACAACACTTTAGTTTTGTTTTTCGATATGACCAACGAAAAATGTGTAAAACTAAGCGAAGATTATTAATCCGTAAAAATTTTTTAAGAAAATTCAGTTTTAAAAAAAATCAAATCATTATTTCACTTGTGAACCACCCTGTATAAAAAAAATTGATGCCAATTGAAAGTGCGTGTTTTCATTACACAAACACTCTCTATTCTTGTTATCGAAAAAATTAAACAAACTTGAGTTATTCGAGATTTAGAAAAAAAATTGGTCGAAAAAAAACCACCCTGTATGTAAAATTTTTGTTTAAAAAAGTTCTCAGGAACCATTTAGAAGTAAAATTATCAAATAAAATTCAGGTCAATCCATTTAAAAATCGAAAGTTGACACCTCAATTTCTGACTTTTGAACCACCCTGTATAAAAAAAATTTCATGACTGAAACCGCATAGTTAGACTATGTACCCTAGGATTTTTTATTTTTCAAAAACTCTTTCAGGGGCCGAGTAATTTGAGGTGTCCAAGTTTGGTGGGACACCCTGTATATCTGAAAAATATGTGAACTTTAAAGAAAAATAAAGCTATGTGGTCTGGATCAAAAAAGAGTAGGTGACATGTGGTTTGGTTTGCTCTAAATAAAAAATAAATAATTAAAAACATGGAACTGCAAAAAAGTCACATTATCAGAGCATGGGGTTTCACTGAGTAAGTGAAGAGAGGTATCTTTCACTCAAGAAATTGCTGAAAAAAATACACTGGTACCTTCATGCTGGGATGCTAAGAGAGGAATACCTAATGAACTAAGGAATAATTTTATGCAAACGAAACCTTTATTATATTTATGCTAAAGATGAAAAAACTTCCAGCGTAAATGGCACGATGAAAACACCAGTTTTCATGGCTGTTTCCAGCCCATACAGGCTAGGTGGGGTTGAAGTGAGTAGATGGTTTGTGAATTTCATGGGACGTAGGTTAAACCCCAATCGAAACAACTATTACTAATGAAATAATATTACTAAATGGCTGTTTATTATTTATTTATTTTAAAAAAGAGGACTAAATTATAAAAAGTTCACTATGGAATATGCAAAAAGTAGAAACACTGTAATTCTGTATACCTATAATTATTATGTATTACAAAAAAGATGGTGTTTCTTCGACTTTTAATTAAGAAAATAAAAGGTAGGTAAGAATATTTTCGAGGGTTCTGATTATTTGGAGAAATTCTCACGATCTACATATTAAGGAGCTCAGTCAGGTAAGACTGAAGTATTTCTTGAACAAAAATGTATACATATCTTAAAGAGGTTAAGACTAAACCATTGAAAATTGAAAGAGGTATGTTATTTACTGGTTATGACCACCACAAACGAATGTTATAAATTCCAAATCCAAGAGAGTTTTTTAAGTAATCGGTAAAAAATGGGATTGGTTTGAGACGGAATGAGGAGTGTGTTGTTATCATTACTCCAGTACATTGAATTAGTTACTTTCTGTTTTTTACCGACATCAATACCCGCATTGACCTCACTGCCTCACCCGGCCCCAACCCAGCATGGATGGGGCTGCCAATGATGATTGATGATGAATATGATTACTAGGGTAACTGCGGTAGTAATAAATTACCTTGCCAAATTTGCTCCAAATGATGTTCAAAATTCTAATCATGTACGTATACAGTGTATAACTTACTGTATACTGTATAGTTATAAAACCCATTATGAAATAATACCGCTCAAACTTGTATTCAGTATCCTAAAGATAGTGAATGCATACATACAATTACATACATAGGTACTTACTTATAAAATATAAAGGAGATGAGAATGTAGTGTAAGTACTTATGGTATATGCTAAATTAGTTACTTATAAATAAGCATGCTGAAATAAATATGCATTGTACGTACAACTTTAATCAGGTATTACACATACACATGATACTGGAAATATGTAAATTTTCAAGAGCTAAATTATCCCAGCCCCACTCTTCCAACTCGGAATTTGTTCCATGGATGATGTTGTATCATGTACTTAATTTGAAAAGGGAAATTCATAAAAGTAAAGAGAAGTAGACCGAGGTAATGGAAGAAAGAAGAAGAGATATGGGAATTGGGTGAGAGAATGTGAGGGGAGAGAGAGAGAGAGAGAGAGAGAGAGAGAGAGAGAGAGAGAGAGAGAGAGAGAGAGAGAGAAAGAGAGAGAGAAGAGAGAGAGAGAGAGAGAGAGAGAGAGGTAGCAGGGAACTAAGGGCTGGAGAGAGTGAGAGAGAGAGAGAGAGAGAGAAGGAGAGAACTAAGGGATGAATAAATTAAAGTTCAAAATTTCCTTACAGTTATTAAACAGTCCAAAACTTTTGTAATTTATACAAATTAATATTATTAGTATCATCATGGAGATTCCATTGGAAGGAAATATCTCTATTAAAATATACCTACCAGCCCCTTTGAACATTGAATTTGTAACGTAACTAAAAATTGATGAAGTAACTAAAAAAAAACACTGCCAATTATGGACACAATGCTTCCTCGTGATTGCTTCACATTGTAAACACGTGCCAATTTTGAGATTTTATAGAAAATTACTTGTATCTCCAAAAACGGCTCAACCGATTTTCTTCAAATTTGTTTTAAATGTTAGTAAACCGTTTTTTCTACATTCTAAATTCCACAAAAAATTCTGTATCGGCAAGCCGTGGTCCTTATTTTTTTACTTTTTTGTCCAAAATTTTGGATTTTTTTTAATATAAGAGTCAAATTATAATTAATTTAAAAATAAATATAAATAACCTATGTAAAACAATAATATGCATATTCTTACAAAATTACATCGAAATCGGGTGTACCGTTCATGAGATATAAGCGTTAAAGTAAAAAATTAGTGGTCAGGCGCATGGTCTCTATCACCCAGAACCGCTGGTATGAATTCGATGAATTTAAAATGGGACCATCTACAGAATGTCTCCTAGATGTGTGCAAAATTTCATCAAAATCGGTCGAGTAGTTTCCGAGATTTGCGCGTTACAAGGAATCGTTTTAACAGACAGACAGACCGACACACCGACAGACCGACAGACGGACACAAAACCAAATTTACTCAGTAGGTTATGAAACGTCCAGAAATATGAAAAAAATTGAAATCGGAGCAAAAAAATATTTTTTTTTACAAAAACGAACACAATACTTCCGATTTCTAATATTAGAAATTTCTCGGAAGTAATTGCCTTTGTGTAGATTCTTGTATTCCTTCACCTCCTTGTACTTTAGTTTCTCCCTCCTCATACCTTGAGGAAGGAGAAACTTATGCTTAACTATCTTGCTAAACTATCTGTTTTTCTTTTTAATCCCACTCAAAAAGTGCTGTTCAACCAAAATTTTGGTTTGGTTCAATTTTTCTAAAAATAAACCTAAGCCTATTTGTCTTCGTTTTGAAGATATAGTTGATTTCAATGATCTGATAGCTTCCAGTGAAATTGTTCCTTATATCAGAGTCAATCCTCCTTGGTCGTCCAGATCACCTACACTTGAACTTACTTTGGCCCAGGGAAGGAAAGACTGATCCTAGTGTATTTCGAAGCCAATTTGCTAATGTCTTAAATAACAAAATAATATTCTGATCATACTATTACTTCCGATAAATTTCTAATATTAGAAATCGGAAGTACTGTGTTCGTTTTTGTAAAAAAAAATATTTTTTTGCTCCGATTTCAATTTTTTTCATATTTCTGGACGTTTCATAACCTCCTGAGCAAATTTGGTTTTGTGTCCGTCTGTCGGTCTGTCTGTTAAAACGATTCCTTGTAACACGCGCAAATCTCAGAAACGACTCGACCGATTTTGATGAAATTTTGCACACATCTAGGAGACATTCTGTAGATGGTCCCATTTTAATTTCATCGAATTCGTACTAGCGGCTCTGGGTGAAAGAGACCATGCGCCTGACCACTGACTTTTTACTTAAATGCTTATATCTCGTGAACGGTACACCCGATTTTGATAAAATTTTGTATGTATATGCATATTATTGTTTTACACAGGCTTTTTATATTTTTTTTTTAATTAATTATAATTTGACTCTGATATTTCAGAAAATCCTAAATTTTGGACAATAAAGTCAAAAAATAAGAACCACGACTTGCCGATACAGAATTTTTTGTAGAATCTAGAATGTAATAAAAACGGTTTTCTACCATATATATAAATTTGAAGAAAATCGGTTCAGCCGTTTTGGAGATACAAGTAATTTAGTATAAAAACTCAAAATTCGCACGTGTACACAATGTGAAACCATCACGAGGAAGTATTGTGTCCATAATTGGCAGTGTTTTTTTTTCTTTCTTTTTTCTCATGATCTTTATATATGTATATTCATATGATTAGGTATACATTAGCAGATCTCTTTTATCTAACAAATAATAAAATAATTAAACTTCCAAAAGACCTGAATCCCTCTTTGTTTTGGGACCAAAGGCGCTCAGTAGTCAGAAGGATCAAAGATTACAGAGGGGTCAAATAGACACGGTAGTAAGAGGAAAAGACAAAGGTCAAACAAGAAATTACCTCGAATGCACTGACAATGATCCTGAATAAATTGTAGTAGAGAGGAAAAATATTCCCTCCATTTTCCTTTATATGAAAAAGGAAAATATAGGAAATCCCGTAGAAAAATTGCTAGAAGGGGTCAAGAAAACGTACATAAGAGATTCCAAGAAAATGAAAGAAAAAGCTGAAAATAATGTAAAGAAAAGGACCAGCATAATAGATGTAAAGGGAAGATACCTGTAGTGCTGAATTAGAGGACATAATAAGAGACAGTTTACAAGTAAAAAATTACTTAAGTAGGGTAGGAACACCAAAGATCTTACACCTGGGCAATTTATTATCCATCGTATGAAAGTGACTAATTATAATACTTTCTATACATTGGGTGCGATAGTTCTAAATAATGGACGGAGCACATTTCTTTTAGAAAAGACCCCAGAAATGATGTTATGTAATTCTACATAATATGTAAGTATAGTAAAAAGAAAGTAAAAGGGCCAAGTATGATTCATTAATTATTAATCAACATGAATTATAACTATTTTTTCAAGGGCACTTGAAGAAAAAAATAAAATTTCAGCTCGATTGGACTAAAATTATAACCGACTTGACTAAAACTCTATTGTTATCCAGATCATTAATAATGGAAAAAACAACAGTCAATTAGAAGACATTTTTCGTGCCCTGATTTTTAACGAATACATAAATTACCTACAAATCTAAATTGATAGACCGAAAACTTTGATCCTACCAGCATAATCTTGTTTTTCTTGTGGTAATTTTTTTTAGAAGACATGGTTATTTTAAATTGAATCAAATATACAGTATGTCTCAGAAGTCCTAGCGGAGGCCCTGTAACTTTTGAATGGCTGGGAATTTTGAAATTCTGTTTTTTTCTAGACATAGGAAAAGGCCCATGGCAAATCTAATGGTGATGTTAAAATTCAGGTTCGATCCCCGGAAGTGACATTTTTTGATAAAAAATGGCCATTTCTCTCGAAATTTAAATAAGAAGGTATACTTTGGGTTTCATATTATTAATCTACTGGCCATAACAGGTAATTATACAAAGTTTCATTTTTCTGCCATAACCAGGGGCGGAGGTATGGAGGCTGAAAGTTGAAAATTCAGATACCACATTGATTGGCAATGTGGGATCTATTGCTCACAAAATGGGTTTAAAAGGATAGAAGAAGTGTCTTTGAAGTAACAAAACAATGAATATCTGTATCACCATTCAATCAGTGGCGAAGTAAAAAAAAAACCAGATTGTGATTTTTTTCCAACTTGAAGGTTCGGTCTCCAAGTTGGAAGTCGACAACACTACATTGCACTTACCTTTCATCAGCGATGGGAATTAATATTTTTTTGTTTTTTTTTTAAATTTATTTAAATTTATTTTTTTGGCTATCATTTTCTTGTATTTCTTATGATAATAATAATGAAGCTCTTATTCACATTTAGCGTAGTTTTTCTTCTCAACATGACAATTCTTAAGAGTCGAACCGGATTCATACGGAAACATCCATTATTAATAAAATTAATGAAATAGTACATATTGATATTTTTTCATCAAGACAATGAACTCAGAAGCTTGTAAACTCAAAAACTGAAAACTTACCTACCTACATGGTAAATATTTTAGTTGTGATATTTGTGCAGTAGGTAAAGGTAAACTCGAAATCATAATCTTCAACATAATGATTTTTTACTCCGACACTGATTGAAGGATGATACAATGATACATATTGGCGTTTTCATTGTTTTGGTGCTTATAAGAACGATTTTAAAAAACATTTTGTTGAGCAATAGATCCCACATTGCCAATCAATGTGGTATCTGAACTTTCAACTTTCAGCCTCCATACACCTCTGCCCCTGGTTATGGCAGAAAAATGAAACTTTGTATAATTACCTGTTATGGCCAGTAGATTAAAAATATGAAACCCAAAGTATACCTTCTCATTTAAATTTCGAGAGAAATGGCTATTTTTTATCAAAAAATGTCACTTCCGGGGGTCGAACCTGAATTTTAACATCACCATCAGATTTGCCATGGGCCTTTTCCTATGTCTAGAAAAAAACAGAATTTCAAAATTCCCAGCCGTTCAAAAGTTACAGGGCCTCCGCTAGGACTTCTGAGACATACTGTATATTAAAATGACGGATTTGTTCATTATCCTTTTTGTATTTACATTGATGAAAACTGGAAAGGCAATAGGAAAAATGAAATTGCTTCTTGTCTTAAAGTAAGCCATCAGAGATTTAAACATTAGTTTAGCACAACAACAAAAAATGAGATCTGTGTCTTCCCCCACAAAACAATATTTCACCTTCCCACTGCCTTTTTATTTTTTATTAAATTTTATTTCACCTCACTCGTATTTACAATTTTACCTTCCGTATGGGTATCTTTCATCCTGGCTGATATTTATAGCTCTCGTGTGACCCAGTTTGCCTGCTCCAGGCAAATTATGAGGAAACGAAAACATATTTCAAAGATAACACAGGATGAAGGAAAAGAAGATTTGTCGTGCTTAAAATATTACCTTGGTGGCGGTAGCAGTATAAACATATGCTGAGAAAACAAACAAAAAAATGTAATACGAATACAATAATAGGTCCTGCGTGATGTGTATAATGTGTAGGTATGCCTGTAATGTGCTTCAGACCATTTTTTACTTCATTAGCTATGAAACTTATTTCAGACCCTTGTGACCTGCGGTGAAGCTTGTTTGCCCACATGTCCCTGATTATATTACACGCATAAGGGAAAAAAGTCACACTATTCTAGTAATTATACCTAATTACCTACATACTCGTAGATGTTGGCTTTAGCACGAGAGCAAATACATGTGTTCGTTATAGGTTTTTTTTCTTTCTTTAGGGATCACCCTTACGAAAAAGTCCCTTTGGGTTACATTTTCTAAAGAAACATATAGCCATAATAATACTGATAACATTTATGAACGCCAAGGCGGCTTTAGACTATAAAGTAATTTTATTTTTATGTTCTTCCCCCAAGAGTAAACAACTGTGCTTTAGAGGTAGGTAAACATTATGTAATACTCAGGTTCATGTCTCGATTCACACACTCAAATGTGCTTTTTCACCTCTCTCTCAAGTAATATGGTCACAATCTCACTCGTATCATTATAGGAATTACTTTACCGTGGCTAATTAACGCTATCCTAGTAGACTACTTAAACTTCGTATACGCACGTCAACACAGTGACAGAAATAAGGAGATACCAAAATTGTTACCAAAGATGTTTACACGATACATAAACTGACAGCCCCTCGTTCCTACCCTTTCTTCTCTGGGAGACGGATTATTTATGTGGGCTCATTTCTAGAACAAGAAGCACCCAGCACTAATCCCTCCAGCGCTCCCTAGCGACTGCCGCCGCGCGCAGGCCGGAGTGGTTTTCATAATCTCGTATGTTGAAATAACGCCAGGGTCTTTAATAATGTATTGTTATTTCTAAAGCTTTTGCAAGCATTGCGGGCCTTTTGTCCAAAAATGAAAAATGTTACGTATATTATTTCATTCATAGCCAAAGCTGGAAACATAGTTGAAGAAGACACTACAGACAAACAATCTAACTGGGATACTATGAACGAGAGCTCATAATGTTAGACGTGTCAAGCTGTCAAGGTTCATGTCCTCATGATAGTCTCTTGGAACTCTATACCGCAGACCGGTGGATAATATTAATAGACCTTATTCATGTTACCTGAACAGAACTCAACTTATTTTATTCGATTCACAAACATACAGGGTGTCCCACCAAACTTGGACACCTCAAATTACTCGGCCCCTGAAAGAGTTTTTGAAAAATAAAAAAATCTAGGGTACATGTGCTAATTATGCGGTTTTAGTTATGAATTTTTTTTTATACAGGGTGGTTCAAAAGTCAGAAATTGAGGTGTCAACTTTCGATTATTAAATGGATCGACCTGAATTTTATTTGATAATTTTACTTATAAATGATTCCTGAGTACTTTTTTAAAAAAAAATATTACATACAGGGTGGTTTTTTTTCGACCAATTTTTTTTTCTAAATCTTGAATAACTCAAGTTCGGTTAATTTTTTCGATAACAAGAAGAGAATGTGTTTGTGTAATGAATACACGCACTTTCAATTGGCATCAAAAAAATTTATACAGGGTGGTTCACAAGTGAAATAATGACTTGATTTTTTTTAATGTTTTATTTAGGATTACTAATTCTCGTCTAATTTTACACATTTTTCGTTAGTCATATCGAAAAACAAAACTAAAGTGTTGTACAGGTTGAGACATAATTTTTTTGTAACACCCTGTATATGGGCAGTCAAAGAGACGCAAAATTAAATATAAAGACTAAATATGCAAGAAAAACTTTGATTTTTAATTAAACTAAAAAGTTATGGTGTTTTAACTAATATTGTCGCATGGACCACCCTGTAGATATTTTCTTAAACCATCATATGGGTAGTCGAAACTGTCTAAAATTCAACGAGGAGTCCAAATCTGAAAGAAAAAAAAAATGAATTCAAAAAGCCATGCTCAATTTTGTGTCTACACCTACCTACTTTTTATTTCAAGTTTTAAAATCATTCAGTGTCGACACCAAATTGAAAATGGCTCCAAATTCGTGTTTTTTACTTGTTTTTTCCACATGATTCGAAGTGTTCGTATAATTTTATACAACTTAGAGTACCTACATGATAGTTTAAGAAAATATCTACAGGGTGGTCCATGCGACAATATTAGTTAAAAAACCATATCTTTTTACTTTAATTAAAAATCAAAGTTTGTCTTGCATATTTAGTCTTTATATTTAATTTTGCGTCTCTTTGACTGCCCATATACAGGGTGTTACAAAAAAAATATGTCTCACCCTTTATAACATTTTAGTTTTGTTTTTCGATATGACTAACGAAAAATGTGTAAAATTAGACGAGAATTATTAATCCTAAATAAAACATTAAAAAAAAACTCGGTTTTAAAAAAAATCATTATATCACTTGTGAACCACCCTGTATAATTTTTTTTGATGCCAATTGAAAGTGCGTGTATTCATTACACAAACACATTCTCTTCTTGTTATCGAAAAAATTAACCGAACTTGAGTTATTCAAGATTTAGAAAAAAAATTGGTCGAAAAAAAACCACCCTGTATGTAATATTTTTTTTAAAAAAAGTACTCAGGAATCATTTAAAAGTAAAATTATCAAATAAAATTCAGGTCGATCCATTTAAAAATTGAAAGTTGACACCTCAACTTCTGACTTTTGAACCACCCTGTATAAAAAAAATTCATAACTGAAACCGCATAATTAGCACATGTACCCTAGGTTTTTTTATTTTTCAAAAACTCTTTCAGGGACCGAGTAATTTGAGGTGTCCAAGTTTGGTGGGACACCCTGTATAGTTGAGATTCAAATTTAATTAAAAGCAAAAGATATGTTTCTAACAAACACTCACACACACAAATTAAATCAAAACTGTCACTATTATTTTATCTGTTATTTCTATTATTTTAAAGACATTTTCCTCTTGCTTTTGATAAAACTGAGAAAAAATTATTACTATCATGTCAGTTTGGATAAAAATGAAGAAATTGAGAAATTGAAAAAAGACAAGTTGGGTATGTCTTGGGAATGTTATTCCGACACTGACAAGCGTCGAATCGTCTGGTGGAAACATCTTGGAACGTAGAAAAACAGGTGACTCAAAATAGATAGTTCTGTTATCAACCTCAATATTGCTAAGATGTTCTTTAGCAATATTGAGTTCTAGGACAAACAATAATGTCATACCCGCGAAGGAGCCCTTTATACAAAACTGCCTGATCGATTCTTTTTTGCTATCTGACAATGGAACACAATAAGACCATCTTTGAATAGGCATTTTTTTTAAAATCTTGGAGTATTTCATCCAGGGATCTCATTTTTTTGGAAAACACTGCGTACATTTTTGTAAACCAACAATCAACCAACAATTTTGTGAAAGTATGAGAATAGATCCTCCTCTTTTCTTTAGTTCGTCACATTAGAATTTTATAGACCTAAATTGTGGGTGTTTTATGAATAATCACCCACAGACACAGTGAAAAGCACCAGATTCCCCTGAGCCACAACATCAAACAGGACTTTTGCGTCAGAGTGCTGAGAATATCAAAGAGAAAATGGTAGAGCAGCATGTGAGAAAAACAAACAAATATACAAAAACGTTACTTTGAGGCCTTGAAAATCATGGGAGAAGAAAGAAGTTCTCGGAAAATAATGTATTCTTTTCTCAAGTTGAGTTCATGAGTTCACGTGAAGAAGAAACACCGTTCGAACTTCGTGAAAACTTGGAATAAAAAATAAAAGTAAAAAAAGAGGAGAGAATAAAGCGTGAAATACTGAAAAGTGCTGAGAAAACTGAAAAAGGAGAGGGAGAAGGAAATTTGAGGAGAAAAAAGGAATAAGAGTGGAAAACAAGATTGAATAAAAGATTCAAATGAAAAAAAATCAGGAACAGAGAAAGCGGAGGGAGCAAGATAAAAGAAAATAACAAAGAAGAGGAAATGATAATTAAAAGGATATAAACAAAGTTTAAAAACTCCGCGAGGAAAATAAAAAGTTAATTTATGTCGAAAAGAGCGAATTAAGGAATATTAGAGAGTAGAAGCGGAACACAGGAGTGAAAGGGAGGGGGAGACTCTTGTTCCACCTGGTTTTGTTTCGATGCCAAAAACCAGAGGGAAAAAAAGAAGTCAGCCACTCCCCCAGAAGTATGTAAATAGAAGTGTTCTCAAATTTATAATAATACAAATTATATATGTATATATATTGAAAAAATACTCCTAGAACTTTTTCCATATACCCAAGAGTTATAAATACATGTTCACATTGGATAATTCATTAGGTACCTATTACAATAAAAGAGATTAGACTTTTTATGGACATTTTTGCCACCTTCTTAATGAGGAAATGAAAAACAAATGAACTTTCACACAGAAGTAAAATTAAAAAAAACTGCCTGTTTAAGTCAAGCACGATGAATATTTCCATTGACAGACGCTATGAACTAGTAATCAGCATCGATATAAACAGAAAGTGAGAGGTTGGACTATTAAGATGTACAAAATTGCTCTGAATATACTGTGATTGGAAATAATTAAATTTTACACCATAAGCATAGATTACTAACACCAAACCAAACACAGAAAAACAAACAAAATGTCATTTAAATTTATCGGTCAAACGGTGTGGATTTGTATAAAGAACATCCCTGCATAGGTACAGATAGACAGCTTCATATTATTATTATTATTAAGATTTGCTGATAATAATAACGCCAATAATGGTCATGACGTTTGTAATAAAAACGCAAAAAAAACAAATGCAAGATACGTCAAGAAATTCCGTCTCAAACATCAAAGAACCTCTATCTCTCTCCCCTTCTTCCTCCATTTCTCATTCCGTCTCAATTTATTCCCTCCAGTTGGACCCCCCTCCCTCCACATTCCTGTAGATAAAGGTCCGCAATGCTGTCCCACAGGACAAACTTTTTCCAAGCAGGCCGCGTGAGGCGGATATTGATTGCGAAGGGCAAAGGGTCAAATTGTGTGACGGGAATTTTTTCGACGTATTTGCATGATAAACGTTCAATTTCTATCGAAGCCACTGTAATGACTATGCATTTCAAGCATAGAATGTATCATAGATGCATCATCAGGTACATTAGATCAAATCCAGTATGATATAGGTATTAGTAAATATTGAATGTTAAATTACATAATATCATAGACATATATTACTATTGTATTATACATAAACATGAAAAAAGTTTGATAGAAAATAATAGATAAAATAGTAGAAAAGCACACAGAGGAGTTTTTTTTAACATAAAGACAAAAGCTGCTATACCTATATTTTTTTTTTTTTTTTCTTTGAAACGATATCTATCTATCGGATCAACTAGGTCGAATATTTTTTATCAATGGTAATTTTCCAGATTTCTGGGTACACCCAGTATAAAAAAATTAACGTGAAAAATTATCTAAAATTGTAATAGGTACCTACTTTCAGTATTGCAATAATAAATTTGAATGTTCAACGACACAACACGCACAAGACACAAAATCTCATTTCCGTAAATATTTCCCGTGTCGATATTCACGCTTATTTTATGATTCAATTTTACCCTAAGTGTGTCATGACGGGGACACATTCACATAAGCCTTTTATTTATGTCGGGGATGGTGTGAATGAGAAAATGCTGACAGAAATAAGAGAGTTTCTCTCTTGTTATAAATGTTATAATAATATTTGGGAAATTCTGAAGACGTCTTGTTTCTATAGTATTGTGAGAACAATCGATATATTGATCAATACAGCAGCGTAGCTACTGAACTTGTAATGTGTGGGCCGGTGGTTCAAAGTTCCAAGTTTTTTAATAAGGTTGGATTGAATTAATGTAATATTATTCCTGAGATTAACAAAAAGATGAGAACACTTGAAACGTTCCTCTGATTCAGTCCAAATAGATGTAAGAGAATTATCATATACCAATTTAGGTATTATTGTGTTAGGTCGTTATCATTTTGCTTGATTGAAACTGGAAAAAAATAGTTGCAATGCTGGCAAAAATACGTAATGATTTGTTATTTAGTTAGAATAAACCCTTAATATAAGTAGAGTTTCTTAGATCGGAATTTATAGCTTGAGAGGGAGAGAGAAATACCTGAATAATAAATTAGACACACATAACTAATTGTAACCCTCGTGCATAGTTACTAATGAATAGATTAAATCAATCAACTTTGTGCACTATTAAATGGCTTAATGGCCGTGCTTAATCAGGCTGTTAGTGACTATGCACTTCACCCTATATTAAATAAATATACACAATGATTAAGTGCAGAGAGTGAGAACTGCGAAGAAGAAGTGCGGAATACAAATGTAGAAATTGGAGATGGAGATACATACTGGTATTACTTTTAATTGAATAAGACAGAGATAGAGTAATATAGGGGGGGGGGGGGGTCGTAGAAGATAGCGATATTATTTGACAGCAGTAAATAATTAATGCTCAAGCTTTACTTACCTTGAATGAGTTGTAGGCCATTATGAAGATTGAGAAAGACAAGAATGAGACAGAAACTAGGCTCACAGCTAAGGAAGAGAGAGACGGAAATACGACGGCAGAGTATCCTGACGACTAGGAAATCACGTAACCATAAATTATTAGAGAGAAAACTAGGTACAGTGTGTTAGAGAAAGTCTTGCATTCCGACCTACACTACTACAGTATGTCCCCGATTAAACGGTCACTTTTAAATATTTTATATTATTCTTATTATTGTTCATGTTTCGTTACTTCCGCAAAAAAAATTGAACAAAAAAACCTTTATGTAATTTAAATTAATTTTTTTGCTTTTATAAACCTATGTACATATTTATTACAGCATTAGAGAGATATAGTAGAATTATTTTATGTATCTACAAAAATTATAAAGGTAGGAATTTCTCTCATTTATTGTTCATAAAAAACTAACATAAAAATAATATTTATAATAATAATAATAATAGTAGGTATTTTTCTTATTTTTGGTTCATAAAAAAATTACATAAAAATAAAAATATTATGTATACTTATTAAGATTAATCGAACATTTTTTCATAAAAATGATGAAAATATCTAGTAGGTACCTAAATAATAAAAAATAATATCAAATACTTAGTATTAAGTCTTCATAAATATTTAAACATGTCGTTACTTATTACCAAAATATTCCAAAATATCAATGAACAAACCAAGTAAGTAAAAATCTCACTAATACTTGGTCAATGTATGTTGACCACATTGCATACATGCTAAATTATCAGGCGTGCATAAAAACCTAAAATTATATTGTTTAATCCAAACAAACATATTCCTCTAATTTTATTATTTAATTGAATAACACTACCACTAAGCAATCAATCGCAGATTGTGTGTAGTATAAATAACAACTCATAATCAATGTCCTATTTTCCCAACTATAGTTTTCATTTAAAAAATGGGAAACCATAATCAACTCACATACTAGCTATAAAATACAGCAACTGAACAAAATAATGAAATCATATCATGCGCCGAAATCATTATTGGTCAATTTCACTGTTATTGTGTTCATTTGGAATTCCGAAAAAGAGAATAACTGTCACTCACTAGCTGGCGAATATTTCCGATTCTGTAATGAAAAGCACAATATTAAAATTTAAATGGAATATTGGAATGTGCTCCTCACCCCTCCTGACGACTGCAGTCTGGTTAATATTAAGCTTAATTATTATCCTATCACTCATCCACCAATGTCTTTTCTATCACTCTTGTTTTTGTTTGACTTGGTCCTAGAACTAGACCGTACAAGTAATGTGACTGCAGACCAAGTCATGTGATCGCAAAAACTTTCTTTGTCAGGGGAAACAATCGCTTCGAGTTCAACAGTCTTTTGAATGTATGTTTGTCCTTGGTCGATAAGTCAAGAGGGACATTTTGGTATAGATCTATAAAAATATGGTATCTATAGCTTATTGATATTAGGTATACATACATCTTGGTTTTGATGCTATATCATTTTGAATATCACATGCATAAACTAAACTCCTCAGACGTTTTCATAAGCTTAAAATTAGGAGATGGGTTTAAAGCTAAACTAATCGCATAAATAAAATATACTTTATTAATTAAACTTCTCGTTTTCTGAGTTCTTACATTCTCTCCTAATAATATTCAAATTTATCCTTTAAAATATCTCCTTCCTCTACAATTCAATCCTTCAGAAAGCTTTTCCCTCACTAAGGCACAGCTTTGATATGTTAAATAGACTCGACAGCATTAATGAACTTTGCCTGTAGAAAGTTCATGTCACCATAGAATGAGAACAACAAACACAGATCTGGAATTAACATATCAGGCCTATGTTCCATAATTGCTTGGGTATTTGAACAGAAATGAGCTTTGGGTATTACATAGTCTGTTTTATTCTATGTGAACGGGAGGAAGTTTGAAAAGAAGAGAGAGAGATTAATAAATGATAGCAAATCCTTGCGAGAGAGCATAGCGAGGGGATAGAGGGGGAGGGTGGAGAATAGAAGGAGTAAAGAGAGAATAACAATAAGTGAGAATAGGAGAGGAACTGGGAGAGATACTAGGAAAGAAAAGACAAAGATATAAATAATAATTATCAGACAATTTTTTTTATGGCTCAAAATAAAGTCAAATTCTACCACTGATGGACCATGTGATGATTGATACTTGAAAACGACTCATATTAATATTTTAGAAAACAAGAAAATACTATTTTTTTTTTATATTTGTCAAATGAAAGAAATTGAACACTTAACACTAAAACAGAAAATATAATACGACAGCACTGCCTGACTGCCCCGCTCTGGAGACAGAACGGTTCCAAAATATTTGAGGTAGGTACAAATACCAATCAAAAAAATTATCTAATTAAACCCCCATTATATTTGGTTCATTATAAGAAAAATAGGTATGTTCTCGGTAAAATTTGTGAATACCCTATTATGCTGTGTTTCCAACATACGAGTACTTCTGACCTGTGCACCAAAATTTCAATATTTACGAACAGACACACATGGACCAATGACCAAAACTTTGTATTTTAGGCTCTGGAGGCCGAAAACGGACTATTACTTTCTTTTCTATAAGAAAAGGATTTTAAAAAGGAACGAAATTAAAAATAGATGGATAGAAAGAGAAACAAGAAGAGATAGAAATTGAGAGAAGTTCATAATATAAGATAGGAAAGAGAATAAATTAGAGAAAGAGGAACAGGAAGATCAGCCCTACAGAGAGATGTTAAAGAAATCCGTCTATCAAAAGCACTAGGGAAATTCAGTTTGTTTATCTGCAACTTGTATACATAACTATTAATTATGTAATATGTATAGGTATACTGAGTGTACACCTCGAGCCATTTTTATCTTCGACGCTCTCAGAACCACCAAGTCCACCAGATCTAGAGTGGGAATTGATCCCACTTGGAGACAACAGTTTTCTAAACAACTATCAGGTCTTGAGTTTGATTATTGTCCGGGTATTCTAATGTTACTGATGCAAATTATATAGTTTATAAACCTATATAAAAAAAAAACATTAAAAGAATAATAAAATATGTGGTATTATTTTTCGCAGAAGGAAAAAGAGTGTACTAACTGAAAATGAAAGAAACTAGTGAAATTTTAAGTACTACATATTGGATAACTGAAGCTCCAGGTCTCGAGTTCAATTCTTGTTAGAGTCAAATATTTATTTTCCTGGCACTCTGTCCATGGTTCTATTGGAAAACTTATTTTAAACAGCAAGCTCTGTTTACCGACATTTTCGCCCTATGAAAAGTGTTTAAGGAGTAAAATGTTCCGCCACCCATCAGGGGAAGTCAACTCAGTGAAGGTTCATTATAATTTTCACAATAAAATCTCATTAATGCATCAGTCACATTAAATAATTTCCAAGAATATTTCTATGCAAATGAAATACAAATGAGAGAGCTTGTCTGGAAAATACATACATTTCCGAAGAATCAGGTTCATGTATACGTAATTGCGATTTTTTCGAACGAAAAGCGCAAACATCACAATGTCGATGAGGCGGAGGGATCTCCCTAATAATTACTTCCGAAAATTTCTCATATTAGAAATCGGAAGTATTGTGTTCATTTTGGTAAAAAATAAATATATAAAAAAAAACATATTTTTGCTCTGAATTTAATTTTTCTCTCCATATTTCTGGACGTTTCATAACCTCCTGAGCAATTTTGTGATTTTGTTAAATAAATTCCTTGTAACGCGCAAATCTCAGAAACTACTCAACGGATTTTAACGTATTGTAAATTTATAGCTGAGCCTTGATATTTAAGAAAGCTCGAAAATTTGGACCAAAAAGTCCAATAATGAGGTTCACGACTTGCCGATACAGACTTTTAAGTAGATTCTAGGATGTAGGAAAAGCGGTATTCTTCCATATAAACAAATTTGGAAAGAATCGGTTTCGAACTTTTGTAGATAACAAGTGATTCGAACGAAACAGCTGTCCAGGTATGTTCTCATATTCATGTACAATGTACATCTAATACAACTTCTCACTTTTCTGTTTATACTATACTGATCCAATTAAAATCTCTGATTCTAGCAGTAATAAAAGTTGAAAATTATGATTACCATTCACGCGGAAGTATTGTGTCCATAATTGGCAGTGTATTTTGATATATGTACCTACTTATCATAAATAAATCGTTAGATTACACACTGACTGATTGACTGTTGACTTTATTTGACAGTGCAATAATAGGTAAATGACTTTTCTACATTTTAAAAGGACAAAAACCTTGTGGTCAAGTGTCAGAACCAAGTTATTCTTCTCTCTCTCTCATACACACACAGACACACACACACACACAGCCACCCACCCACACACACACACATACGAGCAGTACAAGTATTACACAACACACACTTCGCTACTCTCGTTCTAATGGAAGTTACAAATTGTAAAGTTTGCCCAAAAGTACAGGACCAATAATTAGTTGCAGGGTGTATAAAGTTTTCAATCCCATTTGAATTGCTCGAGCACTTATAGTATTAAGGAAAAGTTTGATTTGCAGAAAACTTTTACTAATTGGCTTTCTCCGACCCCTGCCTAGAATGTTAATTGTTCAACTCTGACTTGGCCTAAACAAATCTGATTTTATTGAACACTAGCTGTTTCCCCTAACTTTGGTACTGAAGTAATGATAGCAAATCGTAAATTAATAATAACTTTATGACAAGTTTCTGAAAAATTATATATTTTATACACATTTCTATTAATAAAAAAATTGGTACCTAAGTGTAAAAAGAAGGAGCAGGTACTACCTCTACCTACCCAAGTTATACCTATGACTAGAATTTAATTGATATTTATACATTATATAAATTAACTACATTTGGGTGATCAGGTTATCATTCCTAATCCAGAGAATAAGGTTTACTATCCTCACAACATGGTGAGTACCTCCCTCACTACCATTCCCTCAAAATATGAAAATCCGTCTCACAAAATGGAAATTTTTATTCATAGCAAGTCATACAAAAAATTCAGATTTTTTAGCTCTAGCAAAAATATTTTCTATTCATTTATGAACCGATAAAAAATACCTCACGTGACTAAAATAAAAAATATGAACGATTTATTTCCCTGGACGAATTTTTTTCATACCTATCTATCTATGTATTTCTACATATTATCTATATTATGTATATGACGTGTGTACATACCTATTTATCTTAAAAATGTGGAGAACACAAATTTTATTAATGTTTTGAATAAAAAAAATTAACGCTAAATTTAATTTACCTAATTAATTACACCTATTCATTGAAATAAGGTCGCCAAATAGATTAAACGAAAGAATATTATCAAAATATTACGTCATGATTTATTTAAATTTATTTTACACCACACACAAAAGTCACTTCACTCAAAACACACGTGGTTAAAAAACACTCGACTCAATATAGTTGAACTTTTAGGGTAACACAGAGACGAGAAGAGTATACAGCTGACGGAGCTTTCAGCTTTCCATGAGAACAAACCCTCTCATCTGAAGGAGAGAAATCTGCCTGAGATGAGAAAGCGATGCCGGCGTTGCGCTATGTTCCAGGCCAAAAGCTCTGCAGCTTTCTTTTTTCTATTTTTGAAAAACGAGCTAGTGGGAGAATCTGTAAATTAATGGACAAAAATCCCCCTTACAAATCTGGGCCGGTTTACTTTGACCATTCATTTACGTTTAGTGATTTACAAATACATTGCATAATGAATTGTTAGGTATGGATTTGAAGAAGCATAATATGAATGAATCGATTTTTTTTTTCAATCAATTTATTAGCAAACTCATTTTCCATTATTTCTGTGTTTTCGCTATGTTGTACGTGTGCGATGACGTACATTGTACTCTGTAGATTATCAAAGAATTTAAGAACCTGATAAAATTATGAAGCAGGGTTAAAGTTCAGATAAGCCAGACACGCCCTAGAGTCGTAGTTTCAACCAATTACAGGCCACCACAGTCTGACTTATCTTAACTTTTAATCCTGTTTTATAATTCGACCCTATAAGATTACCTCCGTGCCTCATCTAGAAAAAAGTTTAGCGGACCGATTCTCTTTATTGGAAGAGAAAGATTTATTTGTTTACTTTACAAGAGAGAGAGGGAGAGGGAGAGAGAGAGAGAGAGAGAGAGAGAGAGAGAGAGAGAGAGAAGTGGAAGGAGGTAAATGTTGGGAATCTGAGGACTGATGAACAAACAATGCCTCATTGGGGACACAGGTCGGGTTTCCCTTTCCAGACAGAAAGTGGGTCAACCCGAAATCAATCAACGCAAATTGGGAGTGAGGGAAATAATTTCGGGTAGTTGAACTTGCGTTTCTGTTCAAGTGTTAAATTTGCGAAATTGAGTTGTGGGTGTGAATAAGTACGTGATTTGAGGATGAGTAAGGGATGTGGGGATTGTGGGGGTGCATGAAGGGGAACCCTCAGGTTGGAGGTGTGAGAAATGCATTCGGCATTCATTTTGAGATTGGATTAGAATAACATCTGGTATCTATTTATTTCCAAAATTCCAAGTCTCTAAATAGGTAGATCATATTTAAAATCAGATTGTAAAAAATTGACTTTTGCAACGGAATTTGGTCACCATTATTGGTTATAACTTTATTAAGATTTGACGGAATTTGAAATTTTAAACTACAAAAAATTGCAATGCTTTAAAATGCTATCGCCATAGAGTATAAAGTGCTATTGCCATGGTATCTGTTTTTAGTACATACATTTACATATACAAAACAGCTTTGTATATGTATGTATTGTATACGCTTACCTAATATAACGTTATAACGAAGAGTTACTACAACAAATCCAGAAGTCGCGGGTTCGAATCCCAGCTGGGACAAGTTATCCTCCCATTTTACCACATAATAATACGTTGGGCTTACTCCTGGAATAATGGGACTTCATAATCCTAATTGGGCAGTATAAATAAGGCGATATTATTATTATTATATTGGCCCTAATGATGGATAAAGAGAACACTCACAAATCCGAACTTTGGTTAAATAAGAAAAGATCCCCTCATAGGAAAAATTAACCAAAAAGGTGTTTTCGCAAAATGCAGGTATGCCTGTGCCAATGATATGTAAACAGGTACATCTAACAGTTCTTACAGTTTGTTCAGTTAGAGCATTTAGATATACGTTAGTAAGAAAAATAAAACATAAACAAAAGCACTATAAGTTGTCTTTATCCCGTGAAAATATGGAAAGCGAGGGCAGGGTGACAGACAAAGGGGGAGGAGTTTGACGGATGCTGACACCCTTGTGTTAGACACGGCTGCGGTTTTCACGTCAGAAAAACCGCAGCCAATGTGGAATGTGAACAATAAAACATCGTCAACCTGCTGTAAAAAACTGTCATAGGTACCTATATAAGTTTACAATTTCACAGTTCCCCTCTCACTTTGGTTTTGACAGACCTTCGTAGCAAACAGTACCTATCCGTCATCTTTCTGGTAGGTGTTATTTATACAGTAGGTATACAGGATGTTGCTGAAAATGTGGATCAAACTAAAACTTAATCTCAAATCTATATCTAACTGATTATCTATGAGGTGTTGTCTGTCACCAATACCACAACCTAAATGTTATCCATTTGTTATGATAATACGTTCCTTGATTTAAAATTAATTTCCGTTACGAAGTACGGTTTAGTTTAAAATAAAAATTGCTTCATACTTAATGCACTCTTATTTTCGATCGGAAATAGTTTTGGAGCAGTTTATTAGTTTTTTTTTAATCATTCTTGTTTCTATGGCTCTATGGCTAATATCTCATTAAGGGGAAAAATTAAATAGGTAGGCTACCTATTATTGGAAACGGCAAAAAGATAAGATACCTACTTCAACAAGAAGAAAATGTTGCCGCCTGTGATCTGTATCAGAATGTTATTGCATTATGACTTCTGAGAACGATCACAGACCCCCATATTACTTCAGTTTAGCAAAAAATATGGTACAGTGGTACATGCATAGAGTTTATTTACACAACTGTCAATACATTTGAGGAGCTTTATTTTGTTCAGGACTAAAAATTTTTACCTACTATTAAAACTACATACCCAATTACCCAGCCATTTTATGTATAGTCAATGATCCATAATAAGATGGCACTTTGTAATAATTAGTAATAGGAACTAAAAATTTTAATAACCAAACCTACCTGATTTCCTCGTACCTAGTTTTAGTCTGCTACTTTAGGGACAACCTGTAAGTGCTATTATGAATTTCTCTTCTCTTTGTTCTCACCCCACCTGTGTGCATTCCTATGGTGAAGATTAGCCGCCCTTTAATCCCCCTAAACCCTGCACGCTCCACTCTAACCCATGAACCCTACCCTCTCCCCCTAACCCATAAACTCTACCCTCTCCCCCTAACCCATGAACCCTACCCTCTCCCCCTAACCCATGAACCCTACCCTCTCCCCCTAACCCATAAACCCTACCCTCTCCCCCTAACCCATGAACCCTACCCTCTCCCCCTAGCCCATAAACCCTACCCTCGCCCCCTAACCAGTAAGGTTACAAGGGGTTAGACTGCTCATCTGTTTGTCCGTGCTTAGCTATGTCACTCAACCTTGTTTGTTTTTGCCAGTGTGTGGGATGTGTATAGGAATGTATAGGATGTGTACCAGGCGCGTATCCACGGGGTGCAGGAGATTCTGCTGCACTATCTCATGCTCCAGTAGCCTGTTCCAGACACACTCTCCACTCTCAAAATCCCCGAATCTCCTTTCAGATGTCACATAACGCACTCTGGTTGGTCATTTCGAACGCAATAACCAATCAGAGTGCGTTGAAAAGGATAATTTGGAGATTTTGAGAGTGGAGAGTGTTTCTGGAGCGGGGCACTGGTCACCAATTAATGAGAATTTCCACTGGGCCAGATCCATTTTTGCACGAAATGAATAACCTCACTGCTATTAATTTCATTTCGGCCAACTGTGAGAAGCGAAATCCTACGCATATGTAATTTTCAAATTATTATTACGAACAAAAGCGTACAAGTTTTTTTTTTAACTTTTGATCATAAATTATTCATTATAACGTTCATGTTACAATGAGTCTACACTATACATACAACTAATTAGCACAGAATAGTGAAACATTAAACCCACTTACGCCAAGTTTTTGTTTTTTATCAAACAGGGATTTTAGCCTAATGGGAAAATAATTAAAACACATACGGGGTCAAGAGGATGGCAAACTTTCAAGTCCCCTTTATGTAGTAGTTATAATGACTATAGTGTAGATATTTATTATTAATTTAATAGATATGTCAGGGTAAAAGTACGTAGTTGGTAAATGACGTAAATATATGCAATTTCTCAATTTTATATTTTTACTGGAATTTTATCGAAGATGAAAAGTGCTGATGCTGGGGCTATACCCAACCCGAGTCAGGCTGGGTAAGGATAATGTGTGTGCCTGATATGTGAGTTTCCAGCAGATGACGGTCTTAGTCCGGGATACCGGAAAATAGAAAATTACTCCCAAGTAGGTATTCGAATCTCAGTAACCTGGAACTCAGGGCACCTACTGTGATAGCAACTTCTTTTACCTCTCCACCCTAACTGTTCTACGTGATTAAGAAGTCAGGCGACTCCAAACAGGCACATGCTACTCAAGTACTCTTGCTAGCATCAGCTGGCAATAACCTCAAAAGTCAACACCCCTGTAAAAATGGAGATAGGAAGGAGGAAAGGTGGAATAAAACTAATAAACTAACAAGAGCGTTTAGACTTAGCTTTATTTCTAATCCAATTCATAAAATGATAACTCGTGTGGAAGAACCTTGAATGAAATCAGCTGACTCTTGCTCATGCGCAGAGCATGAAAACAAAACATTGTTCACAATGCATAAACAAAACAATCGTAAGCTAAAAGCAGAAATTTATAACAGCTTATAAACAAGAAATGTGTAATATTGATTAAGCATAGGTATTTTTTATATTAAATCTATACTAACAGTATTTTTGTATTTTTCGTAAGTGTCTTCCAATATGTAAAAGGTAAGCAAATATCACATACACATAAGGTAGGTACATAATGTACTACATAATTATCATGATAACCATAACATAACAACACAGAGAAAAGAAGTTAAAGAAGACTGAAGAGAGGAGAGTGGTTCATCAGCTGATATTTTAATATTTAGCTCCATTTCCCTTATGGGGGAGCTCTTGCTCTTTATGCAAATTCAAAAGTTAGGGACAGCTAGGGAGGTGTTTTTCCATCATTAAGGGTCAATTTTGACTTCTTATGAACCTATTTCTAATTACCTACATTTCTAATGTTTTTTTAATTTTTATTTACCTAGGTACATATTTTTAGATATTATCAAAAAAATTCTGTTCGTGAAAAAAAAAAAAAATGGTCCGATTTTAATTTATTTTATAAAGGCACCCTCTTCGCCAAACCATCACACACACACCACCCATACATCACACTTGAAATTTTACAATTATGTCTCAATACGAGTATGTGTACAAAATTTCGTCGAAATCCGTTCAGTAGTTTCTGAGATTTGCGCGTTACAAAGAATGTAGTTAACAGACAGAGAGACAAACAGACCGACAACAAATAAAAATGAAATCGGAGCAAAAAAATATTATTTTTTACAAAAACGAACATTATCCTACTTCCGATTTTTTATCTTAGAAATTTATCGGAAGTAATATTTTTTTAAAATTATTAGTGAAGCTTCTAGGGTGGGAATTTTGTTTACACAACATACATAAATTATGTAGAAAGGTTTGTGTTGTTCCATTTGGCGTCTTGAAAAATGGGACAAAAAATTATGTGATAAATTCAACTAGGTTCGAGTATTTCCCTTTAAAAAATAAAATAAAATTCAGTGGATCCAAATAAGACGTAACTACACCGTCCAAATCAGTCCCATGCCTTAACTCTTTTGTTGTAAATATGAATTTTACCACGCAGCATCCATCACCCAAGTGTAATTTATTAAGAATAATTTGAGAAAAAGATAAACACTTGTCTTCACAAATTGAAAATTTACCCTAAAATAGCAAATCTCACACCCTGTACAGCGTATATTATGTCACTTGGGAAAATTAAAACAGGGAAATGTTCAAAAGACTTTCAACACGTGTAGATATCCTGATCTGCTAGAAGAAATATCTTTACATTTATTCTGTTTTCAAATAATTTACTTTTAGTACCTATGTCTGTGTGTACCCAATGTTTCTAGATAAGCGTCAATGCCACCAACTTTCATTAGCTCAGGTTTTTGTTCTATCCAGATAAGAAAACTGAAACTCAGAATGTAAAACGTACAGATGGAAAGCACTTCTGTAAATGAAGATGAGAGGATGGAACTGTTCGTGAAATCTAAGTAACACTCGCATGAATTTAATTAAATTTAAATCACTTGCGCTCGTATTCTTATACTTCACTAATAAATTTACAAGTAAACTCGTACCTATCCAATTACTTCATGGCCACATATCACAAGGGGGGTTTAACCTTTGCAACATTATCTGGGCATAGAACCCAGCTACTCAAGTTAACTTCACCTAGCCTGAGTTGGGCCGGGTGGATTCCATGATGACCATGACCAGAACGGTCACCAATCCATGTCTTCACTACGCTGGTCGTTGCTTAAATTCAGTGATTGAATGATAACACGTGCATCTCCGCTAGCATAATTATACATTATTCAGATTACCGGTTTACGTCAGCTCCACAACTAGTCAAATTCATTTCCTATGCTATTTGAAATTTCTCAAGAGCTTTTTATTTCATCCATTGTAATGTTCTGAATTAAAAATATGGGAAGTTTGACGTAGGTACCTAGAAAATATCGTATTATAGGTATTTACACCACTAGTTTAATATACAAGAAATGTTGTAAAATATCATGGAATATGGTGCATTTATCAATCAATTGAGCTGAAAAAATAAATTTTAATCAGTGGTTAACTTTCAATGATTAAACACACCGACAGCATAAATCAGTTGATTAGCTTTATCACCCTGTTCAAAGTGAATTGATAAATGCACCTCAGTTGTTTGTTTTCTTCAATTTTCAGCAAAAGTTGTACTGCTTCATACAAACACCATTTCTTTGAAAAGAACTGCCAAACATTAATAAGTCATAAATAAAATGCTTGATGTAATGTTGGACTCCTCTTCTTGATCTAATAGTTTGTGTGATTAATGTGATTATGATCTGAGGTGAAAATGTCAAGCGACAATAAAGCAGAATGCAGCCCCATAAAATATCTGAACGATCTCTTGTCATGGGAAGAGTCCCAATGTTCATGGAAGGAGTACGCAATGGTCAAGTCATCCAGAGCCGATTATGCGTACGATGGCAGTCTTGAGAATCGAACGCGGTACTCCAAGTCCTGTCTCCCGCGCACTCTACTATGCCACGACATGAAGGGGGGGTACTTGGAGGACCGCTTCGTGCACGGGACTTCCGATGTGTCTGACCCTTACATCTTCACTCACTGGTCCCTCGTCGACATTTTCGTGTACTTTAGTCACCAGTTTGTTACCATACCACCCTTGGGGTGGATCAACGCTGCTCATTCACATGGAGTTCAAATACTAGGTACGTAATACCTTGATTAGCAATATATTCGTTGCATTATAGTAAGACTAAATTACTTACATAATATATGTACCACTATACAACTAATAATTCTACTCAGATGTATTGCAAATTGCAAAAAATGAAAACGTTGTACTTATTTGGTGCTGATATTTGTTGGGGACTAATAATGGTGATGATAACGAAAAGGGACTATCATTATCTGTATAGACTATAAATATGTGTTATTGTAATTTTACTTGAAATAATATTGCTGTAGAAACCATGTACAATAATTACCGTTCATAATTACAGGTACCATAATAACTGAATGGAAAGATGGCGAAAAACTTTGGCAGGAATTATTTGAACATGAAGACAAAATTGACAAAATGATAAACAAGTTGGTGGAAATATGCAAGCACTGCAAGTTTGATGGATACCTTGTTAATATTGAAAATGTAGTACCTGCTGAACATTTGGACAAAATGAAAAACTTTGTTAGGAAATTAACATTGCAGATGCATGAGCAAGTGAATAACTCGTTGATCATTTGGTATGATTCCATCATATCTCCAACAGGTATGCTATTTTCCGGCTATAGTTTTTAAACATTTCTAATGCTTCTTTCTCGGGTGTTCCTTTTGGTTTCCTTGTACTGTTTTGAGGTCCGTTTGAATTGTTCACCCATCATAAAATATACAACTTAATAAAGCTTGCTTTTTTATTTATTGTTAATCAACTTTGTATTTAACTATGTTTAAGGATTGGTTTATGTGTGCATGTAAAAATGATTTCTTCCCTTCTCAAAATTTTCAATTGGACAAATGTTACGTTTCCACAGTTCATTATACATCGGAAGATGAAATAGAAATTAGCTGATATATATTACAGTTTATTTAAAATACAAACGATGCTGCCTAACTTTTGTCAGGTTGCTATAACACAGCATAATCATCAATACTATCGTACATTTTTTTTTGGATACTTATATTCTTCTTTAGCTTCTTCTATTTAGTTGGTTTTCTTCTTTCTTTCTATGCTTTGTAAATATGATAGTGAATTATTTTTGAACTGTCAGATATTATTTTTTGGGATATTTCCTTCAAAATTGAACAGTCGATACAGAATGTTTGAAAGAACTTGACAACATTCTTGGAAATAACTCCTCTACTGCCAAACCATAATCCAATTACTTCGAAGTTTCTTTCTCCATATGAGTGTTTAAATTTGTCTACAAGTGATGGAATGCAGCTTTCATAAATTTTTTGTTTCTCTTCATGCACAAGATCACCTTGGTTTTCAATATTTCGCTCAAATCTTATTGTTGGGTCAATAATAAAGGAAGTAAACCTACTTATAATACTGATATTACTAAGTAGAAGACTTTAAAGTTAATATATTACATGAATTGCAATGAAAGCATTTGTATGCCATTTTTACTTTCTATTACCTATAAGGTATAGAAAGTATTGTAATCGGTCACTTTTTTATTATTATAATTATAATGACAATTTTAGGTGAACTCAAGTGGCAGAATGAACTAAACGCATCCAACAAAGATTTCTTCGAAGTGAGCGACGGAATCTTCCTCAACTACAACTGGACCGACGAAACTCTTCAGACGAGTCTCAAAAACGCAGGAGTGAGGCAGCTAGACTTGTATGTAGGTGTGGACGTGTTTGGTCGAGGCTGTTTTGGAGGAGGGGGCTTCAACTGTGATCTGGCAATGGAGAAGATGAGACACCTCGGACTGTCTGCAGCCATCTTTGGCCATGGCTGGACGCACGAAACAAAATCTGACTCGGAGACATTCCACGAGCGAGAAACTCTCTTCTGGAACAAGCTGAGACCTTACTTGTTCACTCACGTGCTGCGTGTGGACAAGAACTTCTATACTTGTTTTAATAGCGGATTTGGAATCAGGAAATTTCTAAATGGCCACAAAGAAAAGGATTCAGTATCATTCAATTTGTCCACGCAATCGATACAAACCTGTTCGGAACACAAGTTTCACTATGAAGACGGGTTTAACGGAACATGTTGTGCGCAATTAAAAATGGTTCAAGAAAAAAAGTACCAAGTCCTCTTTCTAAACCAGGTGCAAGTTGACAAACAGTTCAAACTAAGAGTATCGACGAAATGTATGGCGAGCTATGACTACAAGATTTTTGTTTTCTATGAGAGTCAACACCCTCGGCAGATCCGACATAAGTTCATCTTGAAGAAAGATGATAAAATGAGTGATGAAAAAGAGGACTTCAGCAGCACCACTGTCTATGAGACACCAAGCTCCAGTGGTCATAGGAAGAAGGCGCTTCTTTGGTTCCAGAGCTCGTGGGATGTTCGAACCTTTGCTGTGGAGTCTCAATACCCGGGATATTTGACTGAAATAGGAATAGAATTTACATCTGAGCCCGACGCTGTACTATTACTTGGTGACTTGAAAATATACAGAGACTCTTCATAGGCTGATTGAAATGGGTCACGGACGTCAAGGTCATAATTTATCTCACTTCCAAATCCTCCAATTTCATTTTTAATAAATATTAGTAGCCTTGAGAATTATGATGTTTAAATCAAAATATACAATACTCCATTGAGAAGTATTGAGTGCAAAGATAGTGCAGGCTCGCTCAGATATCAGACATAAAGATTTTGTTAATATCCTAATAATACAGATTATACGAAAATACAATACTTCATCAATATGAGAATGATGTTCTTTGCATAGATTTTCATTTTGTTTAAACCTATAGCCAAGAGACCCTACAGTATACCTACACACATGATATCTTAGCATTGAATCACCAACTCTCTTATAATAATGAACCTCGAAGTTTTCGTTATATCATTAAACTGAACAGAGAATGCCATTTTAGCAAAAATCCATTAATCTGCAATATACTTGATCTACATAAAATTATACATAATTTCTTGTTTTAGACATACACCAACATAGGTTAGAATATGACTATAGGTACAAAAATGAAAGCATAGGGTTTTACTTATGTTATGTTTGGCCAAATTCTCACAAGTTGGTCTGAATTCTGATAATTCTGATCAGCTCTCACAAGACTCATATAAATTAAATATTCTCGAGTAACCCTATCACACTCATGGATGTTGCTTTCACACTTCTTTTAATAAAAAGGCTCCTTTTCGTCTAACACTGTTAGTGAAGACCCAATAACCAATATCATTACCTCCCTAATTAAATCATTTCTACCCCAAATAAAATCTCTCATCAAATCAATCATTTCTGAAGTTCTATCATCGTTCAATGGCTAATCCTGCACCCCTAATCTCCCTCCACAATCTTAAAATTTTAAATTGGAATGCCGATGGCATACGGACAAAAAAAATGTTATTAAAAGATTTTCTCTCTCGACACAAAATTGATATTGCTTGTATTAGTGAGACTCACCTTACCGAACGTGAAAATTTCAGTATACCTGGATACGTCATCTATAGATATAACCGTCCCTCCATAACTGCTTCCGGGGGCGCGGCCATTCTTATAAGGAGGCGTATCAAACATCATGAGATATACCTGCCCCCACTTATTAAACTAGAAGCAGTAGCAATAAATGTTATTTTTCCCACTTACAAATTGCAAATTGTTTCAGCCTATCAGCCTCCTAATCATTTAATTACAGATAGCGATTTTAGAAATATTTTCTCCTCCTCCCTCCCTACCCTTCTCTTGGGAGATCTTAACTCTAAGAGCACCACCTGGGGCTGTAGGAAAGACAACAGAAACGGAAATAACTTGATCAATGTCTCGAGTAATAATAATTTTCTAATTTGTGCACCTAACGAACCTACTCACTACCCTTATCGTACATATTTGCCCCCTGATATATTAGACATAGCACTCATTAAAAATCTACCAATTAATTTTCAATCTCAAGTATTACCTGAACTTACCTCTGATCACCTCCCCGTCGTTTACGGGGAGGTGATCAGAGCTAACCACTTACCAATCCTACCTAAACTAATCCAAGGACCTGTAGACTGGGATAAATTTAGGGAACTCTGTGACTCGAACCTGGCTCACCCAAATAGACTCTACTCACCAGAGGCTATTGATACTGCTATTTCTAATTATATCAACATAATTTCAAATGCGGTAAAAGACTCGACTTTAAGAATCAATACGATCAGACCAAACTCCCAGGTTATTCCCCCTTTTATTTCAGTGTTAATAAATGAAAAAAATCAGGTCCGAAGATACTGGCTTAGGTTGAGGAAAACTTACGGTCAAAATCTAAATCATGCGAGATACTCCCATATTAAAAGACGCTTAAATCAATTAACACGTCGCGTTAAATTAGAATTAGAAAAACATAGAATTCATAGTTACGAAACTTACCTTTCAGACTTAAGACCTGAGGACTCGTCACTTTGGCAAGCTACTAAACGTATTCTAAGAAAACCAAACATCATCCCCCCTTTATTGGATAACCAAGTTCCTTATGCTAGCGATCAAGAAAAGGTCGAGCTTTTCTCCGATCATCTGTATAAAAGATTTCATAACGAGATTATAACCCCTTCCTCCTTTCCTGTTAATGTAAGTAATCCACTCCTTAGCCATAATGTGAATACTCAACCAACATCCTCCCCACCTCCCGAGCACATTAGTGGTGATAGTCTCATCCTAAACCAGAATGAAGTTCCTAATACTTCCTCGTCAGCACCAAACAGAACGAAATGGGTCTCCCCCCAAGAAATAAATCGTTTTATTCATTTCCTAAAACAAAAGAAATCCCCAGGACACGATTGTATTCCCAATATTGTATTAAAAAATTTATCAAAAAAATCGGTTACTCTTTTAACTTCCATTCTCAATGCTTGCCTGTCTACAAATTATTTTCCTACACAATGGAAACTCGCTACAGTTATCATGTTGCACAAACCGGGCAAGCCCGCAAATGCAGTTTCTAGTTACAGACCAATAAGTCTACTTCCGAGTCTTGCCAAAATTTTCGAAAAAATCATATATTCCAGATTAAATAAATTCATACAAAAAAATAATATCTTACCAGAACATCAGTTCGGTTTTAGAGACAGTCGAAGTACAACTTATCAGATTTGCAGGATAAACGAAATTATTACTTCCGGGTTTGAGAATCTCAAATTTACTCTTGTTGCCTTTCTAGATTTCCAACTTTGCTTTGACAAAATCTGGCACGAGGGCCTACTAATTAAATTAAAAAATAAAAAATTTCCTCCCTACCTTATTGAAATAATTAAATCCTATCTAAGTGATAGACAGTTTCAAATTAAAATTAATCATGCCCTCTCTGTTCCTAAAACAATCAGGGCCGGAGTAGCCCAAGGTTCCGTACTAGCAACTATCCTTTTCAATCTATACGTGGCCGACCTACCCCAACCCCCCAATACCCAACTTGCCATGTTCGCCGATGACACAGCAGTAATAGTCGTTCATGACAATGTTGACACAGGAAGGCATATTCTTCAATCAGGACTCGAAACTATATGTACTTGGCTCAACCACTGGAAAATTAGCCTAAACCCTTCCAAATCTGAGTGTAAAATATTCACCCTACGAAGAAAATATTCGGACCCCTCTCCCATTATTCTGAACAATGTACCTGTCCCATGGAATGCTGATAATTCTACCGTCAAATATCTTGGTGTTCTCCTGGATAAATCACTGACCTGGAGACCCCATATTGTCCAAAAACTAAAGCAAGCGAATCAGAGATTAGGAATCCTCTACCCCATTATAAATCGTAAGACAAAACTGCAAAGGAATTTGATACTTTTACTATACAAGACTATACTGCGCCTCTCTTCACATACGCATGCCCGGCCTGGAGTACTGCCTCACCCACCAACCTGTCTAAGCTACAAGTTTTTCAAAATAAAATTCTTAGAATTGCTGTCAACGCACCATGGTTTATAAGAAACAAACAACTACATCAAGAACTCAGAATAGAAACCGTTCGTCATCACATTAAATCTCTCACAAAAAAATGTTTTATTCGTTTAAGAAAAACCAATAACCATTATAAATTAGGTAAAAAACGTACACAAACGAGACTCAAACGTAGATTACCACAGGAAATCCTGTCGGATCTCTCGTCTGGTGAATCCTTAACCTCAGACGAGGAAAACACTTCCTAATATAATAATTATGCCATAAAAATAAATAAATAGGTAAAAAAAAAAAATATATATTTCAGGTAATTATTATATAAGCCTCCTTTTTAATATCAATTAATTAATTATCAATTGATTTTTCCTTTTATTGTACATAATTTTATTCAATAAAATTAATGTTACAGCTCAGAAATAATGTACATCTCTTATCACTGATTACCAATACTTTTCATAACACGTCACTAGCACACAAGTGCAGGGCGTTACTTTGTCATTCTTCTCTTGTCCAAACAACACTGATTTTACCCACAACCACAAGTTGCTGAAAAGATGTAAATTATATCTGAGCGCAACATTTTACCAATTGTTGAAAAAAAAAAAAAAATAAAATAAATAAAAAGGCATATCCCAATGGTAACGTACATAATTAATTCAACATCAAAATTTTATGTTTAATAAATAAATAAATTCCTCAATTCGTTGATTAGAGGGGCTGATATTTTAACAACCAATGTTTATTTGTTTTTTCTAAATCAAAATAAAAATGTTTTTCAGATAGCTTATTTTTATGTTTTTTCTTTTCCCTCTACAGATAAGCTTATAAAATTCACAAAGGAATTTGCCAGTACCTAATACCTAGGGATACCTACTTACTTACACTCTAGTAAAAATTATAAAATATTGGAGGACAGAAAAATACTTCAAAATGATTCACCGCTTTTTGTTGAGTTCAAAAAAATTGATCATTATATATCAAAGCTATTCTTTATAACATCTACAACGAAAAACGACAGTACATGGGGGAATTTTCCCTAAACCGCACCAGCTCCTAAATTCGATATTTGTGGAGCTATCTAGCTTCAAAAACAAGAACATGTAAAATTATGCAGAATGGAAACCCAATTTTTCGTAATTTTATTGAAAGGCAAGTGCGTCCTGAGATGTAATTTTTGTCCGATGTGAACCGAAGTTAAAAAATATGTTTATTCACATTTTTGTAAACATTTAAGAGAGGTCTATAACATTCAGAGTCCTTGCCGTTATTCATCTTTAACTAATTATTTTTTTAGGTTTTCTAAAGTTAAATTTTCCTATATTTGAAATAATTTTATTAAAAAAGTGAGTTTTCATACTGTTATACAAGTTTTCAATGGATAGCAAGAGAAATAAGGTAAATGGAACACGGATCTCAAGCCAAAGAAGATTACACGTGATGAAATGAGACATCATCGCAGATGTGTCCGTGTACTGGTAGTCAAGTGGTTAACGCTCTAGTCTGGTAATCCAGTTAGCAAAGGGATCCGTTGGTTCGAATCCCACCCAGTGCATGAATTTTTCCTCATTAATTTGAGTTTGTAACCACTTAACAATAAGACTCTGAGGGTTAGGTGGTACAAAATGCTTTAAGCATTAACCTCGCCTGGTGGTTACCTTCGTCTAAAGAGTGTTATTATTATTATGTGACTTATGGTTTGTTTACAATAAGGATCCTGTGTCCAACAGATAGAAACCGACTCTGAGCTCTAAGAGTGTGAGGGAGAAGAAGAAGAAAACTGGGGAGGAGGGAAGATGCGGGAAAAGAGGATGAGACAATAAAAAGGGATGAAAGCGAGCAATAAGTTAGGGGGGAGAGAAGGGAAGAGGGCGGACAGGAGATAGAAAAGAAATGTATCCTCTGGTTGCTACGGGGTTTGTTTCATGTCACGCAAAATGAATGGAAATGGGTATGTACCTACATAGCTGTGTACCTTTCTCTCTCTACTAGGGTGGAAATACGCTATGAGCCGAGACAAGCTGGTTATGGCTTGTGTTTTCCCCAAGGAGGTACCAAACACTGAAAACTGAAACGACTCCATATTATGTATGCTAACTCGGGAGACCATATAATACATTTCAGCGGAGCGTACACCGCTACAACAACAATAGTCAATAGCTAGTCCTAGAAATGTTGAACTACTTGTGTGTCCTAAGCGAATAGTAGCAAACTACGTATTCTTCCCGGTCTACTTCTCAATGCGATTTCGGAAACTACCAATCACTTGAAAGTTTTAATTTTGAAAACAGTGAATGCAATACCTAGCATTCACTGTTTCAAATTAGAATACAAATGCAAAGAGGATTAGAGGTACTTGATTGCAATGTCACTTTGATTGTCTTTTACGTCTAGAGCCTACTTAGGTCTGAGTGCTGATGCATGTACCTAAAAGTTCTAGGGAAGAGACGAATTAAAAAAAATTTTTTAGTCACTATTTTATATATTTATTTTTATTAAATATAAAAAACTTCTGGAAACTTCTGGAAGTTTCCGAATTAAATTAAATACTTACCTACAAAGACAGTGAATACGAGAATAGAAATGACTGTCGATAATAATAAACATAAGGAGGCCAAAATAGGGAATTAGAGGGAGAAGGAGAGAGAGGGACTATTTAGGGTAGGCAAAAGGAAGGATATGATTAAGGAAACGAAAAAGGAGAAATAAAAAGAATAACAACAGAAAACATGGAAGAGGAGAGCAGGGAGTGGCAGGTGAGGGGAAGGGGGGATGGAAGGAAAATAGGAGGGAGACAGGGAGGGGAAGAGATGAGAACTTGTAGACAAAGCGAGGGACGATAATAATAATAGACACTTATTTATACTGCCCCATTAGGACTAATGAGTCTTTTTATTACAGCAGTTCTTTTACTGCTATTAACTAGAATGTGGTCAGATTCTCATGTATTGTACCTATATGTATGAGGAAAAATGCATGCCTCAGGTGGGATCCGAATCAATGTGTCCCTAGGCTACCTGGATTAACCTTAACCACTTGGACCACCATATTTTCATCAAGGAGAAAGACAGAGATAAGAGAAATAAAGTGCGGAATAGAGCGAAAAGAAAGATGGAGATAAAAGAGAGAACAACGGAAAGGGAAGAGGGTCGGAGCAGACAAAACAAGTTCAGCCTCAGTATAGAGGAGACCAAAAGGGAGCACTGAAAAGAGAAAAAAAAGGGAGAGGAAATAGAAAGGAAAGGGAGCTAATTAATTATTATTGTTTGTGTAAACAATTGTTTTGTGATTGGCTGTTCTAAAACATTTCTATTCAAACCTTGTTTTACAGTCGCCTCAGTCCAGGGCTTCTCAATCTTTTTACTAGAATACGTATACATATTACATATACAGGGTCTTCATAAAGTCTCACCCAGGCCTAGGTTTCTCGAAAACGACTCAGAATATCAAAAAACGCAAAAACCCGTATTCCTTTATATTTAGGGGGATTGATTTTCAGTCAATTTTTTTTTTACCTACACGGCCCCAGTCAGGCTGGGGCCGTGACCAACTTTCAAATCTTAAATAGAATGGTATGTCTTGTGGCATATTGTTTTAAAGGTCTTATTGAGAGAAGTTCATTACAATAAATTTCAGTGTGCTACGACTTACCGTTCTCAAGATACAGGGTCTAACGTCCTGCGTAATATCCATATATTTTGACCTATAACTCGTTAACCGTAAATTATGGAGAAAATTTTTCTGGATAATAATAACTCCTTATGACAAGACCTTTCGAACAAGTTATAACTCGACATACTCTGTTGATGTTAGTTTCTGGTCGGTTTCGTCAGCCAGCCTGACGAACAGTCGAAAAAAATTTAACGAAAAAACAAATCAAGTTTTAACTTGTTCGAAAGTTCTTGCCATAAGGAGTTATTATTACCAAGAAAAAATTTCTCCATAATTTACGGTTAACGAGTTATAGGTCAAAATATATGGATATTACGCAGGACGTCCGACCCTGTATCTCGAGAACGGTAAGTTGTAGCACACTGGAATTTATTGTAATGAACTTCTCTCAATAAGACCTTTAAAACAATATGCCACAAGACATACCATTCTATTTAAGATTTTAAAGTTGGTCCATGCCCAGCCTGACTGGGGCCGTGTAGGCAAAAAAAAAATTGACTGAAAATCAATCCTCCTAAATATAAAGGAATACGGGTTTTTGCGTTTTTTGATATTCTGAGTCGTTTTCGAGAAACCTAGGCCTGGGTGGGTGAGACTTTATGAAGACCCTGTATATTGAATAGGTACAATTTACATACACAGTCTATATTGAAATATCGATACCTACTCAACAATAAAATTAATCTGATTAATTAATTACTTACTTAAAAGTGGGTGTACCTGTAGAAAGAGGCGGCGCACGACGCACATAATGGGTCAATGTCATATGAAAAAAAATATTTAGAAAAATTCTGATTATATTGAAAACATACCATTTCCGTCATGAAAACCACGAAAATCGAGCTATAAAGACCTTAAAAAGCCTATTAAAGTTGCCTAATCGGAAAAAGGTGTTTTGTAACTATGACGTCATGTTTACCTAGTTGGATTATTCAGTCGTTCTTATGGAACTTATTTTCTACCCAGTTTTCCTTCGTGTTCTTGGTTTTGGACCTCTTAAGGTCTCTCTCTCAAGTCCCTTGGAAATTTGGTCAAGAATCGATTCTTATATTCAGAATTCATAAGAAAGAAAATGTCTTGAAATGGTCTACGAGTTTTGATAGCGGGTTTTAAGGGGCCCAACTGAGTAGCCCATTCCAGAAACGCTCTCCACTCTCTAATCCCGTCACACTACCCACTCTGATTGTTTATTGCGTACAAATTAACCAATCAGACACAGTGCGTTGTGTGACAATTGATAGGAAGATTTGGAGATTATGATATTGGAGAGTGTTTATGGAACAGGATACTCAGAGCCGTATCCAGGATTTTTTTTGGAGGGGTCCAAAAATTAAATTGCATGTTCATGAAATAATTGAAATAACCTACCTAACGAAGTTTTCGCAGGTTATTTCACCTTTTTAAAAGGGTAATTGTGCCCTGGAAGGACGGAATCGCTTTCGCATTACTTCAGAGCACTATACCTCTACATACATGTCATTCCAGAAACGGGAAAAAACTCGGTCAGGAATTTCCGCTCCGGGATTCAAACCCGCAACCTCCAGATCAGTAACAGCTAAAGCTATTAACCATTGAGCCTCGGAGGTCACGGGTTCAGCTAGTACATACATGAAGGTACAAAATGCCAAGACTATCATGCAACAGATAAAAACATGCTTTAGTAACTCATGCATATTTAGTAACTCGTGCTTATTTTTATAAAATAAGTAGTTAGCTACTTATGGCAAGAAAATATAGAATAGGTACTTGGGCAAGATATAAAAATAAAAGAACTTACCCAATAATATCTCAGTAGAATGAAGGTAGGTATGTAAAGTGGTAGGGAGAGCTTTTAGAATCATTAAAAAATCGGAACTAGGTGCAAAATGTACAATGTATTAAGAACAATTGTCATATTAATAATAATAATAATAATGCTTTTTCTTTGTGTTATTATGTCACAATTTTAGTGGGTAGCGCAGAATCATAGGACTTTACCACTTTAATTTACAATATCTTATATTATTTTTTTGCCTAAGATTCTGCCACTGGTCGCTGCTTCACATTAAAGCAGCTACTCATTTTTCCTCACGAGGTATGAGTGGACCCCGAACATCCAAGTACAGAGCAGAATAAATCCTCCCCCGCTGGGAATCGAACCCAGGTCACCATGTGTGCAATGCCTAGCGCGCTAACTCACTCTGCCACAGTGACTACTAACAATTGTCATATTAACACAAAATACTACTACCTACCGACATGCTTAGTATTTTCCGGAAAGTAAAAAGTAAGTAACACAAAATACTAAGGAATTGAAGAAATAGGTAAATCAAAGATTAGTATTATTTAACTATTATTCTGACACACGACACGATTATTATTATTTAACACTTTATTAGCAAACTACATGATACATTCTGCAACATAGGACATGAAATAAAAGAACACAATAGATTATGTAGAAAATCAAGGGGCGAGGTTAAAGCCTGTGTCTTTCTCTTCCACCGAAACCCCATTTAACTTTTTTAATTTTATCAACTTAATTGGCACCGACACGATAACTATTTAATTTGCACAGACAAAAAACACTCTGGATAACGAAAAACGAGACCCGAAAAGTTTAGCGCACCGAGTACCGGATATAACTACTGAACTTCCGATCTTCCGAATTGCAACTGATGATGATGAACTTCAAAAACTTAAAAGTGTGCGTTACTGCGTATCCATTGTCTCTTGTCTCTCTATCTTCAAAGGTAACGCGCGACGTGTGCCAACCTCTTCAGTCCTTTAGTGTTGTCTCATGTCTAAGATTGTCATAGATATAGAAACTAGATATCTAACTCGGTCCAAGGCTGAGGTAGGCCTTCAATTTGGCGGCCATTTTTCGTGAAGAATTTTTCACATGAAATTTTGAAATTAGCATGGGTTCTTATAAAAGATTTACCATTTTTAAATTTATTCGATCTCTGAAGTTAGAAAGTCTTTTTAGTTGATTTTTTTTGTATTTTATTCTAAAGAATAATATATGGTTGTTTCATTATTTGCATTCGGGTGCACAAGATGTCAATGACTTAAGAATTCATTTCTTTTCGTCAGTATTATGCATACAAATCTTGATAGGCATAAACAGGAAATAACTAAATTAGATGTCTAACCGAAAAGAGGTTGTAGGACAGGTATATTATAGGACTACAAAAAGTTCCACTAAACTTATAATTGGGTCGGTTTTAATATTTCGAACCTTCCTTCCTTCGAACTCATTATGTCTCGAAATTTGCTAACTTCACACATGTCTGCTATTTTTAGTCAATTTCAGGATAGATAGTACAAATTTCTGATTGGAAATTTACAATCCCTTATTGTGGGATATTTTATTTTATTTAGTTCATTTCCCTTACATTATCGAGTGTTTTATTTGATGTTTTGTTCAGTAAATTTGTATCTCCCACTGAGGTGATCTCAGTGGTAACTCCTCTTGGACTTTGTTTTATTAAAATAATCATTGTAGTTTGTACAGATTTGAGATTATTATTGATAATCCTTAAAAGTTAACCAATATCTCAACAATCACATCACTACAGGAAGGGTAAGTCACAGAGCAATAATAGCATTCTCTTTCAGAACTTCAATTTTTTTAGTCTAGTTTAACTTAAATGTACTACAACTTTTGTCCAGTAGAAGGTATTTTTGAACTTTGAAAGTCAATTCCTAAAAAGCAAACCTTGTACTTATAAAGAAACTCAAAATATTCCACTGTTATTTGAATGAATAATAAACATAACTCTTTTTCAAACAGTCACCCGAACTTTTAAAGGCTAAATTGAGCAAGATTTTGGACACATTTAGCTTGTACTTTTTTTGAAGAACTGAATCCAAAACATTGATTTAAAATATGATTTCAAATACAGAAACATATTTACTTCTGCCAAGTGAGTGACAAGTAATATTGACAAATCTAGTGTTATAACTCGGACTCTCTGAATCTATTATAATAATAATAACAACACGTTTTAGTGGAAGGTATAACCATCAGGCAAGGTTAATGTTCAAAGCATTTTCTACCACCTATATGGGTAATCATATTTCTGGTACAGATGCAATGTCACAGGATTTAGAAAGGTCACCAAAGATCCCCATGACATTTAAATCTGATGACAACATATTGTCCTGCTGAAGTAGAAAAGAAGAAATGGTGTCAGCTGTCGATTTTTTAGCCCTAAATGTGTACTGTTAATGAATTAATTATAAGTTTAATATGCTCCAAGAGATGAGAAAGTTGACTGCTAACCAATTTCTCAAATATTTTAGAAAAGTTGTTCAGAAGGGAAATCGGACAATAGTTGTTAATTACTTCGGTCCAAGCTCCCTCTTTATGAATGAGGACTGAAATGGAAGATTTGGAAAGCATTGGAAATTTACCAGAGAGAACATGTCTTAGTCATTTAAAAAAATTTGGGCACTAACTTATATTTTTGGTCCTCCCTGTTGTGTACCACATGTTTTCATTTTTCTTCAAAATCATAAAAAATATTGTGAAAATAACAACAGAATCAAAATGGTAACTAGCTTATTTTAAACTTTTTTGTCTTTTTAAAATGTTGAGTTAAAAATCCAACTTGAACAACATGAAAAAGTATTTTTCTCATTTTGTCTTGGATTAGTCTATCAACTAAAATAATTGAACAAGAAAATGGCAGTAAATGTCAAAACTGTACTATACTCATAAGTTTTCTATTAGAATAAACTTGAAACCTTCAACTTAAATGGGTTTGAAGGGATTAAATTATTAATTTATTAAGTTGTGGTCCCCATCATAGAAAACTCCTTTTAAAACATACAATTTATGCATTCTCAAGTTAAGAAAAAATCTTAGTTGATGCTTGGATCAAAGTCACGGGTACTTTTAATGCATATTCTGTGATATTTTCATGATAAACTAGCCATTTCCCAATTAAATGAACAAAGGTATGGCCACAATGGTGGATACAGCTATGATTATTTTGTATTTTTAACATATTTTTACTAGGGGTCAAACCTTATGAATTTTTTGCTATATTTTATCATTTAGACTTAGCCAAGGCATTAATAATAATCAAAAATATCATAATAATTAAGTGTGTATCACATTAATGCTAGTTCATTGTCACAGAATATTATAAAAAGTACCTCTGACTTTGATCCATGTGAAACACAGTTTTTTTGTAGGCATAGGTAAATTATTGTATGTGCTAATAGGGGTTTACTACAATGCAAACCACAACTTACTTAAAACGCTGTTTAAGTTAAACAAAACAAGCTTATATCAATAGGAACCCATAAGTATGGTACAGTTTTGACAATTTTTGGCATTCTCTTGTTATTTAAGGCAATGCACTGCCAATTCATTATGGACACAATACTTCCTCATGAAAGGTAATCATAATTTTCAACTTTTATTATTGTTTTTATGATTGTTACTAAGTCACTTGTATCTACAAAAGTTCTCAACCAATTCTCTTCAAATTTGTTTAGGAGTTTCAGAAATTTGCACATTATAAGAAATGCAGTTAACAGACCAACAGATGGACACAAAACCAAAGTTGCTATTCATTTGTAACAAAAGTTTGCATTCACATCAGTTTATTTTATTTAAAAATATTTATATAGTATATATTTTATTTTATTTTCAGGTATGGATCAACCAAACCTGCTCCAAGCTGGGAAAGAGTCATCATATCTCTCACTACATCATATCATCATAGAGCGCGCGATTAGCTCAGTGGTTAAGCACCCGCTGGCCATGCAGAAGGTCCCGGGTTCAATCCCCCATGCCGACAAAAATTTGTATTCTTAATTTGTTTACAATTGTTTGTAAGGGATACCTTCCGATACACTCGTGTTGACCCAGCACCTAAATGGGAAGTATTGTGTCCCTTCTCGCCCATCAGAGGGGAGGCATACTACGGGATGGGCAAGCTACAACAGACTACAACACAGACCACAAACATCTACAGTAGCTCCTGTTTCACGGCTACAAAATAAAAAAAGCTGTGAAACACTCATCTTAAAAAAAAACTACATATTATACTCCTAAAAGACAGCATCTACTGTCAAAATGTACCTAGCCTGCTTGTGGATATTTCCAGGAATAGAAAGGCAGCTCAACATCTTTGGTAGAAAATATCCCTTGCAATTCAGAGGGGTAACGCTGCTAGTATTCTATGTACCCTGAAAAGCTTGCACATTTAATTATAAGACATTTTTGATTTGTAAAATTGTTGAAAAGTGTACTTGTAAAATGTATTCATGTGTGTATTTTATAATGTCTAAATGTCCTCTCATGTATCATTGTATTCTATCTGAATTATGTCATCGTTAAACAATAATAAAAATAATATAGTAATAATAACACTCTTTAGTGGAAGGTTATGCTCAAAGCATTTCTACCACCTAACCCTGAGAGTCTTGTTATTATGTGGTCAAAAACTCAAATTAATGAGGGAAATCTCATGCACTGGGTGGGATTCAAACTAATGGATCATTATGCTAGCGGGATTACCAGACTAGTGTGTTAACCACTTGACTACTATAGTGCACGTAAAACAGATTTTTAACTTTTCAAAATGTCCATTTTTTAAAAAGTTATTATTGTTATTATTTTACACTTTATTTAAGGACATATATTCAACACAGATAATTACAAGGTTGGGGAGGTCTTAGAATTGGAAAACTATCCAGCATTTTTTTTTTTTTTTTTTTTTTTTTTTTTCAGAATGTCTAGTATGTATAGAATTGGAAGCATTACTATGTTACGCATTCATTCACTCAATCATATATTACTAGTTGATGTTGTAGGGAGCTTGGCTACTGCTGGGGCAGTCAAGGTGCTACTGTACTGTACTGTGCTACTGTATGTAGTTAATATTTTTTAACTTTCATAAATAAATTATATGTATTTATTATTGTGAAATTAATACAGTACCTGCTTGTTCCAAGTCTCAATTGCACTTCTCTTTTGTTTTTATTGGTTTTTAAATTTATTTTATATTAGTTTCTGTGACTGAAAAGGCTTGTATGCTTTCTGAGCTGAGTTTGATTCCTAGCGTAGTAAGTTTTTTTTATGCTCTTTACTTGGATGATCAGGATCCACTCATACACTTTGAGTAGTTGTACAAGTAACCAGTTGTGGCATTTCAAGCTAGCAATGAGTTACCAGGCAAATAATGTTAAAGGATTTTCAAAATGCCAGGCTACTCACTAAAGTTGTAATATAACAACACAAAGAATTACCACATCTGTACAGCTTTACCACTATAAATAGAAAAATAAAAACAAATGTAACAAAAATATCAGGTTATAACAGAAATACTTCTACTTCTGAACAAATTAACTTAATACCTACCTATCATGGAAAAATATTTTAATTTTTTTTTTTTTAAAGTGGGGTTTAACGTCGCTTTCAACTGCCATGGTCATATCACGACGGGGGTTTTACCCTCCATTCGCAGGAAACTCACAAACCTGCTACTCACATTGACCTCACCCAGCCTGAGTGGGGCCGGGAAAAGCCAGCGTCACGAGAATTAGAATTTGAATGGTCACCCATCCAAGTCTTAACCTCGCTGGATGTCGCTTAACTTCGGTGTTCTGAAGGGAACCGGTGTATTCAACATGCCATCGACGCTGGCATATTTTAATTTTATTTTTCAACTGCATGTTAATATCACGAAGGGCGTTTTACCCTCCATTCGCAGGAAATATATACAAATATTGGTTTATTCATTGGTTTATCTATAAAGAAAGAGAAACTCACTAAGAAAAAATCTGGTGTGACACCACATGAACTTTCTTTATCACCCGAATAGTCTAGTTCCGCCACTATAGTGACTCAACAATAATAGTTAGTTCAAAATTAATGTCAATTTCGTAATCAGTATCTCAAAATCATTGGGTTTGATAAGTCATAACCCCCATCTAAGATGAATATTAAAAAAGTCCAGGCGGGACCTCCAAAATACCGGTAAATTATTGCCGGCTTCCAAGAATTTCAAGATATCAAAAAAATAATAGGAGTTGTTTTTTATAATTTTTTCGTGTCTTTTATCGTTTTGACAGAACCGCTAAACGTCACCAAATGGCGGCATCGATTTCATCGAAAAGTTTTGTGGTTTGGTATATGAAATCAACTTCCATACCAAATTTATTTTTGAGGCATAAGGAAAGTCGTTTGGTTTCACAACAGTTTATTTAATATAATAGCAAATATATCTCTTCATAATCGATAAAAAATTATTCTACTGGTTTCGCGGAAAATGTATAGTGGTCATAAATTTACTAGCATCCAGTATAATTTATGTAGGTCAGGCCTAGAGTTTGCAGGTTTAAAACACAGTCAAGACATGAGAAGTTATCTTTCCATTCGGAATTCTTATCATTATGCAACGTGCGTGTAAGCACAGAGTGTATACACTCTGTGCTTACACGCACGTGTTCTAGCTAGAGTATACTCTAGCTAGAACACGTGCTCGACCACGGTAATAACACTAATATCTGGCAAATTTCGTGAGTGAAGTGTGGCAAGGCCAATTTAAATATGATCTATAGCGGCCTTTGTAAAAGCTCATACTTTTTCTCTATAATTACATATCGATATCCTGAAAATAAGTATACGTTATATTGAATACTACCACCAAATTTTGTGTTTGAAGTGGCGCAGCCAGTTTCACGGAGCTATTATCCCTAGAGATAAAACCATGGAGAACAGGTAAATTTCTTAGATAAAATGATCCAGTCTCAGAAAACTGGCCATTTTGTGTAGTTACAGAATAATAATGCCGTATTTTTCTTTCTAACCAAAGTTAACCAAACGGGAATAAAATGAACCAAACTGGAAGCAAATCATTTTTCTTTTGGAAGAGGAAAAATTTCCACTTCCAATGTTAACCAAAGTGGAAGTAGAAAATTCTTGCTTCCAGATCTTTTATAGGTTAAAGTCCATTGTTTATCTTCAAAAGTAACCAAACGCATTTTTCTTTCACGAATGACCTTGGAATAAAATGGAAATATTTGGAAAAAACCTAACCAGGAATTTTTTTTTAGTTAGAAAGAAAAATACGACTTAAGTAATCACGGTAGCCATTATGTGTGTAGTTTCTTATTGTGGAGTTCTCTACGGCTTATCTCTCCATGATCGAAACCGATCCTATAGGTGCGTCAAGCTGGCCACAACAATATACAAAATGGGGTATAGTTCATAGCAGCAACCACGTTAAACTAAAATGGACTCTATCACACTTTTGTGCAAAGGTGTATATTTTAATAACCTTACACTCTGCCGGGCTGTCTCTTTCTTTGTATTGGCGTTCTTCACACCTCGGCCGAGGTGTTTGATAAAGAGCTTGGAAGTAAATAAAATTGAGCTAGTTACCAAATTTTGGAGTGGCGAGGTATACTACGGAATGAGCAATGGAAGCATTTATATAATATATACTACGGGGTGGATAAGCTAAACACAGACCACATACGTCTAAAAGTAGCTGACCATAGTTATTTCATGGCTGCAAAATAAAAGGATGTAATACACACACGTTTTTTTCTGTTTTAATTTTTCCAATATACCACGACAGTTTTAATCGTGTGTCACGAATACTGTTTATTTTTCAATTAATTACCGCATTCCCAGAACTTGTAATAATTACATACTCTTTATAAGCAAATATTTACTTAGCTAATAAAAAGCTCTCGTCACGAGAATGCTCGTTCCATGGCAGATCAATACAAAAATATTTTGAGCCTACGTGATTATTCGGTATTATCTTTTCTGGTTGCAGTGTTTTCAGTGAAACTATTACAGTTAAAAGTGCGACCTAATTAAATGTATTGTGACCAGGTTTTTTTTTGTTTTTTTTTTTACACTTTATTAATTCGACATATTATATACAACACAGATAATTACAAATGAACATACAATATAAGAGAAGTAAAAAGAGAGAAAAATAAATAAATATATACAATGATTTTACGTAGTTTTAACGACCTGATTTGATGTAATCAAGACGGGGGTTTTACAATCTATTTGCTGATAATCATACTAGCTCCCCATATTAGACACAGCCAGCCTGAGTAGGGCCGAAATTCCAGCCTTACATGTACGTGTTATACCCAGCATAAGGGAAATTATCAAATACGACGGAAATTCATAGTAATTATTTGAAATGCGTGTAAAATTTCCATATTTCTCATATTTTTGTCTTATTGATTACGAGATATTTGTTCTCGCTATACATTCATTTGCGATAACACATGCCAATTTAAATCTCCTACAACTTACCGTTTTTGAGATATTATTTTGTATACAGGGTGTCCCACCAAACTTGGACACCTCAAATTACTCGGCCCCTGAAAGAGTTTTTGAAAAATAAAAAAATCTAGGGTACATGTGCTAATTATGCGGTTTCAGTTATGAAAAAAAATTTATACAGGGTGGTTCAAAAGTCAGAAATTGAGGTGTCAACTTTTGATTTTTAAATGGATCGACCTGAATTTTATTTGATAATTTTACTTCTAAATGATTCCTGAGTACTTTTTTAAACAAAAATATTACATACAGGGTGGTTTTTTTTCGACCAATTTTTTTTCTAAATCTTGAATAACTCAAGTTCGGTTAATTTTTTCGATAACAAGAAGAGGATGTGTTTGTGTAATGAATACACGCACTTTCAATTGGCATCAAAAAATTTTATACAGGGTGGTTCACAAGTGAAATAATGACTTGATTTATTTTAAAACCGAGTTTTTTTAATTTTTTATTTAGGATTAATAATTCTCGTCTAATTTTACATATTTTTCGTTAGTCATATCGAAAAACAAAACTAAAGTGTTGTACAGGGTGAGACATAATTTTTTTGTAACACCCTGTATATGGGTAGTCAAAGAGACGCAAAATTAAATATAAAGACTAAATATGCAAGAAAAACTTTGATTTTTAATTAAAATAAAAAGTTATGGTTTTTTAACTAATATTGTCGCATGGACCACCCTGTAGATATTTTCTTAAACTATCATGTAGCTACTCTAAGTTGTATAAAATTCAACGAACACTTCGAATCATGTGGGAAAAAACAAGTAAAAAACACGAATTTGAAGCCATTTTCAATTTGGTGTCCACACTGAATGATTTTAAAACTTGAAATAAAAAGTAGGTAGGTGTAGACACAAAATTGAGCATGGCTATTTGAATTCATTTTTTTTCTTTCAGATTTGGACTCCTCGTTGAATTTTAGACAGTTTCGACTACCCATATGATGGTTTAAGAAAATATCTACAGGGTGGTCCATGCAACAATATTAGTTAAAACACCATAACTTTTTATTTTAATTAAAAATCAAAGTTTTTCTTGCATATTTAGTCTTTATATTTAATTTTGCGTCTTTTTGACTGCCCATATACAGGGTGTTACAAAAAAATTATGTCTCACCCTGTACAACACTTTAGTTTTGTTTTTCAATATGACTAACGAAAAATGTGTAAAATTAGACGAGAATTATTAATCCTAAATAAAAAATTTAAAAAACTCGGTTTTTAAAAAAATCAAGTCATTATTTTACTTGTGAACCACCCTGTATAAAATTTTTTGATGCCAATTGAAAGTGCGTGTATTCATTACACAAACACATTCTCTTCTTGTTATCAAAAAAATTAACCGAACTTGAGTTATTCAAGATTTAGAAAAAAAATTGGTCGAAAAAAAACCACCCTGTATGTAATATTTTTGTTTAAAAAAGTACTCAGGAATCATTTAGAAGTAAAATTATCAAATAAAATTCAGGTCGATCCATTTAAAAATCAAAAGTTGACACCTCAATTTCTGACTTTTGAACCACCCTGTATAAATTTTTTTTCATAACTGAAACCGCATAATTAGCACATGTACCCTAGATTTTTTTATTTTTCAAAAACTCTTTCAGGGGCCGAGTAATTTAAGGTGTCCAAGTTTGGTGGGACACCCTGTATATTTAAATACAGAGCATTTGATAACAATTCCTTTTTTAGTATCAGAAGCACTGAGATCATATATTATTTTATATGATCTCAGTGATCAGAAGAGTTAAATGTTATTAGCTTGACGATCCGAAAGTATACTTTCATAATTATTATACATGACTAACAGAAATAAAATATTTTAAATTAAATAATGTGTAGATAAGGTTGGTAGAGAATCGAAAAGAAATACGAAAAAATTAGTATTATTTCTTCTAAGTTGTGGCCTGATAAAAATAAATTGGCCAGCGTCGATGGCGCGTTGAATGCATTCGTTCTCGTAGGATCACCGTTGTTAAGGAACGTCCAGCAAGGTGAAGACTTCATGATGCTGGCATGCCAGACCAACCCAGGTTGGGTGAGATTAATGTGGGTAGTAGGGTTGAAAGTTTCCTGCGAATGGAGGGTAAAACGCCCTTTATGATATTAACATGCAGTTGAAAAATAAAAAATATGGTGTAAACATCACACGACTTTCCTTATCCACCAAAAAGAAGTCGAATTCCGCCACTGGTGACTCAACGGTAACGGAAAATTAAAAATCAGTGCCAAATTCGTAATCAGCACCTTAAAATCATTGGATTTGATATGTCTCAACCCCCATCTAGGGTAAATAATAAAAAAGTTGGTCTAAGCGGGTCCCCCCAAAATACCTACCGGTAAATTGGGGCCGGGTTCCAAAAAGTTCAAGATATCAAAAAAATGATGAGAATACACCCCTATTATTTTTTTAATCCGAGAAAATGTTGTTCTTTAACTTTTTTTGTATCTTTAACCAATTCAAAGAAGCGGCGGTTGCGGCCAATATTTGCGGCCCTGCGGCCGCATCTTGAGTCCGATTTCAACCAAAAGTTTCGTGGTTCGTTTGGTGTATAAAACTAATTTGCACACCAAATTTCAAGTCAATAGCTCTTACCGTTCTTGAGATATCCTGTTTACACACACACAGACAGACAGACGCACGGACCAATGGCTGAAAACAACTTTTTTGGTATCCTGAGGCTATGATTCGTCCAGAAATGTGAAAAACTGGGTAGGTCAAATTTTCGACGAATACAATACTTTCCTTTTTATAGGATAAGGAAAGTAAAAAATTAAAATATTTTTCCATGATAGGTATATAGGTATTAAGTTAATTTGTTCAGAAGTAGAAGTATTTCTGATACATTTGTTTTTATTTTTCTATTTATATTGCAAAAGATGTAAAGATGTGGTAATTCTGTGTTGTTATATCACAACTTTAGTGAATAGCCTGGCATTTTGAAAATCCTTTAACATTATTTGCCTGGTAACTCATTGCTAGCTTGAAATGCCACAACTGGTTACTTCTACAACTACTCAAAGTGTATGAGTGGATCCTGATCATCCAAGTGAAGAGCATAAAAAAAACTTACTACGCTAGGAAACAAACCCAGGTCAGAAAGCATTCAAGCCTTTTCAGTCACAGAAACTAATACAAAATAAGTTTAAAAACCAATAAAAACAAAAGAGAAGTGCAATTGAGACATGGAACAAGCAGGTACTGTATTAATTTCACAATAACAAATATATATAATTTATTTATGAAAGTTAAAAAATATTATTTTTCATTGAATTAACCATGTTACCTGTATTTTTACAACAGCAAAATGCGGTGAATGCAACGCCCTGAAGGCTTAGTCGCAATGTGGCTAGTAGCTTATAGAAAATGGTCAAGATCTCACTATGGATGATTACACATAGAAATATGTGCTTCAGAATGATCCAACTTTCTAACTGAAGTGGAATACAGTAGCACCTTGAGTGCCCGAGCAGTAGCCAAGCTCTCTACAACATCAACTAGTAAAATATGATTGAGTGAATGAATGCGTAACATAGTAATGCTTCCAATTTTATACATACTATCTTAAAAAAAAAAAACGCTGGATAGTTTTCCAATTCTAAGACCTCCCCAACCATATAAAACAAGATTTAGAGATAACAACATAAATACACTAACAATAACACTGAACCAGAATCCGCAGTGTTATATGAAAAGAGTATTCAATTAAATGGAGCTAAATTATGTAATGTTTTACCAATAGGGTTAAAAGAAATGAAAGAAAACAATTTCAAATTATCAAAAAAGATTTAGTATGGAATTTTTTTTATAATGTACAAGAATACTAAGATTATTTTAAATAGTATGTTACTCAACAAGAAATCACATTACATATTTTTTCAATACAAAGATAACAATAACATACCTAGTAAATTTGAATAATCATAAAATCATTATTTTCCCTTGATATTTACTTCTGGCTGGGGGACTATAAACAGGGAGTAGACCAGCAGTCTGGCTGGGGGACTATAAACAGAGAGTAGACCAGCATTGGCTTGGTTTTGGGGGCCCTAGTCAATTATTAGCCTCCTTGTAAAGACAGTGGTAGAACTGCTGAGTCATTCCTCCACTGTCTTGCTACCATCGTTCACAATGACATCACTCTATGATGATAATTTAATTTCTAATTGTTTCTTAAATTCTTTTTATCTAACAGGTCATTCATAATTATATGTCAAGACCATTTGTCAAATAAAATAAAAAAAACACTGTTGCACACATACTATCTCATAGTAGTCATATTCAATGTGGTGTGGAGATAGAGACTGTGACACTTTCCAGCCTGAGAGTAGATTATGTTAATTGTTATCTGAAAATAAAATGCATTCATCCATTAGTTTAAATTTAAAATAAACAATTTTGTTATTTTGATTTGAGATTTATTTAAAATTCATCAATAAAATCAAGTTACTGTGTCAAATTTCAAGGTCAGCATTGAAGATCTAGGACCATTTTTGTTAAGATTTTTTATTTATTTTTTAGACTCAGTAGTACCTTGTTCCTGTTGAAAATTTTGTTCCATAAAAAAATTCTTTGAATCTTGGAACACTTGAAATAAATGAATGTAAAGAAGTCTTTTTGTTATTTAAATGTGTGCTTTGTTAAACTGGTGGCATAATGGGACTACCTGTGTTGCATTGACAGTCTAAATATAGCACTAGTAATGCTCTTGTAAGTATTTTTTATTTTCATAATAATTTCATACCTATATAGTAACTTAAAATTATTATAATTCAAAATGTCACTTCTGTCCTTTTAATTTCAATTTAGTGGTAGAAATTGTTTATAACAAACTTCAAGGGACGGGACAGATTTGTTTCTAACAGCCAATTTTCACTATAATCAATATATCGGCTATAAGGAACAAGTTCACTATATCTGATCACTGATGTGTATTGCTTATAGAGAACAATGTACGTTATAAGGAAACTTTGTAAGATATGAAAAATGTACATTTACATATGTAGATAGTGTAGATACATACATAATCCACTAATTTAAAATGTGAAACAATACTAACTTCTATATATATCTCCCTTGCCTTTTCCCTTATAAATCTGGTGACTTCTGGGGTTGGCTACTGGGGTTAATCAATCCTTCCACCACCATGACACAACCATCTTGGACACCAAAAGTAAAGTAGTTTAACTTTGCACTAATTTTTAATAGACCTAAGCTTCCATCACCCAAGCTATTCTAATTAAGCTTAACAAAACACAACATCTCTGTTTTCATCCAGAGGTCTGGTAGGAAATCCATGACAAATTTTCTTCTGAATGGGATTTTGACCACATAATGTTTCTTGGGCTTGCTGCTGGAATAATGGGACTAGTCCTATTTAGCCGGTATAAATAAGTGGATACTGTAATAATTATTATAAAATATTCAAATTATTAAGGCAAATTTAATTTTTTCAGATCATTCTGTTTAAGTTTCATGTAAATAGGTCCAGAATATGTTCTCAGATAGGAACCTATTGAATCCCCATCATAAGAGTGGTCAAATCTGAGAACTTTTATTGATATTTGTTAAGGTTACAAGATAATAAATCAAGGTTCTGAGGAACTAATCAAGTATAGACAAAACTACCTCGGAAACACACTTTGGAGTGATATTTTATACATTACGCAGGTGAATCAGGCTGTTAAACTGGTAAAATATAACTCAGATTTACCAGAAATTGTAGTATTAAGCTTGGTGTCTGAGCTAATCATAAGGCTATAAGAAGAGCACTTGAAAGTATATTTCACCAAAATATATAAGAAGAGTGAGAAGAAGTATTGTAGAAGCAAAAGTAACAATGGGTCCTGGAGTTTTGAAACCTGTGACTTCATTGTTCATTGAGACTGTTGGAAAGAAGCTTGTGAAGATTGCTGGAGATGGAAAGTATTTCCCCATAATTTATGTAGATAAGTATGAATTGTGTAACCACAAGTAAGATAGATTCCTCAATTCAGAGGGAACTCACGTTTTATTGAACAAACCACTGTGAATGTAGGTAGATGCTGCAGGTCACTTGAAATTTAAAAATTCAAGAGCCCAGAATAATCAAGTGTAGCTAAAGAAAAAGCCAAAACACGAGAAAACAGCCTCTCGTTGAACGTAGAATCTCACTACTCATTTAGCTTGGGTAATGGATATTAGGAAATACAAAACAAGTTATGTAGTGGAATTTGGAATGGATGAATAGACATTAGCACAGCGGATATTAGAAAACTGATATTAAAATATCCCACAAGAAGATATCCCACAACATTTGTACTAGCTATCCTGAAATTGATTAAAAATAGCAGACATGGAATATACAGTGTGAAGTTAGCAAATTTCTAGACAGTGAAGGTTCTGAGTAAGGAAGGTTCGAAACTCTGACCACGACTCTTATAATTCATCTCGAAGCATTACGGAGATAACCGCCATTTTGTTTTTTTTAGACCAAAATGACTCTCTCTCAGAAGTTTGGTCAGAACTCCTAAATTATGATAGATAAAATTAAATTTTGTCTATCATAATTTTAAATTAGCTCACAAAACATCCAAACTCGTGGTGTTAATATTGCGTTTCAATAATAATGTACAACCGCTCAATCGCAAGATTGTACATATCTGATTGTACTTCAGTCCTTCAATTCCCAGTACTTATATTTTACGTTTTTTTTTTTTTTTTTGATGTATGTACGTTTTTTTCCAAAAAGTATGTACTTTTTGGAATTCAGGAGATTCAATTCGTCCAGTATTGTTATCAGCTCAACCTCAATTTCGAAAAATCCGACCAAAAACAATACTAGGTAGGACCTAATAGAATGTAAAAAGACAATGAAGAAAAATCGAGAAAAAAAATTTAACCCCCCTCCCCTCCCTTGATTTTGCACAAGATCCTCGAGGTCAAAAATGAAAATACTTATAAACTATCCATGAAAATTATCTCAAAGTTTCATAAACTTTGAGATAATTTTCATTTTCCGACTTTTCGCCACAAATCCCTATTTTCTTACGTCTACCGGGCTACTTGGGATGGGGCACTGTTCGTGTGGACGAGCTTTTTGAAGCAAATGGCGGATGGCGGGTAATTTCAAAATTGAATTGCTAAATCGCAGTTGTCTCAAGTCAAGCCTGTAATTTCAATATATAAATTTTGATTCAAATCAAGTACATATTTCCTTATTTTTAAATCAGCCTATGCTTTTGAAAATGTTGATATAGTATTTAATGGTGTTGACCCCTGATAACTTAAATAAATCGTCTAATCTGAGGGATCTTGACAAATTCAGGATAGCAGTCTCTTATAAAAACTGATTATGTCTCTTGTACTTATTGATAACAATGATCCTTGGTAAGTGTAATCTAGTAGTGTCTAGAGGATTTGAAGTGAATAAGTGAATTCTCATCATGCCTACTTCCCTGCTCATTGAACATAGAAAACACATTCAGTGATACTCCTATGCTATAAAAAAGTAGATTTTTATCTAGATGAATAGTGTGTAATTGTGTATAAATACCTTTTTCTGATGCATAATATATAAATATATCATGATAATGTACCTTGTGTCTGTCCCGGTAGCTCAATGGTAATCCAGAGACTCCAGAGGTCCCGGGTTTGAAACCCAGCCGAGACATGACAAGTTTTCCTCCCATTTGCAATTTTTACCACATAATAATATGTCTTGGGCTTACTGCTGGAATAATGGGGCTTAATAGTCCTAATCGGGCAGTATAAATAAGGCAATATTTCTATTATTTCAGACATAGTTAACAATCATATTGAGATTTAGGTCACTAAATAGAAATATGGCCATTATTGAAATATTGTTTCTTGTTCCTGCCTGTTTACTGTACAATATTTATTTTTTTTATTTGAAGGCTTGCTGAATACAACACACTGTGAAAAGCTATACCAGACAATAGTAGAAACATTACAACTGAGAAATAACCAACCTAAGAACAGTGATGAATACTCCAGAATATCTGCAAGGATTAGAGTTCAACTGAAACAATATTCCACAGAAGTAAACCAGTTGAAAGCACAGCTTCAAATTGTGGCATCCAGCAATACACTGTATCCTTTATTGAACAAAGAAAATAATCATAATAAAAACAGCACTTTCTAGTGGAAGGTTATTATAAAGTGAGGTTAATGCTCAAAGCATTTTCTACCACCTAACCCTCTATATGTGGTCAAAACTCAAAATAATGAAGTAAAATTCACACACGGGGGTGGATTCAAACCAGTGGGTCCCTATGCTATCTGTATTACCAGACTAGCATGACTGTGTATTCTTTAATAATCATGGACAAAAAAATTTAAGATGGTAAAACACAAAGTATGATTGGAAACTTGATTTTTTTTTTCTTCTTCATCTTTCAATATTTTCTATTTCTTAATGCTAGTTTATTTTTCAGTAGATTAAATAAGAATAACTTTAGCCCTTCTTGAGCTTGTGTTTATTTTATAGAGCTAGAAATTTAATTTTCTATTTACATAATATTTAAAATTGTATGATTCACTAATTTTTCTGTGCATTTTTAATGTGCTTGCGACTATTTTTTTTTTTCTTCTTCTTCTTTCTTAAACATATTGAATTTTAATTATCCATGTAGAAAAACAGGAGATTATGAAACATCCAGAAATATGAAAAAAATTAAAATCAGAGCAAAAAAACAAACGCAATATGTTCTTCTGGAAGTAAAATAAGAGTTGAGAAATAACAAATAAAGCAGTACTTTTAAGATCCTTGCTATATTATAAATTATTTCTTAACATATTTATACAGCACTAGAGATGAAATAGAAAGGAGACAAAGACTCCTAGAACAGCTGCAGAGTTCAAATGTCAAGATCACTAATATGTACAATAACCGGTAAGTAAGAAGGACACAGTTATTGTAGAGTTACAAATAGTAAGTTATTAATTTAAATTAATAAGTTATTAATTTAAACTTTATTGTATTGTGTTCAACAGCCCCCTTACATGGGGAGGCCTCAGATATTAATCTGATTCTGTACAAAATGTTCTTGTATTATGTATTTATGTTTTGTGTAAATTTAATTGTACAAATAAAGGCTTTTTACATTACATTGTGTTCAACACCTATAGTAGCTAGTATTACTTAATAAAAATACATGTGTTCATGTTTACAAAAAATATATGTGTGGCCAGTGGGGAAAAAAATGGAGGTGCTGCCACAACTTTTTTATCACTATTATTATTATTATAGATAAGTAATATACTAATAGCATACTGGGCTAGTATTGTAGTGGATATAATGAAATCAGTTGCATATTCTCCAGACTGAGAAGAAAAAATAATAATTGGCTCTTGGTTTCAGTCCCAGCTACACAGCCCAGAGGAATGAGTTGCTATCAGATGCAGGTACCACAGGCTGGGGGGATGATGCTAGTGATGAGGAGTCTCCACTACTAGGGGGTACCATTCCTGATGTGAGGGAGCAGCAGCAGATGATGATTCAAGGTAACTATGGACTCCTGCTCCCCAAGAGGAAAGGGGGTTCACAAACCCACTGCTTTTTTCCAAACCAAATAGCCAAAACAATCATAATACTTACAGTTTATTCAATTACACAGATTGTGAACTTTTGAAAAAATTGCTTTACCTCTTTTTCATAATGAGTTTTTCTTGTGTCAATCCCAAAAACCACCTCATCCTCTACACTTGACACCATTCACATAGGGGATAGCCTGAAAATAGGTATTTTATTTTTTAATGACATTTTTTTATATAAGTAAGCTTACATTTCAATATCCAAAGTGTCATGGTCCATTCTTACACTCGATTTTTTAGAGCCGGGTGGTCTTTCTTCAGATCCATGATAAATGAATTCCTAATTTAGTTTTTTCTTTCTCTCATGGAAGTTTATAGGAACAATAACTGCTTAACAGCAATGACAGCTACTGAGTTTGATCAATTTTCAGTTACATCTTTAAGTTAGATCAATTTTCAGTTCAAAATTCATTATCATACTAAACAAATGTCTCCAAGTTAGTGGATAAGACTATGGCAAAGAGATCCTCGGTGGCGTAATAGTCGTGACTACTGCCCGTAGTCCAGAGTTGTCGAGTTCGACTCCGGGTAGGGGCAGACTTTTCAACGAAAATTCTGTTCCATCCAGACACATGAGGCTCGCATTTCCGGCCCTACCCAGGCTGGGTGAGGTTAATGTGGTTAGCTGGTACGATTCCCAGCGAATGGAGGGTAAAACTGCCGTCCTGACTACTTCAAATCAGGACGTACATCAGAATTAGAATCAACTGGTCACAATAGATCTTAATAGAGGTCGGTGTGATAATTGGTGCTTCTCTTGTGGAACTCCAACTACTCTATAATAATAATGGCAAAGTTAATAGATTTTGTTTAAAAAAAATTGAACCGAATTACTTTCTCCCTAAACTTTGTTTAAAATCATAGGATAACAAAATAAAGATAAAATATCAAAATCTTCTAATAATTTAGCCCTGAAATTAACAATGATACAAATATGGCAACTATTTTCAAAACTCTTTAATAACTGTGATTGAGTACGAAAATTGGGCTTTTTTCTCCCATCAAACTTCATGTATTTCCAAGCAGTCGAAAAGAGAAGAAACTTCTGTTGTAAATATTTTTGTTTTTGAATAAAAGACACCGGAATAAGAATTTAAAACAAAATCACCCGTCACGAAAAATTTACACTAAATACATTTTTTGTTTTGAATATAAGGCAAAAGAATATGGATTTAAATAGTAAATCACCAGTCAGTAAGAATTTACACTTAATAATATGGTATACATCGGAGCAGACTTTTCATACAGAAAATTTTGTTCCTTCTGTACAAATGTGAGGCTTGCATTTCCGTCCCTACCTAGGCTGGGTGAGGTTAATGTGGGTAGCTGGTACATTTCCCAGCAAATAAAGGGTAAAACACCCGTCCTAATCCAGGACGTTAAATCAAATAGAATCGGTGGCGTTAGGAAGGGCATCCAGCCGTAAATAAAATGTGCCTAAACCAATCAACCTCAACCATGAGGTTGAACAGCGTCGACCCTGCTTGAGCGGGATAAGACAGAGTAAAAGAAGAAGAATATGGTATACATAGAAATAATTTCAAAACCGCAAGGTATGTGGGTATTACTAACAACATCAGGATTTCCAGGTGTTTCTTGTATTATTCAATTATTGACTTCTGTTAATTTTACCTTTTTGTTTATTATTGACAATACACTAAGTATTTCTTGAGGCAAGCATAACCTTCTGTTCATTGAAAATTTCCATTTGATGATTCCTGTATTATACTACATCTATAATTGAACGTGTTGGTAGGGTACCTAAAACACTCGCACTGTCCCCCCTCTGAATTTCCAGTCAAATTATTTCAATATAGAACAGTTTTAATCTGGGGTCTTGACTTTTTTTAATAATATGATTATGTATATATATTTTTTAAACTGGTTTATAAAATCTATTGTATCCTTGGTACTGATGCAAGGACCAAGTCATTCCACTGCAATGGCAAGAAAATGATAGTAATAATTTAATAAATTATTCTTTATTGAAGTATATTTGGAAGTTTTTTTCCTTGCAGTGGTTTCATTTGGTGTCCAGGGATCAAACTTATACCCAGATAACTCTTAGCTAAACTATCTACGCATTTTACTTTCCTAACTAAAAATCTTCCCCTTTCCCAATCTACGTTGGTAATATCATCAAGCCGTTTCCCATCTTCTCGTAAGAAATTAGTTTATAGGTTATAACCTAGAGTTGTTGTTTCCAGATGAAACATCAGTTTTAAAGACAAATATTTATATGTCTACAAAAGAAGTTACTTTTTTCCAGCATATAAATAATTACTTAGTGTTTAAAGTAAAAACATCTTGCATTCCTGCAACTTTACTACTCAGTGTATATATTTGTATGCTTAAACTCAGTGTTAGTATAAATCTTAAACATGGTTTTACATACTTTTTAAAAGTACTATGTATTGAGAAAAAAAACAAACTTTACCAGTAAAGAGACTGTGTCAAATTTTCAAAGATCTATAATAGATAAAGAAATAATTATTCATAGTGATTGTTGAATATTGGAGTAGCATTTTGTATGAGATTAGTTGTAAGAGTGTATATATAGTTGTGGGAAGTCTGTTTCAACTTGTCTCCAATGGACCGGGCACCTTCTGGTTTCAGGTGCCATGGACTACGAGGACCTCGAGAACTTTACCCTCATGGCGATGCTAGATGATGACGACGAAGTACATGATATTCACCTGGACACTAAATTTAACCTGCACCATAAGAAGCAAACTGATCATCTGCCCATGGATGAAGATGAAAACCAGGGATTTTCCGTTTTCTGTGGACAAACAGTCCAAACGTGTGCAGACATGGCAGGCATAAGTATAGACAATATCTCAGACAAAAATCTGATGCTTCTAGCTGATGATATCAGCCACCACACTCTGAATGTTATCCTTTACTGCAAGACATTCTTGACCATGACAAAACAATCCAAGCTCACGCCGAAGATACTCAAGCACATTCTTCAAAATAATTATGGATTTAGATGTTATGGTTACGAAGTAGACCCATCAGAAGAGGAAAAAGACCCCAAAGAAAGTATCCAAAAGCAATGTGAAAAAGAGTTTGTCCAACTGGGAAATTCGAAAGTCAATAGGCTCTTTATAAGCAACGACTCAACCCATAGCTGTATGGATGTGAGAGTTGTATCCTACCCCCACGCTCCATTCTATATCACGCAGAAGTGGCTGTTCCCCAGTGAAGAGTACATGAGGAATGCGTACGCTCATCTAGACAAGCAATATTACAACTCCATCCTGGACATTGTACTAAGCTCATTGGAAATTCCTTTCATTAAGCTGGTTGATGATTTCGATATCAATAGAGTCGCTCTCAAGCTAGTCAACTGTACTCTCAAGGTGATTAAGGAATTTGTTACGAACGAAGTTATTTTGAGCCGACTATTTGACTTTTTGATAGCGCTTGCCAACAGCAAATATCTAATATCCCCGGCGTACACCTATGTCTGCTTGAATTTGTTGCGCCTAGCAGTTGCTATTAGTACTAAAGAATTTGTCTCCAAAGACCAAGCCTTGCCGTTGAGTTATTTCATCCGAAGGAAGGCAGCTTCCCTCGTGACTGACATGGTGCGGCATTGGGACATCGGCCCAAACTTCATCATGGATGTTACCGACCATGTGAACAAGAGTTTGCCCGAGTACAAAGAGCTACTCTCGCACAGTGGGGCTGTGTCCATACTCGCTGCCTTGGGCAGAGAGATATTCAAGTACTCCATGTTCTTTCATATAGTCGAGCTATTTCATCACATCAAGAAATTGCATACAAGTCGCATGCAGGGGGCTCACAAGGACAGACGTCTTATACAGAGGTTCTATCAAGATTTCTGCTATGTACGGAACGCTCTATTCCACGCCATCTACCAGCTCTATCGAAACAATTTCTTAGGCACAACCAGTCATCTGCACCGACAGAGCTGTCTGGATGGTGATTTGAAAACTTCGGGCTACTTAGGTGATTTGGCGCTTCTGATTCGACACGACAATCATCACTCACCGTTCAAATCAACCGCTTTGAAGTTATTTGATCCTGACCTGGTTATTGACGTTGACGCATTTGATGAAAATTCAACCGCAATGAAAGAAACAAAGAAACGAGTTCACCATAAAAGGGACATGGACGCTGAAGATCTCAACTCACTGCTACACATCGGCGTCTCCCCTGTACCGAGGACCAAGAACTACAACTGTTTCGATAATGAAATCATCGGACCCATTCTCCAACACTTTAGCGAAGTGCTTCATCTGAGCTACAATGATAGGCAACTACTAGTGGATGACATTTACTACCGCTGTATGCACAGTTTGTTGCAGGCGGCACAAGTGAATAAAGCCAGACTAACGCTGCCGAACTTGCGCTACGCCTTGCACACATTCTACCCGCCTCACTTCGTAAGAACTCACGAAGAGGTCGATGTGCATGCGATGTTCCAACATTACAAACCACTCCACAAGTGTCCTCAAATCAGGTTGATTATAGGGGATTGCAAGCGGCAGCTTGAGCATACACTGAAGCGGAGTGCCTCCTACAGAAGAGATGAGAACTGTTTCAGTCAGGCAGAGAGGACTAGGCTGAGAGTTCAATATAGACATCAGATATTCTGTCGTCGCAAGAATATCAGGGATTTGAATTTTGACTTGAAGCAACACGCTTGTAGTACGCTACTGTCGGTTATGCTCTGAACTGAAACTGTGATGGGTGTTCTGAAATATTATGCTTCATACCCCAGTTATCACAATGTAGGTTGGTTCAAGTCACGAAGTCTACTTAAGTCTTGTGAACTCTCTCATTGCTCTTGTATTTAATTTATCGAACACTTGTTTTTACTGCTGAGAAGCTTTAATAATTATTTTCCTTCAATTGAAAAGTCCGCAGTGTTATGAAATTGAGCTTTTATGAAATAACTAGAAAAGCAAGTGCTCGATAGAAATATTTTTATTCCCAATCATGGCTTTTCCATAGAAGCTACTTCCATTTCTTTGAGTGTCAACTGTTTTTCAACACAAAACTTTTGTGTTTTAAACATCCTGAAAATTACACTTTCATTGTCAATAATAATAATGAATTTTATTATTTATCTACAATAATAATAATGAATTTTATTATTTATCTACAATAATAATAATGAATTTTATTATTTATCTACAATGTTTAAATATTTATAAATTTCCCTCTAAGTACTATGTGAACTTTTAGGGAAGTACACATAGTGAAGAATAAAAATAAAATTAGTAATTTTCCTAGTATTGTTTAGTTGTTGATATCCTTCTTACATTATAAAAACCACTTTTTTACCAAAATGTAGCAATTTTGTTCTTATTTGCAATTTTGTAGTGTGTGTGGTTGATGGGCTGGCGGAGCGGCGGGTGTAACCCGCTAGTCCTATAATAAGCAAATTCTTGTATTTGTCGTCAAAATTTTGACATATCCAGTTTTTCACATTTCTGGGCGAATCATAGCTTCAGGATACCAAAAAAGTTGTTTTCGGCAATTGGTCCGTGCGTCTCTGTCCGTCCTGAATCTGAACCTGAACATTATATCTCGAGAACGCAAAGAGCTAGAGACTTGAAATTTTACTACAAAACTCTAAGATATTCTCTCGACGACTCTACAAAAATTTAAGAGACTTGCTTTAATAAAAATAGGAAAATCGTTTTTAATTTTCACCAAAACGGCCCCCGAGTGGCCCGAATCGGCCCAAAAACTATAGGTAAAATTCTAGGGTCCTGAACATGTATACTAAATTCCAACAATTTTGAAGAATCCGGTCGAGAGTTTCGCGGAACAGACAGACAAACGAAAGCCAAATCGTCCAGTAAGCAAGTTAAAACAGAAAGTGAAGCAATCACGAAGAAGTATTGTGTCCACAATTGGCAGTGTATTTTTTTAAATTCATATTTCTGTACATGCTTAACCTTTTGAGCAACTGTGGTTTTGTGACTGTCTGTCGGTCTTTTATTTTCATAATTTGCAAATTTCTGAAACTACTAAAGGGATACAACGTTATTTGTATTATGAAATCGTCACTAACTGAAAGAAATAGTTTATATGTAACGGGAATCGAACTATACTAATAACTGTTATATGCTAAAAATGGGAGACTTTTATGTTTTGACGTCCAACACAGTTAAGTTGTAATACAGCAACACACATTTATTGTTTCATTCATCCCCGATAAGTTCTTTGCTTTCAGGGGATCAACAGTTAAAAAAAAAAAGATGAGTGTTTCACAGCCTTTTTTATTTCGTAGCCATGAAACAGGAGCTACTGTAGACGCTTGTGGTCTGTGTGGTAGCCTGCCCATCCCGTAGTATGCCTCCCCTCTGATGGGCGAGAAGTGACACAATACTTCCCATTTAGGTGCTGGGTCAAGTTAGAGTTATGTTTGTAAATTGGAACTATGAATAAAAACTAGACTTATTATTTCACCCTTCAGCGCAAGACCAAGGCTTGGAGGCCCTCTCCAAAGTAATCTCCCGTCAGAAGAACATTGCACTGACCATCAGCAACGAAGTGGACCAGCAGAACGAGCTGGTGGACGACATAGCCGACAGAATGGACAGCACCAACGTGTCCATTCAGCGGGAGACGCGGCAGGTGTCCTCCATACTCACTGAGGACGCGTCCACCTGGCGCTACTGGCTGGCTATCATCCTGCTGGCTCTGGCCAATGTGTTCGTGGCCAACCTGTAGACTAGAATACAGGCTACTGCTGACTCTAGCCAACCTGTAGACTAGAATACAGGCTACTGCTGACTCTAGCCAACCTGTAGACTAGAACACAGGCTACTGCTGACTCTAGCCAACCTGTAGACTAGAATACAGGCTACTGCTGACTCTAGCCAACCTGTAGACTAGAACACAGGCTACTGCTGACTCTAGCCAACCTGTAGACTAGAATACAGGCTACTGCTGACTCTAGCCAACCTGTAGACTAGAATACAGACTACTGCTGACTCTAGCCAACCTGTAGACTAGAATACAGGCTACTGCTGACTCTAGCCAATGTGTTCGTGGCCAACCTGTAGACTAGAATACAGGCTACTGCTGACTCTAGCCAACCTGTAGACTAGAATACAGGCTACTGCTGACTCTAGCCAACCTGTAGACTAGAACACAGGCTACTGCTGACTCTAGCCAACCTGTAGACTAGAATACAGGCTACTGCTGACTCTAGCCAACCTGTAGACTAGAATACAGGCTACTGCTGACTCTAGCCAACCTGTAGACTAGAATACAGACTACTGCTGACTCTAGCCAATGTGTTCGTGGCCAACCTGTAGACTAGAGTACAGGCTCCTGCTGACTCTAGCCAACCTGTAGACTAGAATACAGGCTACTGCTGACTCTAGCCAATGTGTTCGTGGCCAACCTGTAGACTAGAGTACAGGCTACTGCTGACTCTAGCCAATGTGTTCGTGGCCAACCTGTAGACTAGAGTACAGGCTACTGCTGACTCTAGCCAACCTGTAGACTAGAATACAGACTACTGCTGACTCTAGCCAATGTGTTCGTGGCCAACTTGTAGACTAGAGTACAGACTACTGCTGACTCTAGCCAATGTGTTCGTGGCCAACCTGTAGACTAGAGTACAGGCTACTCTTGACTCTAGCCAATGTGTTCGTTGCCAACCTGTAGACTAGAGTACAGGCTACTGCTGACTCTAGCCAACCTGTAGACTAGAATACAGACTACTGCTGACTCTAGCCAATGTGTTTGTGGCCAACCTGTAGACTAGAGTACAGGCTACTGCTGACTCTAGCCAATGTGTTCGTGGCCAACCTGTAGACTAGAATACAGGCTACTGCTGACTCTAGCCAATGTGTTCGTGGCCAACCTGTAGACTAGAACACAGGCTACTGCTGACTCTAGCCAATGTGTTCGTGGCCAACCTGTAGACTAGAACACAGGCTACTGCTGACTCTAGCCAATGTGTTCGTGGCCAATCTGTAGACTAGAGTACAGGCTACTGCTGACTCTAGCCAACCTGTAGACTAGAATACAGGCTACTGCTGACTCTAGCCAATGTGTTCGTGGCCAACCTGTAGACTAGAGTACAGGCTACTGCTGACTCTAGCCAACCTGTAGACTAGAGTACAGGCTACTGCTGACTCTAGCCAACCTGTAGACTAGAATACAGGCTACTGCTGACTCCAGTCACTGTATTCGGGCCTGTCTTAAAACCTATCAGAACATGCTTCCCGTTCAAGTTGGGAATTTCTTTTTGTATTATGAAGAAAAAATTCCTCTTCAAAATTTAGAAATGAATGAGATGATGTGATTTGTTTGAAACCATTCAACTCAATGAAATGTGATTATTTTAAATAATAATAATATCGCCTTATTTATACTGCCCGACTAGTACTAATCAGTCCCATAATTCCAGCAGTAAGCCCAAGACGTATTATTATGTGGTCAAAATCCCAAGAGGGAGGATAACTTGTCATGTCTCGCCTGGTTTTCGAACTAACGACCTCTGCATTACCAGTCAGACGTCTTGACCTTTGAGCTACCGGGACAGACATTATTAAATCATTCAATTAAATTTGATTTATTTGAAATCATTCCCCAATGAAACGTGATTTCGGATTTGAAGCAAACTCCTGAACTGAAGATATACGCAACCATTATGTACTTCTACATAGTTCATTGATTTACAACCACAAAGAAATGCTACCTTTAAGGCCCAAAATTGTATAATTACTGACAAATGGTTAATTAGGTTCAAGATTAAATCAGTTCGTTAATGAGAATGCTCTCCATACCTAGTACAGTAAAACGGCTCTAAAAATTGCCTGGAAGCTGTATACTGGGCTTCCATAAAGTCTCACCCAGGCCTGGGTTTCTCGAAAACGACTCAAATAAATTTCGGCAACACTGTTTCGGTACAGAAAAAGAAAGAGGAGAAATTAAGAAATCATATTGCTGTGTTCACAAACATGATTTCTAAAATAAGTGACTGATTTCACTTACATCATTATATTCTACTGATAAGGATAATAATGATAAGAAAAATTCAGCGACAGTGTGAGACATAAAAAGAAAAAACTGAATTTAGATTTATGAGAGTAACAAATTAGATTAGCAGATTAGCACAGTAGTCCATCTTAAAGTTAAAATTCCTGCCCCGCTGGGAATCGAACCCAGGTCACCATGCGTACAATGCCTAGCGCGCTAACTCACTCTGCCACGGTGACTACTGATATGACCATGCAGTTGAAAGCGATGTTAAATTTTTGTTTAAAAAAACGCTTGCATACGAGTCTGCAACCATTGGGACATTTTCATCTTTACTATTCAAGGTCCAAAACCCAACTGACCAAATTTCGTATTGTGCGCATGACACATACCTTCTCTCTTCTCTCCCTCTACAATTCAATACTTCGCCATTGTGCGCATGACACACACTTTCCCTCTTCTCTCCCTTTACAATTCAATATTTCGTTACATAATTTCGTCACATAATTTTGGTTATGTGCCAGAGCAAAGACATGAAAATGTCAAAAACGCAAAACCCCGTATTTTTACTTTCTATTACCTACAAGGTGCAGAAAGTATTTTTATTTTCAGGGGGATTATCTTTCTCTCAATGAGATCTTTAAAACAATGTGCCTCACGACGATGTATCATTCCATGTAAGATTTTAAAGTTAGTCCATGCGTTTTTTGGTATTTTGAGTCGTTTTCGAGAAACCCAGGCCTGGGTGAGACTTGGAGGCCCACTTTATGGAAATTATGGATATTAGCTTAATATTTCTTGTATGAGCATTTCTCCATGGAGTTTATGAAACTTTGTGATTTATTTTTAGTTCTCTCTTTTTATAATTATTCAAAGATACAGTTATGTATTTTTATTATTATAGTTTATAGATACTATAGAGTTATAGAGAACTAATTTTTGTAATTATTATTATAGTTTATAATAAAAATATCATTATTTAACATGTATGTAATTTAACACAAATCTGTTTTATTTTGTGCATAATGCATAATAAATTAACATTACTCGAGATAAATACATATGGTAGAAGTAAACATGAACTATTAATTAGAGACTGGCACTTGTATTACCGACGGAGAAACTAAAGTTTTTAATCACGAAAGTGTTGTCACAATCACTGAAACTCGCCTTACTATAACTCGTCGTGATCGGGACTCGAGCTACTGAGGTCGGTGAAACTACATGTTATATTATAATAATAGAGTGCACCCTCTTTTCCAAATAGTAATAGTACGTAATTTGAAATAAATTAACATTACTCGAGATAAATACATATGGTAGAAGTAAACATGAAACTATTAATTAGAGACTGGCACTTATATTACCGACGGAGAAACTAAAGTTTTTAATCACGAAAGTGTTGTCACAATCACTGAAACTCGCCTTACTATAACTCGTCGTGATCGGGACTCGAGCTACCGAGGTCGGTGAAACTACATGTTATATTAGAATAATAGAGTGCACCCTCTTTTCCAAATAGTAATAGTACGTTCCGGATGCACTGTCTATAAATGAGAGAGATAGGTTTTTTAGTGGGTGGAAATCCTACTCCCTATGTTAACCGGGTGTCTTTAAAAGATTTTTCCCCTATCTCCCTCTTAAAAAAAAAGTAATAGTACGTCATTTGAACTTTAGCCATTGTGTATATGCATTTATGCAAGATTCTTCTCTTCGTGAAATGAGAACTGTCATACGGTCAGTCAAAGAAGAGAAGCGGGGAGAACGGACCTAGACAGCTGGTTTCAATCAGCATGAGTACGCGTGACATCATGCTGACTCAGTCCTCCTCAGCGTGGCTCTGGTACAGACGGGGAAACTTATCTGGAACAGAGTATGCAATGTGGCGAGATGGTGACTTCTGTATCTCTTCGTGAAATGAATGTCTCTTGGAGACATACGAGATTTATTCGAGACGATTGTCCCGGTTTGACAATTCAAGAATTTTCACAATGCTTTCAAGAAGCGAATAGGTTAGACCCCAACACGAAAATGGGTTACTCATCTATTCACAAGTAATCAGTCCCAGCAAATCATCCTGACCTAGCCTGAGCGCGACATGCCAGCTCAAATTGGCATATATTTGAACTTTGGTGTTGCATAATAGTGACCGCCGGGAACTTCGTGTATTCAACGTGCAATTTTTGCTGGCATATTACCTTTGAAGGTAATTATAATATTATTATTTCGTGTTGTAAAAAAAACTGGTTTTCTGAGTATCATCTACCAATTAATGTAAAAGATTATAGCACACATGTATGTAGTTGGTTCTATGTTTGCGATATCCATATTCACTAACCTCACCTGTCCTGTTTACTGACGATGATATCTTTATTAGCTTATCGGAAGTATTGTTTTTTTTTTTTTTTACATATTAAAAAAGACATGCCATAACCTTGTAAGTAGTTTTGTGTCGGTCTGTGTCTTTTCATCCCTTGCAACGTGCGACAGTGGAAAGCCGGCCGTAATTTAGTTTATTTCCGTGACCTAGTACGGAAAATTATGTTATATTTTAAAATGATTCGTTTGTGTTTGTGTATGATTAATACGCTAGAACTCGAGAATCACAAGTCGGATTGAGCTGAAACTTTGCATGATTACTAACGACTGGCTCAGTGCAGTGCGGTCATGCGCTATCCAAAAGTTGAACTTTTAATCTCGCGAAGTACCGGTCCGATTGGGCTGAAATTTAGTATGATTCAATTAGTTCAATGACAGTGTTTAAAGTATATAACCTTTTCAAAATGTCCATTTTTTATTTTCACACTTAAATCTGATCGTCCCCGAAGACCTGAAATGAGTACTCTTTGAACTGAACCTTTCTCAACGTGCCACAAATATATTTTTTCGTTCCTGCCTGCTATAGAACTAACAAAGGGTCTCTATTACAAAGCAAAGGATTTGTTTGACCTTTTTACTTTCCTTATTTACTTATTGTTATCCTTCGCAAATTGAAACAATGGAAAAAAGGATTTTATTTTCTCTAATGAGGTATTTTGTTTGACAAGTCTATCATCAGAATTGTTTTTAACCAAATCTTACTGTGATAATATTTAGTTCAACCTTTTGTGTAGTATCATAGAGAAGAATACATCATCATAATCATACTTATTTGGGTATTTGATTTTTTTGTTGGACATCATTATGAGGTGAGAAAAAGTAATCTATAAAATTAACTACCAAGACGTAATATGTAACTACCAAATATTTTTCTTTCACCAAAACGGCCATGCCTCGGTGAACATAACGAGCCGCAGGCCTAGCCGCACCGCAGCTAGTCTGGTATAATTCTGCTTAATCTAGCACTTTTCAATTTACTTTTCCCCATTAGAATGCTTCATGACATCTATCATTTAGAAAACAATTTTGGGTTTCACTTATAGTAGTAGAAATAAAACATTACATTTTTTCAGCAGCTCCCAAACTTGGGTTCTCTCGGACCTCCTCCCGGGGGAGGGGGTGGTACATGGTGACGGGGCTGCGGCAAGGCAGTCCCTGGTGTTTTAGCTGGTGCAATGCATCTATTTTACACCAACCAATGTTTTTTTTCCCTAAAAAAAATTACCTGACACAAATTAAGGTCAGTTTTTCATCTGTTGTGCAGTTTCTAGTGCTGTTTGAATGATACCGTGGCTCCCTTCCAATCCAGCACTATAGGATACCTGTCCTGGAAAACAACATACAAACCAAGGAAGAAGCTTCAAGTTTATATAAAAAATGAAAAAAGTGCAGGGAGAAATAATTTTTAGTTTACCCAAAATTTCGACGAATCTACAATTTTGAAGAAATTCATCATGCAGCTCGTCAGCAAATCTTCTTTCGACTTTTTTAATTCTGATCGTTTTTACAAAAATAGGTACTGATGGGACCAAGTTTTTTTTTTACTTTCACCATGTCATATACTTGCATAAAATATTACATGTATAAACTTGAAGCTTTTTCAGAAAAACTGGATCTGTCTTCTGAATGGGAGACACCTAATTGGTATCATTCCTATGATAAAGGAGAAAAGCATGCATAAAAATAAATCATAATTTAAATATAAAAAATAAGATGGCTACCTTTATTATTTATGAACAGTAATTTAAAAAAAAAATAGCAACTTAATAAATTTCAATAGAATCTACTCACAGAAAATTAAGATACAAAAATCAAGTGTGTTATCAAAGTATCAAAATAAATAGTCAACAAAATTACTTTTGCACAAAATGATTTGGGCAAAGTTTCTAGTATCTTCATTCAAGTCACTACTCTCTCTGAGGAAATTTGAGTAACTCTTACATCAATCAATTAACCAATAGTTTTTCTTGCAAAGCTGCTATCCATACAAATAGCCACTTATTTTTCTTCACAAGGTATGAGAGAACCCCATAAAATCTTGTGCAGAAAACTTATTGAAAAGATTAAACCAAGCTCACTGTGTATGCAAGCTAATTATTCCTGTTATTGTAATATAATTTTAATGCAATTTCGTAAGTGTCAGATAATTGAACCCAAGTCTTAACAGTTGAGCACATTATACAAGTGTACAACTAAAGAGGCATGTTTGAGTAAACAGTAGCAAATGCCATACATACATACAAAGTAAAACAGATTAAATGAATAAGGATGACAATGAAAAAACAAATGCTTGAATCTGAACTTAACTACTTTTAATGTAGCTAATTATAATGAAAGTTGGGAGTTGGATTTCTGTAACAAAACCAGTTTGGTGCGGAAGGAATTGAACCCAGGCTAGGTTAAGAATAATGTCTGAATTGAGCTTTGTGCATTCCAAATAAATATCTAGATAAATCAATATTATTTTGATTATTGAGTTGGAAAAAACTAACTTAGGATTTCATTATTGTGATAATTTTCAATAAAAATTTATGAACTTACTTGATATTAATAAATTTTGAAATAGAGAGGTTACTTGATCATTAAAGATCTTATTAAGATTAAAAGCATTTGATTAAACAAAATTGATAAAAAAACGTTTTAAAATTTAAGTGTTCATAAGTCTAGAACCATTTTGATTTTTATGTACAGACAATATTCAACAGTTCCTTTCAAGTTGTGTGATCTTCAGAAATATCTCTGGAACTCAATGGATTTCAGAGTTTTGCATGTCCATAGAGAACAGAACCGTTTTGATTTTTCAATGACTACACAAACAAATGCAATTCAAAATCTACTTGTCTAGAGACTTCTCCAGGTTTAGCGCTTACTTTTGTTCAGCTTATCACACAGCTCATCAAATGCAGGATCACTAATGTTCAGCATCAAACTGTTGCCATTCAGATAGACCTTGTTCTGAGAGTTGGCGATCTGAAACAGACAATGGTGAATTTTTTTAAATTTGTTTCTGAAATAATAAAAATATATTATATCTAATCAGGCAGTAAAAATAAGGTGATTATATTACTACTTTGTATAGATAACATTTTACATACTATGATTCCTAATTCTCAAATTGGTTCTCACCGTGTGGGCAATGTTCTGTGCTGCTCGGATCTTCCTCAGTTTCAAGTACCCAGGGTTTTGTCCTACAGCAAGACCCAACTTCTTTGCAGCCTCTGCTTCTCCCTCTGCTTGTAGAATCTTCTGTTGCTTCTCCTGCTTTGCCCGCTCCACAACAAACACTGCACGCTGTGCTTCTTGTTGAGCTACTTGCTTGGCCTCAACAGCCGCTGTGTAGTCCTTGCCGAAGCTGAGATCAGTGATGGAAACATCATCAAGGATGATGTTGAAATCTTGTGCCCTCTCTATGAGCTGTTGTTTGACAAGCAAAGACACCTGCAATTATAATAAAGTAGACAATTGGTACAAGGAAGAAGTTTATATAACTATACAATTCATGTCTACATAAGAAGAAACTTTCATAAATTCAACATTGGTATCATTAACAAGGGGACTAAAACCTTTATGTCTTGATATGTTTCTTTCATCTTTGAACTATCTACCAGATGGCATACTTTAATAATGGCATTTTTTCTAACCGTCACCTAGATCTATCATTAATTTTGTGTCTAATACTATGAACTCAAATCTAAAATTTGAGGGAGGGGGGGAACTAAGTGAGAATTTTTTTAAAGACAATGCACTTACCTGTTGTCTTTGTGTAATCAGTTGAGAAGCATTGAATTTAGCCACTACAGATTTGAGAACTTCATTGCAAATAGAGGGCAGAACTTTTTCATCAAAGTCTAGACCTAGGTGTTGATACACTATGGGTAACTTATTGGAATCTGGACGAGCCAGCACTCTGAGAGATATGTTGACCATCTGCAAGTCTTTAGAACCTGTAGGAGAAGATATTTTCCTTGGTCTTGATCTGAAAACAAATTGAATAAAGTAACTTTAAACAAAAATATTAGAGTAAAATACATCTCCTATTACCTCTATCTCAGAAGTGTAGAGTGGATTTTTAGCTTGGTCCAGCTCAAGCTGAACAAGTTAAGTATACCAAGTAGAAATAAACTGGTGTGACATTACATGATTTTCTACTACCAGAAATTAAAATGGAAGTCAGTCTGTAAAAAAAGATATGTAAAAAATAATATGAAAAAAATAGTAGATACCTACTACATTAGATAAGTACATAAACATACTGTAATAATTTAGATATTATATAATAGTAAATTTACCAGTTGGGTACAAATACCTTCTTTTACAGATTTTTATTATAATTGTAGAACAAAAAATAATTATATATCTACACTTGAATTACCTACTTAAATTTTTTTAGCCCAATAGCTTAGGCTAGTCCGTAGAATATGCTACTTCTCTATCTACAGTTAACTTTAGTGGTGATCAGAGGTAATATGTTACATACTAGGTATGCCCTAAAATATAGGCTAGTCCGGAGAATATGCTACTGCTCTATCTACAGTTTTAGTGGTGATCAGAGATAACATGTTACATACTAGGTATGCCCTAAAATACCTAACAACATTATGACTGAACACATTCGAAAATGCAGTGAAACTTCAGGGCCAATGTACTATATTTGCTTATATTATTAGACTCCTTCAAGAGCAAGAATATTTCAAAGAATTAATACCAGTAGTCTTGGATTTATAAATTTAAAAAAATGAGCTTTCAATTCAATCAATGGTGTTTGAGTTTATCAAAAGATTTTGGCCAAAATTAACTCTTTGACTGCCAGAGCTAATCTTGACATGTTTCCTACCCGGCTAAGCCAAATACGTGTACACTTCCCCACCGGCCAAATGTAATCTAGTCTGACACAACTCGAGTTGTGCCGTGGCCCTGGTGGTGTGTGTTTTGTAAATTTGCTTCCTCACAGGCCATGGCACAACTAATGGTATTTGACTACAATAGATTTAAAATCAGTTCTGGAATCTTCAAGACACAGGCTTTCTGGATATACTTAAAAGAAATCTGTAGTGACACAACTCTAGTTGCGACATCGACCTAAAGATTGCATTTTCAGCACAACTTGAGTTGTGCCATGGCCGGGGGGAAAAGTGTACTGGCACAACTTGAGTTGTGCCATGGCTGGGTGGGAAAGTGTACTAGCACAACTCGAGTTGTGCCTTGGCAGTCAAAAGTTAATAGACATTTTTGTAATACCTTTAGGTGCAAAGTAACAGATTTTGTACTGTGTAAGATAGGGAAAACTGGTGCTAAGCAATTACCTAAGTTATTGATGTTGTCCATTAATTTTGCGCTTTACCTTAATACTGTAATAGAAGCCTTTGTATTGTCAAGTTTCCAGAGAGATAATGGCAGCTCTCTAGACATCTTAGAAAGCTGCCATTATCTTTCAAATTAGTTGCCTGATGTTCTGCTTTCAATGTGATTTTTTTACCTAATAGCCTTTCTCAGAAATTGTCTGAGGCAACTACAAACAACTAAACTGACTTGCCTGATGTCATAGATGATTGGGTACTGGAACCAGGGCAGTCTGAAGTGCAGACCTTCAGCAAACACATGACTTTGAATGCCCCCAATCCTGCTGAACATGATGGCGCGATGACCACCCTCCACAGTGAACATAGACTGACTGACTCCATAGACCGTGGCCCCAGCTAGTGCAGCTAGCTTCAGTCCGATGCCCACTCCTTTGGGGCCTTTGCCAAACCTACCAGCGAGATCGTTCAATTTACTTTGAGCCATCGCTAGCTGTTAATTTAATTGAAATGCAACGAGTTGAGTACTTCTTAAGTTATTTGGTGCAATCAATCTATTGCATAAGAAAACTTATCACCTCTATTCTTTGTGAAATTTTTCCTGCGACTTCGGTAACAGCTAGAAGTTAGAAGTGAGTTATTTTTCTTGAAAGAAAGAAAACTGACAGCAAGCGACCTTTTCCTAACTTTCGATTCTCTTGAAATAGCTATAAAGGTAATTAAATTTATTAAATTGATAAGTGGAAAAGGTTTTCCTAAAAGTTCACGTGATTATCAAATTCGAATTTCGAAAATTCAAGATACTAATACAGTGTTGCCACGAAGGCCTAAAAAAACAATACCCCAAATTTATCAAGAAATTACCTTATTTCAGAGAAAAAAAATTACCCTAGATTTAGGGCGGAATTAATAGACGATTTTATAATACCTTTTGCGTACTGTTTTAACTGGGGAAACTAATCCTCAACTCATGTCTTAAGATCTTGATTTTGTCTATTAATTTCGCCCTTATATTTTATTGATACCTAACAAATTTGGTAAATCTATCATAAAAATCCAATATTGCATGTGTCTTAATTTTGTGACTGTCAAAACCATCTTTTTATTTTACAAAATTCGATAAAAATTCACACGAAATTAAAGTACGTACAAGTACCTATGGAGAGTTCATTCAAATCACGCAGTCTGCAAACTATAATAAATTATTTAAAAAACGAAATTATCCTCAAATAGGGTAAACACCCCAGTTGGCAACACTATACCTAGTAGATGATAAAACTCAAAGAAAGTATTGAAATCACGTTGGATTTCATTATTATGTTGTGGTCAGTTGATGTGGATCAAGTGAAATGGTCGTTTTGCGGAAGAACGCCTCCCAGAAACTACAGTTCTTATTTAAAAACTGATGTTTCTCGGTGCCGTTTTCCGCGTAACGGTAACGGTATCAATAAACCTAAAATCATCCAACCTTGGGGGGGGGGGTTATTCTATCCATTATCCACTATACTCAAACTATGCATAGCCAGCATAATGTGTTTTACCTAAAGCAGAGCGGTCACCAATCCATGCCCTCTCCACGGTGGATTAACCAAAGCGATTGGACGGCTGGTTGTATTTAATTTTGATTTGTTAAGCAAGTCTGCAGGAATCGAGCAATGTTAAGCTTTCTATATGGTGCACCAGTCTAACACAATGTCGACATTTTGATCCTATTGTGCTGTTCCCTACATCACAGCGTCAACATTTTACGGGACTTGCAAAATAGACTAACTAAATAGGGTCAAGGAGGGTATTTACGAACAGGGGGTAATTACGAACAGTGGTCATTGTACCTAAACAGGATAAGATATTTCGAATCTGGTGGTTGAATACTATTATTTTGAATTGTTTTTACAGGTTGAACACGAGTTTTCGATAGTATTTATTACTTCCGAGAAATTTCTAATATTAGAAATCGGAAGTATTGTGTTCGTTTTTGTAATAAAAAATATTTTTTTGCTCCGATTTCAATTTTTTTCAGATTTCTGGACGTTTCATAACCTCCTGAGCAAATTTGGTTTTGTGTCTGTCTGTCGGTCTGTCGTTCTGTCGGTCTGTCGGTCTGTCGGTCTGTCGGTCTGTCGGTCTGTTAAAACGATTCCTTGTAACGCGCAAATCTCGGAAACTACTGAACCGATTTTGATGAAATTTTGCACACATCTAGGAGACATTCTGTAGATGGTCCCATTTTAAATTTATCGAATTCATACTAACGGTTCTTGGTGAAAGAGCCCATGCGCCTGACCACTAACTTTTTACTTAAACGCTTATATCTCGTGAACGGTACAGCCGATTTTAATGAAATTTTGTGTGTGTATGCATATAATTGTTTTACATAGGCTATTTATATATATTTTTTAATTAATTATAATTAGACTCTGATATTTAAGAAAATCCGAAATTTCGGACAAAAAAAGTCAAAAAATAAGGACCACAACTTGCCGATACAGAAATTTTTGTGGAATCTAGAATGTAGAAAAAACGATTTTCTACCACATAAAACATATTTGAAGAAAATCGGTTTAGTAGTTTTGGAGATACAAGTAATTTAGTATAAAATCTCAAAATTGGCACGTGTGAACAATGTGAAACAATCACGAGGAAGTATAGAGTCCATAATTGGCAGTGTTTTTTCAGTTGTAGTTAGTAAGCTAGTGAAAATAGATCTATCAAAAAGTTTGATTTTGGAAGTTTTTGATTTTTTTAAAACAATTTTTTAGGTAAGTGTTACTTGAATTTTTATCATTATTTTACTTTTAATTATTGATAGGCATGTTTTTGGTTATTATTTTACAAAAATAATTGTTTTAACCATTTTTTAAGTTATAGTTTTTGGGTGTTCTTAATTACCCCCGCATTTTTTTGCTATGGGGTAATTACGAACGCATATTTGGGTGTTTGTTTTACCCTATAACTTTTTTTGTATTTATCAAAACACTCAGAATGTCCCGGAACTACAAGATGAAGAAACCACCTCCTTTGTATACAGAAGCACAAATGATATCTGCTATCGTAGATGTTTTTAATGGCAACCTGGCTGTCAGAAGAGCAACGGCAGTGTTTTGAGATTCCGCAAACCAAAGTAGAATTTTCCAAATGTAAGGCTCAAAATCCTGAAATACTGGGAGGTTGTAAGAAGTACCAAGATATTAGTACCCTAATGTATTGTGGACCCAATGAAGGTATTTGTGTACTTGAACATAGCAAAAGAAAGGAAGAAAAATGAAAGTGTAGAAAACGAAAAGAAATATAGGGGGAACAGTTTCAAAAAAGAAGAAAAAAATGAAGGTAGAAGAAGACAAATCTGAGATTGACAATGACCTAGATCAAAAGCTCTCATAATTAACTATTACTATTATTATGCTTTTATTACCAGCCTCCGTGGCGTAACGGTTGTGACTACTGCCCGTAATCCAGAGATCCTTAGTTCGATTCCTGGTTGGAGCAGACTTTTCGCACAGAAAATTCTGTCCCCTCCGAACATGTGAGACTGGCGATTCCGGCCCCACCCAGGCTGGGTGAGGTTAATGTGGGTAGCTGGTACGATTCCCAGCGAATGGAGGGTGAAACCCCCGTCCTGTCTACCTCAAGTCAGGATGTTAAAACCATTCTAATGGACATGAAAGGAGCCTAGACATTGGATCTGGGCGTCCATATAATCCTCTCACCACCGTGATTTAGGTATCTATACCTATCTCACGGACATGAAATTATTATTATTACAATTATTTGCAAGATAGAGATACCCTATTTGATAAGAGCTGACTACCTTCGTGGTTAGGATTCAAACCACTATCCTGTGTGTCCATAAACTTTGCATATTGTCATACAGGTGGCTAAAGACACAAAGTACAATTTTTGTGTATTAATTGTACATAAAAAGCACATATTGCCATTAAAAAGTTCGTTTTTAATATTGTATAATGTGTTCGCATTTACCCCCGTCAGACGGGGGTAAATGCGAACAGGCGGGGGTAAATAAGAACACCACTAAACAGATACTACAGTATGCACAAAACTATTTATAATGCACCATTAGAATGCTAAGTAAGTCTATATACCAAAAAAATCACAAGACATGGATTTTACAAAAGCAACTCAGGGTTACAGATATGTTTATAAAATGTAGCTCAAAATCGTTCGTAATTACCTCCCTTGACCCTAACTACCTAAATCAATAATGCAAAAAGGTCTAATTTTCAGATATCTGCCACCATGCGATATTCTAAAAATACAAATATATCTCTCTACTTTTTTATATTTTATAAGTAAATAAATATATATTATAGTGTGAAAATAAGTGACCTACCATTTTTCTCTGTACTTGCAGTTTTGATATGGTCTTGAGATTTGCAGATTATTTTAAGTGACGAGGAGAATATAGCTTTAAGAAGATAAAACGGTTTTAATAATCGGGTGGATTTCTCCGTGGAAAGATACGCTTCCGTGCTAGCTCGTACCTATGCCATGTCGAACTACCGTGCTTGTATTTTACGTTCTAGGCTTAGCATTTTATAAGTCTAGGCTAAAAGTTCTCAATATTTAAAGAAATCATTTACCTACCTAATTTAGATAAAATGAATAAATAAAACTAGATGTATAAACAGTAGAAAATGGTTTAAAAATATAATTAGTTTAAGGGTTGTTCTGATGTCATAGAAATAAGTAGGAAGCTCATGGATTTAATTTGTAATAAAATAAAAAAGAAGGATTATTAAGTAAACAAAATAATTGCATAATGTCAAAATATTTACAAATAAACAGTTAGGTATATTTATTTTTAGTACTACAGAGATGTACAATAGATCGAAGTATATACCCACATATCCATACTAAAACACATGGATAATACCCTATCCATATAATATCCACATGGATATCCATACTAAAACACATGGATATACCCATATCTAACATACATCAACACATGATTACACCCACCATACTGCAAAACATGGATATTACCTTACCTACATCTCATGGATTATAGCTACTTGATACAGTCTATTTGATATAGTCTATTAGTCTATCTATTTGATATAGTCAAACACACATGGATGTGGGGAAACTACAACACATGGATGTAGGCAAACTCCAACACATGGATGTAGGCAAACTACAACACATGGATGTAGGCAAACTACAACACATGGATGTAGGCAAACTACAACACATGGATGTATCCGTACGTATCAAGCACCGTGCACACCATGTAGGCAACCCAGAGCGTCAACAAAATGGCCACACTAATATAGCGGCCGTTCAGAGGGCCGCCGATTTCTCCGGCCCCGAAGAACTTGAGGCGTCTCCTCAGGAAGAGGAGGATGAAAGCAATGACCGCCACTACAGAGTACATGAGCACGCTGAGCTCCAAGCCCTCAGCCCTCACTGACAGCACTGAGTCCTGGGGGGTGGACATTAAATATAAATAAAGAGGGGAGCAGATTAGCACGATTTCTAAGGGACTATTTCCCCTTTTTCCTTTTAGTGCCTGGATTGGTATGGATTTAAAATAAATAGAATAGGTGCCATCTTCAGATATCTATAGATTGTATTGATATGATAATGATGTGAGGTCCTATGAGAAAATTATAAACTAGCTACCCTCATTATCTCACCCAGCCTGGGTTAGCTGAGAATAGCTTTCTAAATAATGCCGTGAAGTAAAATAGAGGAATCTAATATACATATATTCCCTTATGTATATTGTATATAGGTACTTAAGGAAAAATGTACCTATTAAACAATTTCGTAAACAAAGCGTGATCAAGGGTTATGGATTTTCCGCGAATAAAGGGTGAAAGAAACGTTAAGCAAAATAAGTACATAATACTTATCTAAGATGCCTATATGCCAAAAAAATTTAATGCTAATAATGCTGTGGGTAACTTGTCTTTATCTTTATACTGTTTTAATTTTGCAACAAAAAATGTTAATTATAAATACCAATTACTGTACCTATTTCATACTGCGTTCCATTGCGAATAAAAAAAGAAAACGAAAAGATCATAATCATTGACACTCACGTTGTAGAAGTGATACCCAGCAGCCACCAGCCAAGGTAAGCCCACGCCCACAAGCACCGTGACAGCAATGCGGCCCATGATGTGAGAGAGGCACCCGTCGGCCTCTGTTTCTCCCCGGGCCGCGAAGGAAGCGCCCACAATCTCCGGGAGGGACGTGCCCAGGGCTACCAGAGTGACACCTGTGGGGGACACCGGGACAGTAGTACATGGAGCATTAAGGAAACACGCAAGGCGTATCGTTATAAAATTATACATCATTCACGTGGATTATTTATAAACAGGTAACTTTACCGATTCATACAATTTATCTAAATGTATAAATATAATTAATTATTTATATAAATTGTAAATACCTACGCATATTATATAAATTATATACAAAATTCATACACATTTATTTTAAAAATATTAATAAAAATCGTAAATTACAAAATCTGTTTGTATGTACTCGTATGTTTGCTTATAACTCGAACTCCAACAATGTAGCTTCATGAATTGATAAAGTTAAGAACTGTATCGAACTTATGAGTCTGATCTCATTAATTTAGGGCGGAATTAATAGACGTGTTTGTAATACCTCTGTGGCGCTAAGTCACGGATTGCGTACTGTGTAAGATAGGGAAAATCGACACTTACCAACGACTTAAGTTATTGATGTTGTCTATTAATTCCGCCCTTAGTAATGTCACCCGAAGCATAAATGTATTTCAGGAAGTGTAAAGGCGCGTCCCCACAGCTGATGTTCAACACTGCACCGTCCCCACCTAGATTTTTAAAACGCCCTCACTGATAGTTGAACAACATGTTGTTCAACACCGGTGGAGATGCGTCTTAAAAGTGATCGACCTACCCGTGACAGTATCGTCCAGCCCAATGACGCAGCCAAACCGTCTGGCAAGATCCCCGGTAACTGTCATGATGAGCCCCATCACTACCAGGGTGATGAAAAATGCCAGCCATCCGTGGAATATTTTTGGCGGCGGAATAAGTGCGAAAAGGACCTGAAAATAAAGCAAACAAATAAGTTTTACTATGGATATAGGTATTATACGAGTAAATGTGTATTTTTATATTTTTTTGCTGATTATTTTAATTATCTGACCTGGTTGTAAGGTTTTCAGTGAAAACCTTACAATTAATAATTAGACCTAATTAGATCTATTGTGACCACTTAATTCTATTTGGTTTTACGTCCTGATTGAGAGAGATATTCAGGACGGGGGTTTTACCCTCCATTTGCTTGGAATCTTACAAGCTACCCACATTAACCTTATCCAGCTAAGAGGAGAGGAAGACCTCGGCTACGATGGCTTGATCGCGTCACCACAGATTTAGGGGCGATGGATGTGAGGGGATGGACCAGCAAAGCATAGGTCTGGTAATATATTTTCTGTCTTAAACCAAATCCTCGTACATAACCACATTTTTAAACGAGTAAACTTGGTGAAACTTTGTGCTGTGTCCACAACCTACCTTCCAGAAGAATGTGAGGAGGTGAAGCACATAGTCGAAGGTGGTGGCATTGGCAAGGTCTCCTCCATTCACATTGAGGGCCGACCTCAGTTGCTGTCCCCATGTCTCGCTGTGGACAGCTATGGCGTCCAGATTCGTGTTTGTCATTACCATCAAGCGGTCCACTACGGAGTTGTACGCTGAAGGGAGAATTGGTTATTGAAACAGATAACATCTCATTCTGAAGCTTGAAAATGGGAAAGCGTTTTACTGTTTCACTAAAAATGTCGCATGGACCACCTAGTAGAAATTCTCTTAAATCTTCATAGGTGGGTAATTAAAAGTTGTATAAATTCAACGAAGAGGTTGAAATTGGGATAAAAACACGAAATCTGAAGCCATTTTCAATTTGGCGTCAACACTGAATGATTTCACCACTTGAAATAAAAATAGGTAATCGTGGACACAGAATTAAAAATGGCTTTTGAAATTCGGGTTTTTCTTTCAGATTTGGACTCTTCGTTGAATTTTAGACAATTTCGTGTACCCATATGATGGTTTAAGAAAATATATACAGGGTGGTCCATGCGACTATATTAGTTAAAAGACCATAAATTTTATTTCTCCAAAAATCAACAAAAAAAAATCTTGCATTTTTAGTCTTTCCGTTCAATTTTACGTCTCTTTGACTACCCCCCACATACAGGGTGTTGTGAAAAAAATATGTCTCACCCTGTACAACACTTTGGTGTTGTTTTTCGATATGACCGACGAAAAATGCGTAAAATTAGGCAATGATGAAGAATCCGTAGTAATTTTCGTAATAATAACGTAAAAATCAAGCTCTTCGTAAAATTATCAAGTCCGAAAGGAAATTGTACGTAAAATTCTAGTATTAAGAAGTACTCAAAAACCATTTAGAATTAAAATTATCAAATAAAATTTAGGTCGACCTATTTAAAATTGAAAGTTGACACCTTTTTCTGACTTTTAAACCACCCTGTATAAAAAAATTCTGAAAGTGCATAGTTAGGTCTGAAAGCTCATAATTAGGTCGACATGTACCCTTGGACTTTTTATTTTTCAAAAACTCTATCAGAGGCCGAGTAATTTGAGATGTCCAATGTTGGTGGGACAACTTGTATGTTAAAGAGACGATTTAAGACAAATAAAAGGAATGGTCAAACATCAGGTTAAACATGTTGTTTTTTTTTTAAATCGGCATGTTTGGTACCTATTAACTGTAAATAGATATTGGTCTCCCAGCGAGACTACTCACCATCGTCATTGGTAATGGTGACGGCGCAATGGTTCACGGTTCCTATCCTGGCGCCCCCCCTGGGTTCACTTAACTTCACCTCGAAGTATTCGTCCTTTTCAGCTTTGAGATCATCAATGATGGGGATTTCCAAGACCTTACGAACCTAAGGAGGGCGAGGTAAGAAAAGAAACCTATTAAATCGATCACGCTAACTAAGATTATTTATCAAGAGCCCAAAAAGTCAACTAATTAGAAATATATCACCCCTTAGTAGGTTTCAAATTTATCCTTTTGAAAGTTGAAAAGTTATCATATTTGTAATAATCACTTTCGTGATGTCACAACTACTCAAACTCGCTTTACTAAATCTTTGCTGAACTTGTGCCTTGAACCACCGACCTCCAGGTTACAAGACCGCCGCCTTATTGATCAAGCTACATACTGAGGTCGGTAATTTTTTACTCTGGCTTCCCTTCAGATTGAATAAATCTGTCGCCTTTTACTAAAGAATTTTATCCATTTGCGAAGTACATAAGAGGAAATGTATTAGATTTCTCTATTTTACTTCACGGCATTATTTAGAAAGCTATTCCCAGCTAACCCAGGCTGGGTGAGATAATGCGGGTAGCTAGTTTATGAGATTCTCATAGGATCTCACATCATTATCATATCAATACAATCTATACGTATCTGAAGATGGCACCTATTCTGTTCTTTTTTTAATCCATTTAGTGAATGTAATGGATAGTACACTGTCACCGGAGCGACCTAGATATGTAAACATAGTATTTGCTATTTGAAATTTAAAGATCATTCACCTCTCCATGTTTGAACGTGATGACTCCGCTGCCGCCCAGATAGTCCCGGGAGCTGATCGCAGTCTTGTCCACCGTCTTCCATCTGATGGACACCTCGCCATCAGAGCCAGAGGTCCTGAGGATGGGAATGGCGACCACGCCTGAGCTTTCCTTCACCAGGTAGCCACGCTTCTCAAACTGGAGTTTGCCAGGATCTGAGAGACATTATTCAGGAAGAAATTTAACAAAAAGGGTTGGGTGCAAGAGATTGCCAAAGGCAATAACCCCGCCCTTTAGGTAGGACATTATTGTTATTTTCTTTTTTACTTATTTATTTTGTCATTTGTTTGTTTTTTTTTTCTTTTCTTAATTTTATACTGTTACCATTGTACTTTGTCCTCCTAATAAAGCTTAAAAAAATGTTTTAAGCATTAACGCCATTAACCTCACCTAGCGTCTGGTAAGTAGTAAGCATTTACCTTCCACACAAGGATTCCATTATTTGAAGAGGATTATGTAGGAAAGAAAATAAATATTCAGGTTTCAGGACTTAGAGGACAGAAGAGACCTAAGAAGACATGGAAAAAACTATGTGAAAGAAAATATGAGAGGAAAATATGTCAGAATAAATGAGGCACAAGACCGAGAAGTTTGAAGAAGGTTGACTGACGTCGACCCTGCTTGAGCGCTATAAGACAGGGTAAGAAGAGAAAACCTTACCATTGCCTGGATTCCAACATCAATCACGAGTGTGGCAAATGTCACAGACAACTATATGACAATCAACATCTCTTTAGATCTGTAAACAAAATCCAACCACTTGGGAAAAGCCCAATAAGTTTCACAATTCCTTGGACTGAAACTAACAAATGATGAAAGGATGATGAAGCTGCAGACTAAATGTCTCTTCAACAACAGCAACTCACCATCGTCGTCAATGATAGTAATCTCCATGATGTTGAGGCCCCCCAGCTTCACCATATCCGCACTCTTGTTCAGGAGGGAGAGACGCAGGAAAAACTCCTCTGTAGGGTCCCACTTCTCGTCATTGATTATCCTCACCGTCACCTTGAAAAGTAATGCTTAGATTAGAGTGAAAAGTAATGCTTAACCACTGAGCGCGCGATTAGCTCAGTGGTTAAGCACTCGCTTGCCATGCGGAAGGTTCGATCCCCCGAGCCGACAAAAAATTGTATTCTTAATTTGGTTACAATTGTTTGTAAGGGATACCTTCCGGTGCGCTCGTGTTGACCCAGCACCTAAATGGGAAGTATTGTGTCACTCCTCGCCCATCAGAGGGGAGGCATACTACGGGATGGGCAGGCTACAACACAGACCACAAGCGTCTACAGTAGCTCCTGTTTCATGGCTACGAAATAAAAAAGGCTGTGAAACACTCATCTTTAAAAAAAAAAAAAAAATGAGGTAAAGTTTTAATCTCAAAAATGATGTCCCAATTAGTCGTGGTTTGATTGATTGAGACGGGTATCACACGTGTCGAATTTTGAAGATATTGATATTGTTCAAATAAATTATTAGGATTAATTTTGTTTAGGACTCAAATTCAAAATGTTGTGAATAATCCCTACAACTCTATTAATAGGTACTATATTTACACCTAAAATGTGGTTACAACTAGCTGGTTAATGGTTATCCAGCTTGAGTAACAAGTTTTTTTTTCAGTTGTATATGATTATATTTTTGATATTGTAACTAAAAATCCTACACATTTTGTTTTATGTAACACTCCGAGTTAGTAATTTCTAGGCTTATAAAATTTGTTATAACAGGTACGAACTTACAAATTTTTCTGTGTCATTTTCTTTAAAAAGTACAGTCTGGTTGACCTTGTGATAGCGCTTGCCCTGTTTGGCTGATCCATCTATAGACTCGACTCTGAAAAGTAAAAATGCAGACAACTATGATGATGACGATTCTGGCGGGATTCGAACCACTCGGCCGCGGTGACTACTAATACTTCGAATATCTAATATTAGGTATTCTCTGAATTAAAAGCAATGGACAGATTTTACCATTAAAATTGCAATTACAAATAGAAATACTTCATTTACACATTTTTCCCTTTTTCAAATTCTTTAAATTTCGAGTAAATTTTCCAATGAAAGTCATTGCAAAAAATACCATCTTCACTCTCGAAATGCATTGAGCATCCGTGAAGATAAATGTTATATATTCTCTAGAAAAATGTTGGTACAGAGAGAACGTTTAAAGTTTCTCGGATTTCATCGATATGATATCGTGACAAACATTCGATGTCGAAAGCGCAATATAAGTTTGGTTTTTACATAATTAGATCATGAGGTGCCAGATGTGCCCTTGATATAAGTTGATTCGTTCTGGAAGCATATATAACTACGATAGTTACATAAATTGGTTTAAGGTGATAATATAACTGGTAAAATTATTTAAATCTATACCTGACTCGCGCCACGTTCTGTAGGTTGCCATGTCTGATGATGCCCACTTTGAAGCTGCCGATGTCTTCTCTGACAGCAATAGTGACCGCATGGAACTCTATGATGGCGTGGTTGTTCTTGGTTTCCACTTCCACCTTCAAGTCTGTGGTGGTTTCAACTTTGTTAGTTTTACCATCGGCTGGTAGGCTCCCTTTCTCTTTCTGGCTCATCACTTTGAAGACCTGAGAAATACATTTCAGTAAAATTAATGAAAGAATAATTTCAAATCCTAGTCGTGCGAAAACTACATTTGAAACGGAAGTATAATTTTGTTTGGTTATCTTTGATTTTCATCCACACGATTTGAGATGCATTACCAATAACTAATACAGTAAAATTCACTTATATCGACGCCGGATAAAACGACCTTCCACTTATAACGACGGAACTTCCCGGTCCCTTGAATTTTCCTATACCAGTACATTGAGCCCCTCCGGTTATTGCGACGTCGCTTATAGTGACGAAGTCGGTTACAGCGTCCTGATTTTCAGGCAAATTTGGAATTATCCTTCACGAAATCCTCCGGTTATAACGACGGCGCCTTTCTATAAATAGATTATTTTTTTTTACTTTCCTTATCCTATAATAAGGAAAGTATTGTATTCGTCGAAATTTTGACCTACCCAGTTTTTCACATTTCTGGACGAATTATAGCCTCAGGATACCAAAAAAGTTGTTTTCAGCCATTGGTCCGTGCGTCTGTCTGTCTGTCTGTCTGTCTGTGTGTGAACAGGATATCTCGAGAACGGTAAGAGCTAGAGACTTGAAATTTGGTATGCTAATTATAATTATACACCAGACGAACCACGAAACTTTTGGTTGCAATCGGCCGCAGACTGCGGCCACAGGACCGCAAATATTGGCCGCAAGCGCCGCTTCTTTGAATTGGTTAAAGATACAAAAAAAGTTAGAGAACAATTATGTCTTAGATTAAAAAAATAATAGGGGTCTATTCTAATCATTTTTTTGATATCTTGAACTTTTTGGACCTCGGCCCCAATTTACCGGTATTTTGGGGGGGACCCGCTTTGATTAACTTTTTTATTATTTATCGTAGATGGGGGTTGTGACATATCAAATCCAATGATTTTGAGGTGCTGATTACGAATTTGATATTGATTTTTAGCTAAATGTTACCTTTGAGTCACCAGTGGCTTTTGGTCCTGTTCCAATTCCTTATAATTATGATAAGGAAAGTCGTGTGATGTTTACACCAGATTTTTCATGTTGTGACTAGTATAGAAATAGACAAGTCACGTGCTACCATTGTAGAGATGTGAGAATTAGTATCCTTTATTCCTTTAGTATTGTTTTGAATTCATAAGGTCACGGTGTCGCGTAGATCAAAGGTTTTTCATTATTTATGCATGCCTGTACCAGCTTAGGTAGCGTCCGGATACAGCGACCATCCGGAAATAACGACGGGAAAGTTTATTTCCTTGGGCGTCGTTATAAGTGAACTTCACTGTACTATTTAAAACTGGGACACGTTAAACAGGGAGAAGAAGACCAGTGTCTTGCTAATAGCTTATAATAAAAAGCTTCTCACAATGATTGATCACACAGATGTAAAAATAGGTGGTTTAGGACGTGCCAACTTTTCAACATAAATTGTCTGGAAACCATCACTCCCCCAGCTGAAGCCACGCTGGTTACAACAACAACAACAACAACAACAACAAAAACTAATCAAAACCTCTTGAGGTCGGACATCTAATTATTAATACTTACCTCTTGAAGTTTCTGGTTCAAAACGGGCTCGGTTCTCTTAGCCCCCGTGAATTTTCTCACCGCTCCGATCTGGTACCACAAGGCATTATGGTTGGTCGCATTTATGAGTCTAAGGAAAAGAAGAAAAATATGTTACCTACCAAGCTTAAATTTGATGATGATTCAGTTGATAAGGATGATAGTGAGAGTTCAACAAACTGTTCCATATCTTTCATTATACCATTTGGTTCCCAAATCTGTAAGGGCTTACTCAATTCGGAGATTGTTCCCAAATGTGAGAAAGTGATCATTGTTAAAACTATTACAATCCTGTAGGTTTTGATTGATTTGTAGTTTAATTTGTCAAACTAAATAATTATTCATAGATGTATACTGTGTCAGATGTGGCAACTCGTTATAGAGCAGTTCGTTAAAAAAATAAATTTAATTGTTTCTCTCACATTGTTCTTGTCCAGTTTATAAGTTATGCGAACCTCCCGTGCAAATCCTAATAAGGTGAAGAGTAAGCCTATGCAAATCCAGGTAAGTGGCACCTGAGCCGCCTACAGTGCCTACACCTACTCACTTGGAAGCTGCCAGTAGAGCCGCATCCTCATCAGTGAGGCCAGGATGCTTCTTCACTTCCTTTACAAACCGCACAAGGTTCGCCCTGTCCAACTTCCCATCCTTGAATAGGACGCTCTCTACTTTCATTTTGTCGTCTGAAAAGTAAATGTAAATAAGGTTTATTTGTGTTATTATGTTGAAATTTTAGTAGATAGCATTTTATTTACATAATCTTAAATTATAAAATGATTCGTTTTTGTGTGGAATGTATGTTTGTCCTTCTTTAACTCGAGAACCACAAGTCGGATTGAGCTGAAATGTTGCATGGTTACCAATGACAGGCTCATTGGGGTTATCACATATTATATTATGCATTTTAAAGACGTGTGTAATTTTAGGTGGTAGCTGTTTTTTAAGAAAATTTAATTTTGTAGATCTTCTTGAGTTTAAGCTTAAGGTGAAATATTTTGAATACCATTTAAATGAGGTAAGACAGTATAGATCTGAATGAGTCTAAGTTAAATGATTGCTTTGTAAAAAAAATCAATTTTGGAGCACCTACACTTTCTTGAAGGTTAGGTTAGGACCGTAAAAGAGTTTGAACAGGTCCAAAACCACATGAGTAATATTTTTGATACTAGTTATCCAATGAAAACTCAAAGCGATCAGAAAAGGGGCAGATTTAACCCTAAATTAGAAAAACAATAAAGTTTTTTGTCAAGTGTTTTCTTGTCAACCGAACACAGTAAGGGAGCGAATCAATATTAATTCGATAAGAGAAACTGTCTGAGGTTTACAGTTCACAGAACTAATAGTTTTTTTTCTTTCTTTTTTTAAAAGATAAGTGTGCCCCGGAACCGCTTTCGCATTACTTCAGAGTACTTTACCTTTACATCCATGTCATTCCGGAAACGGAAAATTTTGGTCAGAAATTTCCGCTCCGGCCGGGATTCGAACCCGCAACCTGCGGGTCAGTAGCCAATGCTCTTAACCACTGAGCCACGGAGGTCGGCACAGAACTACTGGTAGGTACCTGTTTCCAAAGAGTTGAGATCCAGCTGGTGCTGACGGGGGTCGTGTGGGGTGCCTCGGATCCAGCCAGCGTCAGTGGCGTAGGCAAAGAGGATGAGGATGGGGAAGAGCAGAGTGGTGACCGCGGCTTCCCACAGCTCTATCACGTCCGGGGAGATGACGCTGAGGATCACGTGCAGCCACAGGAACGCTAGGAGCGTGAACAGACCTATCACTGCGAACACCTGAGGGTATGAAGGGATTTTTTTATATATACAAATATACAAAAAATATGTATACAGGAGACCTGCATAATGTACAGTAAGGCATTATTACTGAGGGTATGTAAGTATTTTTTTAATACAAAAATCTGTGAAGAACTTCATAAAGTACAGTAAGGTATTATCAACTTCCTCGCTGATATACCAGCAGTACAGTGCTATTCTGTAGGTAGGTAATGTAAGTAGCTATAGGTATGTTAAATATTTACGTATAATTATCGTATGGCAAACAAGCGCCATACAATTTTACTGATCTCATTGATCCCCAGTCATGGAGCCTTCGCCTTGTCTCCTCAAGTTCCGCCACTGGGGACTGTGACTCACCTGAATGCGATGTACTCTCTTGGCGTCCGGCACTGGTAGGGCAATGATGCAGATACTGGTCACTACAAGGAGGTTGAACACACAGGAACCTACGATTGTACTCGTGGAGAGGACCCCAGGCTCAAAGTGATGCCAATACATTTCCATCTGAGAAATAAAACATGAGAGTCATCCTGAGATCCATATTAAGTAAGTTCTTGTTCACAAAATTTGAACTTTTGAAATGTGACACATTTATGGAAAGCAAGGCCCTGTTCCTGAAAGCGCGTAGTGACTCCGCACTCCGCGAATCCAATTTCTGTTCCTGAAACACTTTTGCAATGTTTTCTTGCGAATCGATTCGCGGAGTTGTAATGAGGAGTAATTTAATATCGCAGAGTCCGGAATAAATTTCTGCAAAGTTTATAGTTTTTTGCAGAGAAAGTTTTCACTCCTCGGTCTTAACTTTTAATCAGAATTTCGACTATGGAAATGTTAAAATACTTATTTTAATGAGAAATTTGTTTTATTGATAGAATCTATGTGTTTTGTTGTTAAAAGAAAGTATTGTTTACAAATATTGGATTTTCTTTTCTTTCATTATGTATGTATGTTGTCTTCACTCTCGAGTAGTGAAGACAGCATTTCAATGTGCATTCTTGAGAAAAACAGAGTTGAAGGAGCATACTTACAATGCTGAGCACAATTTCGGGCACGGCTGTACCGAAGCCCAGCAGCACCAGAGTGACCACCGTGTCGTTCCAGATCCTCACCTCCACCACCTCCGGCTCCTCCTCCAAGGAGTCCAGAGAGTCAGAGCTGCCATTCTGGAACACCCCACAACCCACATGCCTTTATTCAGAAAATGTGGCTTTCTAAACATATAGATACGTTCTTAAAAAGAGCTCGGCCACATAGGGAGTTTATCATTATTGAAATAGATATCAGACAAACCAAACCAAAAGAGTCTAGCTAGTGGGCAGATATCCAAAGGTTGAAGGTAGATTTCCAAAGGTTCCAGTATGAAACAGACTGACCCAGTTAGGGTGAGAGACCATCCAAATTCAAAACAGCGTACTACCTGGTGCAGCTCCTATTACAACACCAACAAATAAGAGAAAACCTTGTAAATTCCTCAGTTGAAAATATTTGCCTTTGTGGTTCTGATTGTAAATTCCTCAGTTGACAATATTTACCTCTGTGGTTCTGATTGTAAATTCCTCTGTTGAAAATATTTACCTCTGTGGTTCTGATTGGAAATTCCTCAGTTGAAAATATTTACCTTTGTGGTTCTGATTGTAAATTCCTCAGTTGAAAATATTTGCCTTTGTGGTTCTGATTGTAAATTCCTCAGTTGAAAATATTTACCTTTGTGGTTCTGATTGTAAATTCCTCAGTTGAAAATATTTACCTTTGTGGTTCTGATTTTAAATTCCTCAATTGAAAATATTTACCTTTGTGGTTCTGATTGTAAATTCCTCCGTTAAAAATATTTCAGTATAAATCAGTATAAACAGAAAAGTGAGAAGTTGTACTAGATGTACAATGTACATGAATATCAGAACATACCTGGATTTACCTTTGTGGTTCTGATTGTAAATTCCTCAGTTGAAAATATTTACCATTGTGGTTCTGATTGTAGATTCCTCAGTTGAAAATATTTACCTTTGTGGTTCTGATTGTAAATTCCTCAGTTGAAAATATTTACCATTGTGGTTCTGATTGTAAATTCCTCAGTTGAAAATATTTACCTTTGTGGTTCTGATTGTAAATTCCTCAGTTGAAAATATTTACCTTTGTGGTTCTGATTGCCTCGGGTTTGGACACGTAGACCTTCTTGGTGGTGGAAGTTATTTCTTCAATAGCTCCGAGTAGGATGCTGGTGAGTATGGCTATCCCGATGAAGAAGTAGAGGAGTAGGACAAAGTAGACCAGGGTCCGAGACGATAGGGACCAGAGCCGTTCGTCAATGAGGGGCAGAATGATGCCAGGAGGGCAGATGTCGGGGGGGCCCCAGGGGTACAGGGAAATGTTAGAATCGTGTCCCATATTTCTGTAATAATAATATTATTCTGTCAGAATAGACGCAATAGATAGATCATAAACTCTAGGACAGAGTTAAAAGACATTCTCATCTGCTACTTATAATATAACTAGCCGTTTGCCCGTGCTTTGCAACGGGACTAAATTTCAAATTTCCTAAGGCATGGCCGTACTGCTGGACAGCAATGCCTTTTTGAACTTTTTATAATTTTCCTGGACAAAGCGATAATGGTTTTGGGGGGGTCAATTCTGAGACATTTTTCGCTATCTCTTACCGTTTTGGCTAAACAACTCCGGACAAACAAACATAGGTAGGTAGGTAGGTAGGTAGGTAGTCCTTTTTTCTGTTTTATATATAGAGATTTCTGTACATTGCATGGTATATATGTATAGGTACATGTAAAATGGCACAACGAAATACATAATTAAGTAAGGTTGGCATTTTCGGCCAAACCCAAGCTGGGTGAGGTTAATGTGGGTAATTGGGGAGGTTCTTAGTGATTGGTAGATAAAAAAAACCGGGTCCTGAAAACTCATATCAGAACGGTAAACCAAAATAAAATCATTTGACATGAAAAGAGCTTAGAAATTGGATCTGGCCGTCCATACAATCCTACCACCACCGTGATAAAGGTATCTACTATCTATCTTACGAACATAGAACTATTATTACTAGTAGTTCTGTGGACTGGAAACCTCACACGGATTCTATTATCGCATTCTAAATGTCATATCAAGCGAACTTCGACACCTTTCATTCAATACCACACTCGATGGGTTTTTAATAAAGAGTATCAACCGGCTCTTTTATTGGGCCCTCTTTCGATTTTTTGCGAAGACACCAAAGAACATCTATACAACGTTTCAACAATTTTGAAGAATCCGGTCGAAAGTTATCGCTGAACAGACAGACAGACACACAGACAGACGAAAGCCAAAGCGTGCGTTCGGTTCGTACTATATATTGGTTTAGTAGTAAAACTTGAGAAACTGGAACGCTTGGCATTAGTGAGCACACTCAGGTGTGAAAGATTCTACTTGGCAGAAAGTAGTGCCTAGTGAAAGTGCTCGAGAAATTGGCACAATATTGTTATTTCCTTGTCTTCTAGGTTCTGGTGGTCTCCTGGTGGCAGATATTCTTGATTTGTTTACTTGGGTTTAATGTCACTTTCAACTGCTATATAATATACAGGGTGTCCCACCAAACTTGGACACCTCAAATTACTCGGCCCCTGAAAGAGTTTTTGAAAAATAAAAAAATCTAGGGTACATGTGCTAATTATGCGGTTTTAGTTATGAAATTTTTTATATACAGGGTGGTTCAAAAGTCAGAAATTGAACTGTCAACTTTCGATTTTTAAATGGATCGACCTGAACTTTATTTGATAATTTTACTTCTAAATGATTTCTGAGTACTTTTTTGAACAAAAATATTACATACAGGGTGGTTTTTTTTCGACCAATTTTTTTTCTAAATCTTGAATAACTCAAGTTCGGTTAATTTTTTCGATAACAAGAATAGAGAGTGTTTGTGTAATAAATACACGCACTTTTAATTGGCATCAAAAATTTTTAAAAAAAAATTTGATTTTTTTTAAAACCGAGTTTTTTTAATTTTTTATTTAGGATTAATAATTCTCGTCTAATTTTACACATTTTTCGTTAGTCATATTGAAAAACAAAACTAAAGTGTTGTACAGGGTGAGACATAATTTTTTTGTAACACCCTGTATATTTGCAGTCAAAGAGACGCAAAATTAAATATAGAGACTAAATATGCAAGAAAAACTTTGATTTTTAATTAAACTAAAAAGTTATGGTGTTTTAACTAATATTGTCGCATGGACCACCCTGTAGATATTTTCTTAAACCATCATATGGGTAGTCGAAACTGTCTAAAATTCAACGAGGAGTCCAAATCTGAAAGAAAAAAAATGAATTCAAAAAGCCATGCTCAATTTTGTGTCTACACCTACCTACTTTTTATTTCAAGTTTTAAAATCATTCAGTGTGGACACCAAATTGAAAATGGCTTCAAATTCGTGTTTTTTACTCGTTTTTCCCACATGATTCGAAGTGTTCGTTGAATTTTATACAACTTAGAGTACCTACATGATAGTTTAAGAAAATATCTACAGGGTGGTCCATGCGACAATATTAGTTAAAACACCATAAATTTTTAGTTTAATTAAAAATCAAAGTTTTTCTTGCATATTTAGTCTTTATATTTAATTTTGCGTCTCTTTGACTGCAAATATACAGGGTATTACAAAAAAATTATGTCTCACCCTGTACAACACTTTAGTTTTGTTTTTCAATATGACTAACGAAAAATGTGTAAAATTAGACGAGAATTATTAATCCTAAATAAAAAATTAAAAAAACTCGGTTTTAAAAAAAATCAAGTCATTATTTCACTTGTGAACCACCCTGTATATTTTTTTTTGATGCCAATTGAAAGTGCGTGTATTCATTACACAAACACATTCTCTTCTTGTTATCGAAAAAATTAACCGAACTTGAGTTATTCAAGATTCAGAAAAAAAATTGGTCGAAAAAAAACCACCCTGTATGTAATATTTTTGTTTAAAAAAGTACTCAGGAATCATTTAGAAGTAAAATTATCAAATAAAGTTCAGGTCGATCCATTTAAAAATCGAAAGTTGACAGTTCAATTTCTGACTTTTGAACCACCCTGTATAAAAAAAATTTCATAACTAAAACCGCATAATTAGCACATGTACCCTGGATTTTTTTATTTTTCAAAAACTCTTTCAGGGGCCGAGTAATTTGAGGTGTCCAAGTTTGGTGGGACACCCTGTATACTCATCCCGCGAAGTGGTCAACCCTATATTCGCTGGACAAATCATCTACTAACAATACTCAATCTACTTAAGGATGGAATTTCAGAACATAACTAATATCATGAGTTCACACATGATCTGATAGATTATAGTTGTCTATTTTTTAAGGCCCAAAAATCGCCTATTTTTTTCTTCTCTTGTGTATGAATATCTTTTTTTTTAATTTATAGCTATCAAAATTTCCCGCAAACTCACGAACTCCTCTATGGGGCATCTAGAAGGATTTATCGAAATTTTCGGGAAGGATTACATTTTTATGTCATCTGTCTGGACTACTAGTATTATAAGATTATGTTGGATCAAGTAGGTATTTCTAGTATAGGTATGGATTATGTTTGAATCACACCTTATATTTCATGCCTGATCCTCCAAATTCCAAACTATAAACCTTGGACGTTTACTTCACAACACCCACCCATTTCCTTCTTTGGTTTGAAAAACAAGATGAGATCATCTCCTCGCCTGTGGCTTCAAAATCTTGTGCCTAATAGTTTCCTCGGTGAGATTGGACCTCCGCGTGATGCCATACTTGAGGTCATGCAGGTTGTGAAGTCACGAGACCAATTTGGTGATGACTCTGATGACGACCTGAGCGAGGAATGTGTCATGAGAGTGAGGATCAAGGAGACCAATTCTTAGAGGTTGAGAAACATGCAAACGATTTTATGTGTCATTGATTTGTTCATGCAACAAGAATGTTGAATAAATAATGCACCCGGAATCATGCTTCGCGTGACGGAAATTGTCACCGAAAAGTGGGATCAGAATTTGTAAATTCTGGATCCCACTCAATGTCATGGATTTCCCTTATTTGTAGAATTTTACCCCATAATAAAACTGCTCGATTTCAATGGACATGGAGAAGAAGAAGCAGCTAAAGCATGGTTCAAACACGACCCCACTCCATCTCAATTTGTAGTTACTAAGTCAGAAATTTGTAGGTAGGTACCCAATTACCCATACCTATCTGACTTTGATATAGGTAGCAGGTACCTAGGTAACTGAACTTTTCGTGTTTTAGTTGCCATAATCTCTTTAAAAGATACCAAAAGAATTATGTATCGTTCTATCGAACCAACAAAAAAAGTGCTCAGTTTTACCAGGAAGTCACGGAAGGAGTCTGAACAATGTAAGTTAATTCTTTGAAAAATATGGCCATGTCTTACTTTCTATGTGTCTATGTCAATATATGTAGGTACTTAAAAAAATAATAATAATAAGTCTGGAGATGTGTTTTAGTTTCGAAAATATGAATAAAATATGAATATGAATGGTTATTATTTTATTTCGGAAGAGAATGCCGTTGGCATTAGCACCGCCCTTGATCAAGTTTTGTTTTGTTAATTTTAATTTCTATGTATGTATATATTCTATGTTATTTGTAAATAAAACTTGATCCAACATGTTTAATAATAATACCTATTTATAAATAAACATTTTTGATAACCATCAAAACAGTACACCAGATAAATCTCTGCGCAATACTCAGAACAAGCTGTGGGACTGTACAATAGACCTACTCATCCAGACATTCCAAGCATAAAGTTCACGCTATCCTGAGTCCCCCGGATCTGGATGACCGAACAACTATACAATAATGACGCCCAAGTCAAAAAAATGAGGAAACCGGTTCTGCAGCTTCACACTGGACAAGCATGATGATTATTATTTGAAGTCATGGGCAATGAATGCAGGGATTTGTTGAACCTGGGATAACTTTGCCGGGTGGGGCTGTACACTCGGCTTATACGCAGGTGACCAGCATTCGAACCCCGGTGGAATCAACAGTTTTCGGCTCTGAACTATGCATATAAATCCCGGCAGGTCCAGCGACCCACAAAACTAACATGAGAACCCCAGACAAACGACACTAACATTATACCTACTATGAATGAAAACCTATATTCTACCAGAAATTAAGTAGGTATAGATGATATAGGTACAATGAATGGAAACTGGTCTTGTGCCGGTATATTTATGATCCTAGTTCCCATATTTGAAGGCTAATCTAACCTCTGTCTGGTTTGTTGTAAAATGTGAATAGACAATGGAATGGGGAATGCATTACATCTAAACTAGAAGAATAGAAAATCCAGCTTCGCCGACGCGACGACATCGCGACAGCACGTTGAATTTACCAGTTCTGGTTCCATCACTGAAGGCAAGGCCCATGCCAAGGATACTCCTGGCCCGAACCAGGCAGGATGAGGGTAATGAGGGAAGTTGGTTGATAAGGTTATATTGAATGGCGGGTAAAATCACCGTCTCAATTATGACTTACGCATTCGAATGGGACATTAAACCCCAGCAGAATATAATACATAAGAGTATACGAGTACAAAGTATATAGTTAGTAATCATAGAACATACAACATTGGTAGGTAGCAGAAATAAGGGTTGGGTGGAAGAGATTGACATAGACAATAACCCCGCCCTTTAGTTAGGACGTATTTTTTATATATTTTTCTATTTTTTTTCATTTTTATTGTATAATATACGAGTATATTGTTTCCATTTTTTTTCATTTGTTAAAATAATTATTTGTATTGTACATAATGTCCATTTGTATCTAATAATATGGTGAATAATAATGATACATTAATGTCAAGAAGTACCCAGTGCTAGCCTGTATTCTTGTACCTTCTTAGTTCATACATAGTAGGTAAACAGAAAATATTGTAATCGGTCCCTTTTTTTCATTGATGTATCCTAAGACCTACCTTTACACGAAATTTGGAGTTTCTGCGATAACAGAAATTGCTTCATAATTTTGAAGAGTCAATCAGTGAGTAGGTTGCAAAATAAGCACTTTTGAAACTCTTGTAACTTTGTAATTTGATATTTGGAAGTTACTTTTATATGTTAGTACCACACTACTATATGAACCAACCATTTCGATATTTATGTTTCAAGTTTTACGGAACAACAAGAAGAAGAATCAAAGATATGAAGGTTAAAAGCAGCTCGAAATATAGAATGTAGAAAAAGCGCTATTCGACAAAATAAAATACCTAAATTTGAAGACGATTGAGAATTTTTTGAGATACATTTTAAAAAATCTCAGAATATGGCGATTTTTTGTCATTGCCAGGTATTTTATTTCGTAGAATAGTAAACCACTCATACGAGGAAGGGAAGTAAGTGTGTAGGTATATAATTGGCAGTGTATTGCTTTCCTTATCCTATAATAAGGAAAGTATTGTCATCGTCGAATATTTGACCTACCCAGTTTTCTACATTTACGGCGGAACTCGACGGCCGCAGGGCCGCAAAAAGCGGCCGCAAGAGCCTTTCTTTTGGATTGGTTAAAGATACAAAGAAGTTATAGATCAACATTTTCTTATAATGAAAAAATAATTGGAGTTTACTCAGATTTAGGTAGTATACCTTGAAACCTTGATACTTTTTTAAATACCTTGAACTTTTGGGAACCCGGCCCCAATTGACCGGTATTTTAGGGGATCCCTCTTGGACTAACTTTTATATTATTCATATTAGATAGGGGTTGTGACTTATTATTCAGAGGTGCTGATTTCGAATTTTACATTAATTTTTAGCTAACTGTTACCTTTGAGTCACTTGTAGCAGACTGACATATTTTCGAGTGATATTAAGGAAAGTTGAGTGGTGTCACACAAGTTTATTGTTTTTGTGAGATAATACTTCATTAGTAGCATCTATGAATATAAATTTCTTGGACTCAATTTGTTAAGTTTGAAATATGTACCTATAAAATAAATAGACTTTATTGAAGAGTTATATTCATTTCAAGAAATTTACTAACATAAGGGTTTAAAAATATACTAAAGTTATCTCTTTTCAGCCTAGGTGGCAAAATAGGTAGTAGGTAACAAAATAATAATCATATTTATATAATTATCAAACTATTAAAAACTACCTATTTTACATTATACTCAATACTAATAGTTACAGTTATATTTCTGTTAACATAAGTAATAAATATATTATTGTTCAAATCATCAAAATAAAACTTGATAAAAAAAACTACGTCAAGTTGGATATTAAATTACGTAGGGAACTACATATAATTATATAAGGTATACTTACAGATCGGAAAATCATGTATTATAACTAGGTACTAATTGAAAGAAAATGCCATAGACGAATTTTGTTTAAAAAATTAACGGAAATCATGCACTAATTTCAAAACGGATTTGTCAGGTAATTTTAGCTGGAATAACACGAGGTAGGTATTGAATAGTAGGTACCTATTCAAAAATAAATCAAAAATAACAACATATAAAAACGATAAAAGGTATTTTTATTTTTACGATGTTTTTACTATTTAACTCTGGACTGCTCTGAGAGCACTACGAGCTGCTTGTAATCACTGTAGTGTTCTGTATTGCCTTGTGAAGAAGTCATGACTGTGAAGTCTGAATCAGCTAAATTCTCAAACAAGAAGTCTGGTAGGTTAGAACTACACATTATGTACCATTGTATCACATGCCATACTACAAACTCTGAAGAGATTATTAATACTCTCTACTGAGTCATAATTATAATCTACCTACTAAATTCGGAAGACTCTTTTAACTCTTTATCGGAAGAAATACTTATATATCTCCCTTGCCTTTATCCCATATTAGCTTATGTTGCTTTTGGGGTCGGCATTGTTCAACCTCATGGTTGAGGTTGGTAGGGTGGAGCATGTTTTTTATGGCTGGATGCCCTTCCTAACGGAAGAAATACTTGTAATGATTGAATTAATCTACTATGCCACAGTATAGTATACTACTGGGTGAGTCAGAAGTGACGCAGTGACTTTCTCGGCCGTTACTGGAATTGCAAAAAATCTATTCTGAAATCATTTTCAGAGCTCATAGGGATGAGACATCTTATGGTGATCTTTTTTTTTTATCTCTGTTTACACGCATATTATATGCAATTACGTAAACAGGTAACAGGATTTATTTTTGCAAATATACCAAGGTTGCCTTCAAGGTTAAGTTCAACTTCGAAATTATTAACCAAAGACTCTAGATTTAAGTCCGAATTAAATCCGGCTCCGGCTCCAGCTCCAGCTCCTGGAGTTCTGAAATAACATCCTCCAGGTTCAGGATCAATCGTCCATGTCAGGACAACAAGCCGTTTGGTGATTTTTGCAAGACACCCTATCGTCAGATTTGTTAGTAACTTACCATAACGTCGTGTTCCTAAGAACTTCTGACTCTTTAATGGTATGGACGTTTCGGGTGAGAGTCGAAATTTTAGCTAGCCCAGCATAGAGGTATTATTTCACCTAGCGACATAGTGTTTGCCCCGCTTGGATCGAGGTCTGCCTCTACTAGGTACGAACTAGGAACCTACCGCTCGAGTGTTCCCGCCTAGTACTTGGTGTACACGGTCCCGGTGATTCGAGATATTCTGGGGGGCGCCGGCGCGGTGGGATTACTATTCGGGCGAGAGTAGAAGGTACCGATGGAAACTGCTTTTACAGCTGAAATGGTAACAGGCCAGATTCAATCACACTACTCGAAAACGTTATGAGAGGCATGGCCGCAGCTTTGGAATCGAGGCTTTCTCGTGCGACGAATTGAGGAATTCGTCGTGAGAAACCCAAGCGGGGAAACGAGTCTTGTCGGCAGTACTCTTACCCTTTCGGCTGTAGAAGCAGTTTCCGATGGAACCTTCTACTCTCACCCGAAACGTCCATCCCGCCTAACAGAATATCTCGAATCACGACGACCGTGTACTCGTATTGCTCAGCCGTGGCACACCGTTACCTACTTTTTCTGAGTTCTGCCACTACTTTTTTTTGTCCAATCAAGCTGAAATTTTCAGGGTAAGATCCATACATGCTTAGATATTGCTTCCATAGTCTAAAATTTGGTTAAAAATTTCATTTCGTCATAAAAAAGCTGCAATTTTTTCTACCGCCATAAGATTTCCCCCTTATCACGGAGGCTGCGATCGACACCCATGATTCGACGGGCATGCCCGGCATGCTGTATGGAACATGAGAATGATGTTGGTACAAACTTTGTTTTGACTCACAGAGTTATTTAGGAGGTAGGTACTTATCTCAGCTTCAGGGAATTTTACTGTAGGGAAAACGTAGGGAAAAATGAAGAGAGAGAGAGGAGAGAGAGAGAGAGACAGAGAGAGAGAGAGAGAGAAATGTTTATTTATTTTTTTAAATAAAACAAAAATGCTGTCAGCATTTTACACAGCATATAGGTACCAATCAGTAAAATATCATTTTTTTCCTCTAAAAATACATAATTACATTATGTAGGTATTTAGTCCAAGACAATCTGGCAACACTGGATTATATTTTTTTTACAAGAGGTACTGAAAATCTTTCTACTATACCTATCCAGTTCTCCCAAAGCTATCCAGGTTCCACTGTATTCTAAGCGTTGGTCGTAAAAAAATAACAAAAATGAGCTCCCTCCGAACGTGTAACTAGTAGTATTACCATAATTATATTTCTTTCCTCCAAGAGTAGGTATTACTTACCTACTAATCGTTAATCGTTATGTAGGTAACAAGTAATAAAACTGGGGTAACTGGGTACCATTTTGACATGGCAATACTGTAATATCATCATTAGGTAAGTTTTAATAATCAATGACTCCTTGAACATTGGAATTGAACAATATATCTGGATTTCATTAATTTAAATTTATATTTTTGTTCCGAATTGATGCTTTTGCGCATGCTTTATGGTGATTATTTAAACTTCATGTAATCAACTGGTTAGACCGGTCGAGTGTATTGAAAACCCTTTTAGTTACTTCCATCTTCCGCCATTTTTATACGAAGTCAAGCGAACCCAAAATAAAAGTAAATTAGCAAATTTCGCGGAAGGTGTCATGAAAAAGTACTTATAAAAACACCTTAAATCTGCTAGTGTCCCTATAAAAACCTATCATAATTAGGGAAGAGGTAGAGGGTTCAAATGTTTCTTGGTGTTAAATTATTCCGACTTTGACATTGTACGTGAGAAGTGAGTGATTTCCACAGAATAATATACAGTGTGTACCTTCTACCTCTCTGTTACCCAGAGCCCTGGAGTGTCCAAAGTACACAAAAGTCTGGTCTACTAAACTAAATCTAATACCCATCCTTCTCCGTAATTAGTCCAGAAAATTATTTTTACTGTGTGATTTTTAAAATGTTTTCACTTACCTGAAATCAATGATTCTTGTCATTACATGATGATACCATTTTAAAAGGAATAACTACTCCTAGAAGAAGAAGAAGACTTGAGGTTTATAAATAGGAGTTCTAAATCAACTGCATCACCATGTCAATTATGGACTCTAATACGAAGAAAACAAGACTGCCTAGCCCACTAGATGATGATCTCAGTAATGATAAAGAACACTATGGACGCATTCGTGTGGGCAAGGATTACCAAGTTCCTGTTCCCCCATTTACTCCACCGACTGAGAGTGCCCAATCTTTAGCAGACCTGGCACTACAGGTATGGTGCCCTACTGACAAAATTACAGATGTCAAACTATCCAACTATTTGCATGCAGCCAAAGAAAAGTTTGGATATAAAGAGGAACAATCCCTAGGAATGTTGTTATGGCATCAGCACAGTTTGAAAGATGCTATCACAGATCTTGCCAACTTCATGCCATGCCCCGATGAGTGGACTGAGAAAGACAAGGTATTGTTTGAACAAGCATTTCAGTTTCATGGTAAGAATTTCTATGGTATCCGCACAATGCTTCCTGAAAAGAAAATAGCTCAATTAGTGAAATATTATTACATGTGGAAGAAGACAAGGAACAATAAAAGTTTGATTGATAAATATCAGACGAGGAAGAACTCAAAGTCTTTGAAGAATGGAGAGGATGCTTTGGACATTGATGAAGATGAGACTGTCTCAGATCTATCAAACGGAAAGAAATGGAAGCCGGGATGCCAGCAGAGAGCACCTGCAGCATCAACGAGACACAATGAATCACAAGGTGAGGGATTTTGTTCTAACTGTCATATCCATTGTAGCAATTGTTACTCAACACCCAAGGGTAAGATGTGTGGTAGTTGTCAGATGCATTATAAGAGAACAGGATCCTTGCGACCAACCATGGCCAATGATGTGAAAACTCTCTCTGTTCTCAATTTACGTAAAGATCCTCCTAAAGGAATGTATTTGAACCATGATGATCTTTCTCTTCTCTCCATTGATGCCCAAGCCAATACTGTTCTAGCCAACATGTCAAGAGAAGTTATCTCATGTAAGCATGTAATTCAATTAAATAAGCAGGCTATAGATGCCTTGCTAGAGCAGCAATCAAAACAGGGGTCTGTTGCCAAGTACAGAGCAGACCCTGTCATTAAAAACTCTACAATTGATCCATCGTGGACAAGCGCCGAGGTCACTCTGGCTATACATGGTATTCACAAGTATGGGAAGAATTTCAAAGCTATTGCAGAGGTCATGGAGACAAAGACAGAGACACATATTAAACATTTTTACAACAAATATAAAAACTGCTATAACCTTGATACTCTTCTTACAGAGAATGATCCAGGCAATTGTATCATGGATAGTAATGGCGATGGGAAGTAATGTCTTGAAGCTGCACCTGATGCCTCATACCTCATCAAAATGAAATGATCAATTCACACTTGCTGACAAATGTTCCTCCATATTGCCTGGATCATTCTGTGTAAGTATTGTGTGTGAATCATTTCGCTATCAGTTCCTTGATTGTAACAGGTTCAATAGTTGCACAGTCCATTTTGAAACTTTTTATTCATTACCTAATTGTAACTTTAAATCAATACTTAAAAAAGATCTCCCTGGTCTCAATAGATTACAGACAATGCAGGTAACTTGATTTATAAGGGGGTTCCTTTTAATATTATTGAAATCCAATGCACATGCATAAATTTTATCTATTAAAGAAACCCAACATATAAAGTAGGTTCTATAGTTTTACTCATGTTTCTATTTTTTTTTTATATACAAAAAGTTGAATACTTACTGCAACAGCTATATTGTAGAATGAGATTATTTGTTCATCTTCAAATTTTCTTAAGAATGGTTATCATTATGAATTCAGTCATTGTTAGTTAATTCCTTTAGCCCTGTTTAAATTATCTGACTGTTTCTTTTCTCAACGACTTTTGAACTCTTACCTACAACTTCCAGGAACCCAAAAATCTTCCAGATTTTATTTCTTGTCTTCAAGATCCCATAATATATTTGTGTAATAATTAATAAGGTCATACAAAAAATTTAAAGTCTGTTGAAAAATATTGCTACCTATATAAAATTAGATTTATAAGTTCAAGACAGCTTTATTTTCTCCATTTAAACAATAAATATCAATTCAAGCTTGACTAAAGTATTTCAAAATTTATTGATTTTGCACTTAGGTCCCCAGTTTTTGGGCCATGTATGTATATTGTATAAATCCATGAAATATTAGTACATTATTTATTTTGAACTGGTGCTTTTTCTAAGAACCTATTTTTTAATCTGATCATTAAATTAATAATGTCCCAGAAGATTATTTGATCTAATACTTGACAGGTTAACCAGAAGAAATGATTATATTTTTCTTGGAACATTTATTATGTCTCCTTAATTCTAAAGTTATATTTATAATTTGTGCTCATTTTGAGTAGAAAACAAAAGGTCACATAGAAATATAAGTAAACTCATGTGAAAACATCTCTTCAAGATATTTTTACGCTGCTCATGTTCAGAAAGATCTAAGATTAATTTTAGGTACCCATGGGGTGGAAAGTTAGGCTGTGCTCTTGTGCAGCCAATGAAGCACAACAAGTGATGGCCCATATATCATCTGTGTGATGTATGTGCTTTTGTGAACTAATTTTTTTTTTAACACTTTCAGCGCCAGGTGATACATGGAAGTATCACCTGGCTCTGCGCTAGTATGAACATGGTGATACTTCAAAGTATCACCCACAGAGTCTTCTATGACGCTGGTGATACTTGTGAGTAACACTTTCTATATGTTTAACATGAGGAATGTGTTGCTCTGGCCTAGCAGTATCCAAGAACATGTCAAATTTTTGTCAAAATCTCTTCCCCAGGCCAGTGATACTTTGAAGTATCACCACATCAAAATCACGCCTGGCCTATGAATGAAAATAGTCGAAAATACAGTTGGCGGTGAAAGTGTTAATATCAAAAATAGACTTCCAAAATATTGAGTTTTGGGGTTTTATTAATGTGTAACATATGAATTTATTTGTGTATACTTCCTGCTTCTGACTCAAAAGAAGTTTTTTACTGTACCATCAAGTACTATGTTAATTTTGTAATTATTTGTAATCTAAATTTATAAATATTTAGTTGAAAGTTCAAATTATTGTTTAAATTGAAATGTGTTCACACCATGAAAAAATTGTACTCTTTTAATTTGCTTTTATTCTATATTTTATAACCACAAGAATATTAATATTAGCACTTCATCTCTAATTTTTTGGTTTTATTTTTCAGTCTACTTTTACACTGGATCAACTGTTTATCTGATATTGGCAAATTTCCTTTTACTTTTTGTTTATTTAATAATTCTCTGCTTTCTCATTTCACAATAAACTTCTTACCTTTCAATTTTCTTTTAGTTTCTATTGGGTTTATTTTTTTTTTTTTTTTAAGTGGGGTTTAACGTCGCTTTCAACTGCCATGGTCATATCACGACGGGGGTTTTACCCTCCATTCGCAGGAAACTCACAAACCTGCTACTCACATTGACCTCACCCAGCCTGAGTGGGGCCGGGAAAAGCCAGCGTCACGAGAATTAGAATTTGAATGGTCACCCATCCAAGTCTTAACCTCGCTGGCTGTCGCTTAACTTCGGTGTTCTGAAGGGAACCGGTGTATTCAACATGCCATCGACGCTGGCTCTGCCAACATGCCATTTATTATAACCTTCACTTGAAAGATAGCTGGATAAATTTTAATGTACAGTAAATATGTTTATCCTATTTATACCTATTTATTTGAACCCAATCTATTAGGTTATGACTATGAGCTGATGTTTACAGCATAAATTAGACAATTGAAATGAAAAAAATCATCATCATCTAGATTTGGAGCTATCAATCTATTTTCAAAGGTGGTATTGAAAGAAAACTCTGGACCACAATTATGTCAAATATTTAAAATATAAAAATAATAGGTGTCTCTGGATTTTCATTTTTATTTTGATACTCCATCATTTAAGCTAGATTTTTGTTGAGTTTGTGTCTTAGAGCATACTGTCTTGCTTCACTCATTGAGTAATTTGTATTAAAGTTAAATATCCATCATGGCTCGTTTTTATATATATATAAATTGTTGGCCGTTTCCTTTTAACTCTAAAAAAATTAAATCCTTCTTTTATATACATAGCGCAAAAATATTGTAAATATAATAAAAAAAATAATATTTTGTTGTACAATACAATTGATTTTTTATTTACAGAAGTGATGTATTGCTTTTTATTCATCTTACACGTTTACAGTAGGTATTTATTTACCCTTTGTGTGATCACCTCAATTCGATAAGGCTTCATTGTCAAACAGAAAACAAATCATCTCCAAGTGAACCTTACTTGAAAGAACATATTGAGCATCAGCTCAATTATTCCTTCTAAAATAAAATTCCGACTGTCAAGTAACTCCTGTTTTAAAAAGCTCCGCGACCTAGAAAATACTTTTTCAGTGTACCTTTATTTAATCGTTGTGTTATGCCGTAAGACATCAGGAAAAAAAGATGAAAAAGTGGAGAAAAGTTCAAAGAAATCAAAAAACTGCTTCCTTCTTCTTCTAGGGACTGTCAAAAGTTGAAAAAAGGTACTATTTTGCTCTATCTCCGACTAATGAAACTATTTGAAATTGGCCTGGACTTGAACTGCAGCCTCCTAATATCCATATCCATACAGGGTGGTCCAGAAAATCATTGACACCCGTTAATAGCGTTATTTCCAATATGGATCTATGAAGTATTTACCCGATTGATCTCCGTTTTCGTGGAAGGGAGAAAACGCAATTTTTTTAAACTAAGGAAGAGATTGAAGTAAGAAAAAACTTTCAGCTTACTCCCTCCTTGGAGAAAGAACCAGGTGAGTACCAAGAAGCGTGTCGAAACTATTGACTGTGTAAGGAAGGGGTCTTGTGAGCTGTATCGAAGCGCCAAAATAATCAATAGCGCGAATATAACTAGTAATTCTGTGAACTGTAAACCTCACACAGATTCAACTATCGCATTATAAATATCCAATCAAACATGAGGGCATTGAGACCTTTCATTCAATACTTTGATAGTTTTTAATTTAAAAAAATAACAACCGGCCCTCTTTTTGTCCCTTTTTCGATTTTTTACCACAGTGCGGCCGCCCCAGCTTTCACGATCACAAAATTTCACTACTGAACTCAAATATACAGGGTGATTCAGAAAAGTACCGTCAAACGTTAACCACATATTCTATGGGCTAGTTAAGGAGGGGTCAACTTTATAAAAGAAAGTGCGCAAATGCCTCCTAACGGAGGTACACGCCCCTTAAGGTGTTTTTAAACAATCGAAATTTTCATTTTACGGCTTACCTATTTGGGATAACGCAATGTGGTAAAAAAATCACTCTCAATACTAGATAGCACCTTTCTTTTGGTACAAAATTTAACACCATTCCAATGTCAGGGGCGGTCTCAGGAGGGTCAGATGGTAGAAAAAAGGTTCTAACTTTTTAGTCGTTGCTTGTAATTGAATTTGGTTTTCACCCTATTAAAACGTCTGTCATTGTCTACAAAAATGTTCTGAATAATTTTTTTCTCAAACTAACACAAACGCTTGAAAATTGAAATTGAAGATTTTAAAACCGCATTAAGTTTTGAAACCTATGCAACTAGCATACAATTTTAGAACAAGAATTTTCAGCCAATTCATTATTTAACAAAGAAATACACCTGGAATATTTGAACGTGTTCGTCAATCTTTTCGAAGGCGTATGGAGGTCTGCATTGAAGCCAGAGGAGCCCATGTGGAACATTTGCTGTAAATCTTATTTCGGCTTAAGCCCTTCAATTTCGATTTTCAAGTGTTTGTGTTGGTTTGAGAAAAAAATTATTCAAAACATTTTTGTAGACAATGACAGACGTTTTAATAGGGTGAAAACCAAATTCAATTACAAGCAACGACTAAAAAGTTAGAACCTTTTTTCTACCATCTGACCCTCCTGAGACCGCCCCTGACATTGGAATGGTGTTAAATTTTGTGCCAAAAGAAAGGTGCTATCTAGTATTGAGAGTGATTTTTTTACCAAATTGCGATATCCCAAATAGGTAAGCCGTAAAATGAAAATTTCGATTGTTTAAAAACACCTTAAGGGGCGTGTACCTCCGTTAGGAGGCATTTGCGCACTTTCTTTTATAGAGTTGACCCCTCCTTAACTAGCCCATAGAATATGTGGTTAACGTTTGACAGTACTTTTCTGAATCACCCTGTATACAGGGTCTCCATAAAGTCTCACCCAGGCCTGGGTTTCTCGAAAACGACTCAAAATATCAAAAAACGCAAAAACCCGTATTCCTTTATTTTTAGGAGGATTGATTTTCAGCGATTTTTTTTTTGCCTACACGGCCTTAGTCAGGCTGGGCATGGACCAACTTTAAAATCTTAAATAGAATGGTATGTCTTGTGGCATATTGTTTTAAAGGTCTTATTAAGAGATGTTTATTACAATAAATTTCAGTGAGCTACAACTTACCGTTCTCGAGATACAGGGTCGGACGTCCTGCGTAATATCCATATATTTTGACCTGTAACTCGTTAACCGTAAATTATGGAGAAAATTATTTAACTTGTTCGAAAGTTCTTGCCATAAGGAGTTATTATTAACAAGAAAAATTTTCTCCATAATTTACGGTTAACGAATTATAGGTTAACCCTGTATCTCGAGAACGGTAAGTCGTAGCTCACTAAAATTTGTTGTAATGAACTTCTCTTAATAAGACCTTTAAAACAATATGCCACAAGACATACCTTTCTATTTAAGATTTTAAAGTTGGTCTATGCCCAGATTGCCCAGCCTGACTGGGGCCGTGTAAGCAATTTTTATTTGGCTGAAAATTAATCCCCCTAAAAATAAAGGAATACGGGTTTTTGCGTTTTTTGATATTTTAAGTCATTTTTGAGAAACCCAGGCCTGGGTGAGACTTTATGGAGGCCCTGTATTTTTAACGACTCTTCAAAATTTCATGAGCCTTGCTTTATAAAAAAAAATAGAAAAATCGTTTTCAATTTTCACCAAAACGGCCCCCATTAGGCCTAATGCGGCCCAAAAACTATAGGTAAAATTTTAGAACCCAATGAACTTGTATTCTAAATTTCAACAATTTGAAGAATCCGGTCTAGAGTTATCGCGAAACAGACAGACAAACGAAAGCCAAATTGTCCAGTATCCAAGTTAAAACAGAACTTCACTTAGTGTGGTCGCTTCGCTCCCTCCCTGTGTTCGGTTAATAAATTTGAGCTCTTCATAGATGTTCTGAGTTTAGCTTTGTGTTCGGTTAAAAATTCACACATTTTGAAAAGATCCTATTACTAGTAATTCCCAGCCCCACTCAGTCAATAGTTTCAAGACTAGTCAAGCTTGTTAGTAGGGTCATTTTCATTTATCTTGGGCAATTGGATTTTTTCAAGTCATGAACGTTACCTTTTTCCTAAACAATTTTTTAGGCTCAGAAGACTAAGACAAATACCTTTGAGCAAAAGCTTTCATTTAGAATATTTCTAGCAGCTACCTCTTCACACAAAATTACAAAAACTTAACGTACTAGGTAACGTTCATGACCACGGGTAACGTTCATGAGTAACACGCCACTAAAACAATCTTTTCTCAATAAAAGAATATTCACTTTACAAAAAAAAAATATTTGATTGGAAAGAGGACATGCAGAAGAATTAAAGAAATACATTATATATTAAAGAATCATTACAATTTATTTTAAAAACCACGTAACGTTCTTGTCAAAAAAAATTAGACCCACCATTGTCCCTCACTGTACTGCATCCAACTGACAGGAAATTTCAAAATAAAAACAATGTCATCTGTAAGAAGCAAAATGGCGGCAGCTGCTAGCTTCTCATTCAAAGGGTTTTTCAAAATGGTTTACATTTTTTTGGGGGTAACATTCATGACGGAGATTTTTTTTTCTTCGTAGGGACACAACTTTACACGTCTGTAGAATGAGGGGAACATTATTATTTTTATGAAAACTAATGGTCACATCCTAAATAAACTGTATTTTTCTCATTAATATTGGATTTTGGTGAAAATAATGGGGAGAAATGCATTTTTTTTCTATCAGACACAGTAAAATCTTAGACTAAGGGACACCTAAAATATCATGAACGTTACTTACATAACTGGCAATTTTGAGTCTCCACATTAGTTTAAAAGACAATTTATTATTGTAATTTATAAAAAAAATTGTTTCCTATGTGATCAAATAGATTTTAGTCATATATCCCTATTATTTTCACATTTATTAAAGGAGAAAGGTTGCGGACTTGATATGCCCAAGATAAATGAAAATGACCCAGTAGGTACTTACCTAGTTTTTTCTCCAAGGAGGGAGTAAGCGTTTTTTCATACTCTAGTCTCTTCCTCAGAGTATGCACAACTTTTCATAAAACTTGGTAGTTCTTGAGTCAAAATTTTCTAGCATTTTGAAAATAATTCGCATCAACACTTACCTTTAACATCAGCCCCAAAAAATGATATTATATCTAAACAACACTTTGAAAATGATGTGATAGTACACTGAGATGGACCACAATTTTGTGCTTCGTCTTCTGAAATTTACCAGAACAAACATCATTTGCTAAAAAAAAATGCTTAGGCTGAAAACCTAAGCAAAGTCGGGCTTAAAAAAAAAAAAAAAAAAAAAAAAAACGTTTTCTCACTTACCACAAAAACAGAGAGGTAGGATAAAATACTTTATAAGTTTATAGCCTAATGGCTCTAATGGAAATGACCATATACATAGTGATCACTTTTTAGACACACCATAAGAAATTAACCCCTAAATCACATTTTTGGGTCTATTCTTCTTTCTCAGGGTGGTCAGAACTCTCACGAATCTTATGGTATTTAAGAAATGCTGTTAAACAAGCGAACTGCGCCATACACTCTCGTGGATGCTACTTAAACGAAATCGTCCTCCACCATTGAGAGAACAAATTCGAAAAATCCCTTCTTCATAAAAATGCAATCCATTGCAAATAAATGCATGTTCTTTGTGTTGTTAAATCACAATTTTAGTGAGAAGCATAAAATTCCGCCACTGGTCGCTGCTCACATTGAAGCAGCAACTCATTTTTCTTCACGAGGCATCAGTGGACCCCGAACATCCAAGTACTGAGCAGAAAATATCCTGCCCCGCTAGGGATCGAACCCAAGTCACCGTGCGTGCAATGCCTAGCGCGCAAACTCACTTAGCCACGGTGACAACATTGTAAATCCATTTTTTTTTCTCTCTTTCTTCTTTTTCGTTTTCTATCACGGACTGATTTTTTAAAGTTGTAGCTGTCTGCTTTCATCATTGAGTAGGTAAAAATGCTGTGGAAAAAAAGCCCCGTGTCACAGTCATTCTATAAACAACAAGTAATTTTTCAACTTAGAATTTCAGACACATGAAATTGAAATTTAGAATAAACTTTGTGGTAAATGGAAGAAATGTAGGTAGGTACCTTAGGATGAACCCAAAATTGAATTAAAAGTTCACTCAAGCGCATTTATAAGAATTTCTCAATAGTAAACTGTGTTATAACTTGTAGAATGGTTATGATACCGGGCCCTGGTTTCATTTTTTTAAATTAAGTAACAACATTAGGTAGATAATTCAGACAATTGACATAAAATAATAAAATATATTTCTCACAAAGTTTCAACATGATACATGAAAATAAAAATCTTAAAATAAATTAGAATACTTACACATGAAAAATTAAATAAAACTTATATGAATTTACGTTACTATCGAATATTACAGCACGATACAGTAAAAATATTGAATCCCTATCTTTAGAAAAGTTCTCGGGTTGTTTCTCGCCATGCAGCATAAGGGCGTAGTTATAAACCAAATGAAACTTGAGTTATAGAAGAATCAGATCTTGTCTCATTTGATTTTTTGCTAACGTAGGTAAGTAATATTTAACGGTCCCACAACGGTATGGTTTAGTATTGATGAGGAGCCGCGGGTTTTAGTTAGGGTAGGCAGCCATGGATACCGGGTGGTCCATGTCTGAGTCCCACACTTTTCGGCATGAGCTTTCCCCTCCTCAGAAAAAAAAGGTAGGCAGCGGACTCAAATCCTACAGATCGGTGGTTCGAGTACCAAGCATGACATGACGGATGAAGTAATTATGACATCACTCTGTGATATGATAAAGGTACTGTATTGCAGATTAAATACGATACCTATATGAAACATGATTCAATTACCAATAGAGTTGCCAAAGTACTTCGAGCCCTGAGAATAGTAAATTTTAGCAAGGCACGTTTGTTTTCTAACATCACTCTCGTGATACATAGGTAAGAATAAAGTAATAATAAATTGAGCCCATCTTTCTTTTCTTTAATGACTCACATTCTACTATTTCTTCATAAGTAAATATCACCATGAGAAACAAGATATCGTTCCAAAATATTTTGAGCTTCTAGAATCTAGAATTCTAGATCATACGTAGCATACTAAGACAATGATCGCCTTCAAAATATTCTATTGAAAAATAAAATTTATTATTGTCATCTGATTAGTTCCTTGAGTAGGTGGTGGTGACTTGAAAATGTACGTATTTTAAAATACCGATGAGTTCATTGTGTAAAACAATGGAGAAAAACCGAAATACTAAACTAAATTGAATAAATACACTTACTAAATTGAAAGAAATCTCGAGATAATGAGAAACACTACCAAGAGGAGGGAGTCCTCTAACAGACGAGGCTAAGTGTACTCATTTACGTTAGGCATTTTCAGCGTGAAGACATGATTACCTAGGTACCAGAATACAGATTGTTTAATAAATATGTAAAGGACCTAAAGTATTTTTTTCTCTTTTTTACTCTTGTATTATCTTACTCCCTAGGTTGAAAAAATACCCCTAAAATGACGTAAAAAATCATGAGTGTTACTTTAATTTAGATGAGGCGCAGAATTCATAGAGAAAAACAAATTTACAAAGTCGCTCTCGGAAGAAATACAGCCATGACTTATTGTAACCAAGGCTGAACAACTATGAATTCCTTTCTAACGCATTGGATTAAGTTATAAAACATACTAGCTCCATATTAAATTCATTTGATACCACAAGGCATAAAAAAATAAATAAATTTATAAAATTTAACAGAATAGTACGGAAATGAAAATATCCAAAATGTGACACTGATTGTTATGATTAACTCGTGTAAAACTATCTACATATAATTATGTTACAACTTATATCTTACTTTTATAATATAAATTAGTATATTGGTCCCTATAATAAAATATTGCAAAAAATGTAAGGCACATGAAAATCAGGTAAGGCATTACAGGAAAGAAAACGACATACTCTAGATTGAATAGGTAAATTCCAAGTAATGTAAAAGTTAAGTACACATGAGGAGCGAGAATATGTAAATACTGATATATTAAAAATATTTATCCTTTGACCGACTTTCTACTTTTCTACCTATTATTCTACTGTATGCAAAAAGTCCTTCAGTGAAAACTTCATTTTTGTTTTCAAAGAAATTATGGACAAGTGGGTTTAGAGGATGTCCAACAGGTATTATATATTTTCTATTATAGGATTTTGAATTTATAGTTTGCAATTTCTACTATCTTCTCTAATTAGTAGGACTAATTAATAATAATAAAAAAATTGGCACAAGGAGAAAATGGTATGTTAGAAATAAAAATACAAAGGAATTAAGGTTTTTCTGTAAATATTAAGTACAAGACACAGTGAATCACAAAGCAGGAATGGATTTTTTATACATAAATAAAATTATTGTTGTTTTACAGCCTTTATTATTTAGTAATCATGAAACAACAGCTACTTTCTATAGAGGTCTGTGTTGTAGCTTGCCTATCCCGTAGTATGCCTCCCCTCTGACGGGCGAGAAGTGACACAATACTTTCCATTTAGGTACTGGGTCAATATGAGCGCACTGGAAGGTGTTCAATACAAACATATGTAATCAAATAACGACTACAAAAAATTCTGGTTGTGAGATTTGAACCCGCAATTTTCAGCATGATAAGCGAGGAGATCTTACCATTGAACTAATCATGCGCAGTATAAAAATAATTATTTAAAAAAGGGAATTTCTGAAGTTACGTATGTATAAATGAGGAATGAGAAGATCAGAATGTAACACAAGAAAAAACAGGAGATGTTGGTTTTGTCAAATGTAAAATACAATTGCTACAACTAGAGAAAAGTTTGGACCAAAATTGAAGTTCCATGATTCCAAGGGGAAGGTAAGACCTCAGCCACCTCAGGAACAAAATTATACAACCGTAATTTCATATAAACAATAGAAATGTAAAAAGAGAAACACCGAATCATTCTTTGATTTGGTCACCGCTTTACTCGTATCCCTAAAACAGAACACGGGGAATTTTGTAATTATACCAGAAAAAGACATTTCCGCCATTAAAACCACAAAAAACGAAAGCCAAAAACCTTTTAAAAATGCCTAATCGGAAAAAAGCTGACATGTATTGTGACGTAGTTGGATATTTCAGTCCACACGTTCTTATGGAGCTTTTTTTCTACCAAGAATTTCATCTGGGCTTCGGACACATTTACCCTTTACCGATCATAATGAAATCCCTTTAATATTTTGTCAGGAATCGTTTCGTGTATTCAGAACACAAAAAATGATTTTCAAATTTCCACTCTTTGATGTAAAATTTAATAAGATTCTTCCTGGGGCCAGAAAAAAAAAAAAAATACCATGGAAATCCTTGATCAATTATCATTGCACCGTAGCAAGATTTTAAAAGAATTATACGTTACATATTTTGTCGATATACATATTGTCGCAGCAGTCAGTCAAAATAAAAGTTCAAAGGGCATGTGAACACAAATGTTACGAATTTTAGAAAAAGGTAAAAATAGTTTGACCAATGTATTCCCAATGTCCTCGAGATAATTATGATGAACATCTAGATAATAATTAGTGTACACAAGGGAATGTTCTGGTTCATGAAGGAAATATTTTAGGAGAAATCACAAGCTATGAAATTAAAAATGGTTTCAGCACTTGAAAAACACACCATGGACGAAACTTAATGCTTCGTGAGTCATGACGTCACGACCATCAGAGGGCGTTCTGACTTAATCAGAAATCCTTTTACTGAGATTTAGGGCGAAATTAATAGACAAATTCTATATCACAAGTCATTGCTAAGCGTCGGTTTCCCCTATCTTACACAGTACGCAATCCGTGACTTAGCGCCACAGAGGTATTACAAACACGTCTATTAATTCCGCCCTTAAACTCAAATATCTTGAGATCTACAAAACGTAGAAACTTTTTTAAAAAACCATTTTTCATATCAAAATAAGTAGATTATAATAAAATAGTTTGTCTATACAGAGGAAAATTCAAAAAAGAAGCACAAGCAAAGGAAACAGAGAAGTAGTAGTTATTATTGTTGTAGTATTGTCAACTGGCAAAGCTTCATTTGTAGACACACAGAGAGCGTCGGGTCAGTCTCATTAATTATTATTCTTGTAGCGACAATTCCATATTATCTTATTACTTAATAATCTTCAGTTTTGTAAAAACTCAACACTAAGATCACAACACAGCAATTTGTATCAACTCAATCTTAATAATCCTTATAAAGTTAATAAACAAATTTGATCAGGTTTTAAGCATCAGTTCCAATGATTTCATTGTATAGCTTGAGAACCAATATTACGTAATAGAAATGTCTAACAATCAAAGTATAAAAGTATTGTGTTTTGGTTGTATGAAAATACATACAAAGAAAATATATGAAAAGTATAAAAACGAATTCAGTACACAGTACATGAAGTACATTCCAACTCATGCGGGATCAGAGTCTTCTAGGTCAGTCAGTCCTAGCACCAAGGAGCTTCATGAGTATGTAGGGAATACAAAAGGAGGTAGTGCAGAGAGAATCATACCAATCTGAACTGTACTCGAGTTGGTACTCGTAGAAGTTTAAAACAAAGTAATGACCTCTAGCCGTTAGCAACGAGACATTAAACAAGGAAAAGAATACTTACTCCATACACTTGATGTGAACACGGGGCTGGGTTTAAGAGATAGCCACAGGCAATAATCTCGCCCTCTAGAATAAAAGTTTTTATCTTAGATCAAGAATTTCTTCTTTTGTCTTAAATATCTTCTCTTTTATAAATACTTAACGTTTGTATTCGTTCTCTCAGTTGACAATGGAAAGATAGTGATAGTAACATGTGGCGTCAAATCCACCAAAGAATTGAAGCTATGATGACTCCCTCCATTTGTAATATACAATTATACATACATATGTACTTAAAACGCCTAAATTAGCAATGAAATCCCAAACAACAGTATATTCACTGCGTACCATACCAAGTAAATGGAAAATACTTGAAAACATCTATGTCGCAGACTATCCAGTGGGTACCAAACCCTGGGTCGCGCCCGCGGTCCCATCACAGCTGAGTCGTAATGACCGTCTTCCGAATGATAACCCCTGCACTCTCCTTCTTGTTCACGCAGGATTCTGGGGAAGAATTGTGCTGGGGAGAATCGGAGTCGTCGATAAGCCACGGAGATATTTGCGGCAGAGGAAGCACTTTCTCCTGGAAATATATTATACATATTTACATCAATGAGGTAAAAAAATAAACATTTATTTGGAACAGAAGTATTACATACATCAAAATTAATACATATATCAGAACAACTGGTTCCAATTCAGCTTATTTGCTGAGGTAATCAATGAGGGAGGTATACAAAAATATTTAGTTATATTCCCCCCTAATCTGAGTTTTAAAACTTGGTCTCTTGTTTCAGCATTCACTGTAAAATAGGAATACTAACAGCTTCACCATATCACTGTAAAATAGGAATACTAACAGCTTCACCATATCACTGTAAAATAGGAATACTAACAGCTTCACCATACACCTTGAAGTCGAAGGCACATTGAATAGACCAGTTCTTGTTCTATCACTGAAGTTAAGCAATAACGTCCAACGAGGTTAAGACTTGGATGAATGACCATTTAAATTCGAACCCTCGTGATGCTGGCTATTCCCGGCCCAACTCAGTGTGGGTGAGGTCAATTTGAGTAGCTGATTTGTGCATTTTTGGCGAATGAAGGGTAAAACCCCCATTGTGATATGACCATGCAGTCGAAATCAACGTTGAAAAAACAAAAAAACACCTTTGTCTATGGAATTATTTATGTAGCAATCACAACATCTTCAAATATTTTCACTACATCTTCGCTCAAACATACTTGAGGTTGGCATTTTACTTCCTACATTCTCTTTCACAGTATTCTACCTGTTATTATGTATCAACACTCCAGTTTTACTATCTCAGTTTTCTAATAGTTTGCCTCACTCCAGCATGGGAAAAATAGGAAACTTACTTATTAATTATATGAATGAGTTAGAAAACATTCACGGTTCCTGTTAGCACCAATTTAATTTAATTTCAGATTATTAATATTTTATAGTCTACCTAAAACATATTTCATATAATAATATGAATGAACAATTTTATGATTCTCAGTATTTACAAACTATCAATATTCTTATTTATACAGTATATTCAACTTAATAATTCAGATCAAGAGGGACACTTTTAGTACCGAGCACACAATAATTGGCACAGACAATTTTACGGGTGCAACTGTTAGTTAGTGAGTCAATTAGTCAAGGGAAAATGTACAAAGTGGTGTGTTATATACATGGTGGGAGTGTATTTCCATCCCTCTTACCTTCTTCCCACCTCCACTGTTGACACTCTGGCGGGCCGCAGGTTGAGGCACTTTCGTCTCGGGGGCAGGAGATGTGGCCCTTAGCTTCTTTTCCACACGGGGGGACGCAGCAGTTCTCAACTTGGTGGACACTAAAGGAGATCCCTTGGTGGTGGGGGACAGAGGGGGCGGGGGCGACACGGATCCGAAGCCATTGGAGGCGTGCACCTCCACCCTCGTCTCCCCGCGCTCCAGCGCCTCCACGAAGGGGTTGGAGGAGACTGGGCTGAGGAAGGGGTTGCCGGGGGAGAGGGGGGAGGTGGGGGAGGGGTCGCTCAGGGGGTCCGGGGCCCGGGCGGGGGCGGGGGGGGCGGCGAAAGGGTTGGTGAAGGGGTTGGTGGAATCGGAGGAGGAGGGGGAGAGGGGGAGGGAGAGGAAGGGTGGGGTGGGAGATAGGACGCGCTGCTCCAGGCGCCCCTCGGTGCCCCAGGAGAAGTGGGTCACCGTGACGGCGTCCTCCTGGCTAGGGGGGGAGGAGGGGGGAGGGGAAGTGCCGCCAGACAGAGCCAGGGTGAGCTTGTCACCGCCCTAGCGTGCCGAGGAGAGGGGGGGGGAGAAAATTTATACATGAGAAGCAGAGAGAGAGAGAGAATATACAGGTCGCGATATGTAGCCGTAACCCAACACTAGGGGAAGTATGAGGTACAAGTGTCAAGTGGTTAAGGCGCTAGTTTGGTAATCCAGGTAGCGTAGGGATCTGTTGGTTCGAATCCTACCCAGCACATATTTTTTTTCCATTTATTTAGAGTTTCTGACCACATAACAATAATAAGACACTGAATATTAGGTGGTAGAAAATGCTTTGGGCATTAACCTCGCCTCGTGGATACCTTCCACTAAAGATTATTATTAATAAAAAAAAAAAATATTATTATTACTACTAGTTGTTTGCAGGTAGATCATATTATGACAAGAAGGTGTTCACTGAACTTTGCAAAAACTAGCAGATTATTTATAGATAGATATATGTGTCTGTGATGCAGGACAACAGTTTGTAAAGCGACAAGACGTGCTTTTGTAGTTTTGTTAGCTTGAAATTTCTGTTTGAAGGTCCAGTTTGAAGCTACATATCACGACCCATACATTTCTACAAAAGCAAAACAGAAAGTGATGAACAATCACAAAGGAACATAAGACGTTTACAGCTACAAAAGAAAAATTTTTTGCTAGGACATCGACACCTTGATAAAGCAATGAGCTTTAATAATGATTTACAAAACGAGTGGGATAGTCGGGGTTTTTTGTAATTGTCAGTTATACAACTTTAGAAAACAATAAAAATAAACGAACATAGATTTTTATTCAAACGATATTTGTGATATGCAAACACAGAAGAGGCAATGATGTATAAGAGCAAATGAGAATAAGACCCAGCTGTACAACATGGTAAGTTTATAAAATGATCTTCGCGGAATTCTCCAACTTAACCAGAGAAAAATAAATTCTCAAAAACAATATTCAGTAGAAACCCAATTTCATCTAACTAGGTAGGTATAAGGTTATTCCAAACCACATTAATGTGTCATATAAAATTTAGGCAGGAATAATAATAATAGTAATGCATGAGTTTAAGTGTGAACTCATGTTTGATAATCCCACGCCTCAGTCCTTCCTCAAGCTTTTGGTTATTTCATTTCATAATCCTTCACTGGTTTGGGTTGCATATACATCTCAACCACATTGGGCTCTTTGTGCACTGTCCAAACATAAACAGATACACTACTTACAGTTATCACTTGATTAATTTCTAAAGCATGTTATTCACAGAAAGCTCAGTGCGTACTTACAAATAAGCAAGACGTGATGATTGAAAGAAGACAAATAATTTCTCACAAGAACTATTACTAAATAACTTAGAGACCAAATATAAAGCTTACCACATTAAGAGAAAGCGAAAAAGCGGAAAATTACAAAAATAATATGGAGTTATTACTTACCACCGAGATAAAGGTAGCTTGATCTGTCCCCGTATTTTTGACATTTTTCTCGCTGGAAAAATAAAGAGAGGTAAAGATATTAAATCAAGACTAATTAAAAAAATAAAATATTCAAGGCATAACCTAAGTGGTGGGAAGTCTCTCAGTCAAAAAATAAGAATTACAATCGTGGTCTGTCCATCTTTACAATAAAATCTCCATCGAATGGATTTTATTTTCAACAGTTATAAACATCACTTATGAGGTTATATCCTACGTCAATTCTAACGTTAATGCTAGCTATGATTAGTTGGTCAACTCGTTTTTTAACAATGGCGTCACTTTGTCGCCGCGTGCTGCTATATAATTTAGAAAACCCCCTTATAGATGTGCATAGGCATACATATGTTGCAGGAACTTCCTGATTTCAGAAACTAGTTCCAGCATCATATACAAATGACTAGACCAACAGATGATTCGCTTGTAAAATAAAAAATACATAAATCCGTACGCCGCGGCGAACGAAAAAGGCTCGTTAATAGGGTTCCTTCTTCATACGAACAAAACCCTAAAATTCAGCTTCCTATATATTGGCATTTCAGAGACACGGAAACCAACCAGTCAGTGGGTAGATTATGCTTTACAACACTAGGGGTGAAATGAAAAACTAAAATCTGATTCATTAGGTCAAGTTCCCACCGAGTTTTTTTTTTTTTTTTTTTTTTCAATAAGTACTTTCTTTATTTATTCAAAATACAATTTGAGGTAACAATATAATACATATACTACATAAATATATACAAATAAAATTAAATGAAAAATATGAAAGTTATTATAGCCCTTTCAGCATAATGCTGGTGTTGGGCTATACAAACATGAAAAAACAAAAACAAAAAAAAACCTATGGAATGATGAAAAAGTTGTTTCTAGAATAGAAAGAGACGTGACTCACGTGTTGAACACAGGGGAGGTATCCTTGTTGGAGTTCTTGCATCTCTCCAGCGTGTCTCCTCCCTTCACATGGGGAGACTTCCTCAGTTCATCCTCCATCTTGGCTGTGGATATGAAACAACAGATTACATTACCATCATACTTCAGAGCTCTTTGAGGTGGACACTACGTCAGATGTGCACGCCGCACGGTGACCTGGGTCCGATCCCCAGCAGATAATCTGTATTTATAATAATAATAACCAGGCGCGAGGTTAATGCTCAAAGCATTTTCTATCACCTAACCCTCAGAGTCTTATTATTATGTGGTCACCAACTCAAATGAATAAGGAAAAATTCATGCACTGGGTGGGATCTGAACCAACGGATCCCTACGCTACCTGGATTACCAGACTAGCGCGTTAATCACTTGACTACCAGTACTTGGATGTCCAGAGTCCACTCGTAGCTCGGGAGGAAAATCGAGTGGCTGCTTAAATGTGAGCAGTTACCAGTGGCGAAATTATATGCAAATGATATACGAAAATATAATAAAACGAAAGAATGAGTCCTATAATTCTACGCTACTCAGTTGAATTTGGATATTATAACACAAAGAACACACATTTATTTTTTATTATTACTATAATTCTTGCTTTGGAGTTAATTTTTTGTCAACAAATAATGTGTATTTTGTGTGAGCAGAAAAAAGACGACGCGGCGGGAATAAAAGTCTATAAATTAATATTTGGCGACCTACATAACTCAGACCAAAGCACCCTCTTTACCTTTGAGAATATTGCACTTGAGTTGTTCCTTGGGAATGGGTCGGGGGCCAGTGCCTGTGTTGGGGGCCTTGTTGTTTGGGATCGTCTCCCCCTCACACTCTACCTCTGAAAGATACACAGGTCTAATTAGCAGAGAATCAAAAGAATTACTTATAAACAAGGTGAGACATTTTTTAATAGCGAATTTTTATTATAAACGATTCTGAGAAAATTGTACAATTAAAAAAAAAAAAAAAAAAAAAAAAAAAAAAAACCTGATCATAAGGGTTCGAACTCACCAGCCTCTGTCTTGTTGGTGGAACTAGACAGCACGGAGTTGTTGTCATCCATCAGGTTGATGTTGGTGACTGACTCCTTCTGGAGACTCTTCAGTAGCGTGTCCAACCTCTCTTCAGGCACTCCTAGGAATTTCATTGGGAATAGTTAGAAAACTTTCATCTGTATGAATACATAATTACATCTATAGCTATTTAATTTATAATGTATTCTCTTGTAGTTCGTTTTTTTAAATCCTAATCTTATCTTTTTTCCGTAAAATATATAACATATGCATAATACATAAGTTTGTTGTACCTGTTATAACTCAAAAACAGTACATTTTTTGAAGACGGCTATTCTGACGAGGAATCATCTGCCAAGACTCAGGAATATATCCTGAAAGTTTCAGCTCGATAGAATAAAGCCTTAATAGCGATTCATGTGATTACGTGAAGAGAAGTCGGTGAACGTCAAAAATCAACAAAAAATGTTATAACTCATAAATGGTTATAATTATATAAAAATTGTATAGAATTAAAAAAGCTGTAAAATTATTAAATAAATAACATACAAAGTTTCAGCCACATTCGAGATATGGGCGGTACCGCCAAAGCGCCGCCGAGTGACCGCGGAAGTTTTTTTTGTTAAAAACCTCGAGCTGCAAGCATTTAAAACTCATAACCAAAATGTCATAACATAAACTTGAACCATAGGTATGTCCGTAGTAAGCCGAATGCGGAAAAAAAAAAAGACCTAAGTATGAATCTTTTACTAATATTAGGGGTGCTCGTAAAAGCGGTTAGGAGTATCAGAAAAAGGTAAAATAAAAAATAGCATTCTTCTATTTGACAAGGAAAACACGAATATGAAAAAAAAAAAAAAAAAAATATAAAAAGTTTTGTTTGAGAAGGTGAAAATTACAAAAGAAAATACATACGAACTCGGTTTAGCGTAAGTATAGCACGCTCGTTTTGTTTTTCTTGGTGTTGCAAAACTAGCGTTTTGCTTGATCTATGTATGTACTCTCTCTCGTAGTATGGTCAATGGCCATTCCATAGTATCTTTTTAAGTACATATGTATTCCGTAATATAACTATGACAATCTCACATGGAGGCTTGCTTAGGCAATACACAAACACCAAAGTATACTCGGACTTGTATTTTAATATTTACAACCAAATTTTGAATGTCTGATCGGAGTTTCACACTTGAGACATTCAGCATAAGCAACACAAAAACTTAAATTATCACTATGATAAAGGAATGGATTGCCACACCAATCTGTAGAAGTAAATAAATATACATATTTGTAAAAAGAAAAATACTTCATGTTTCGTATAATCCTCCTAGTTCTTTTATCTGTTGAAGTATGTCCAGTGTTCAATCCTCCACTCAATTGACTCTGGATTGTCTGTAAGGTGTCCTGAGCATGATATTACCTGGCACGGAAGTCTTCCTCTTCACAAATGGACTAGTATTGCTGGAGCCACCCTGGTCATCCGACAGGTCGGATATGAGAGGCTTGCTGTTCATCTTGCTCGCAACGGATGAGGTAGTACTCCGAATGCTCCCGTTGGCGACACTACTGGAGGACACTGCACAATCTGATGCTACCCCCACCGCGGTGCTCGGTGCTGGCTTCTTGTCCCTGGGATGAGTCAACCAATTTAATGCATATCATTACCACATTCTACTTTACACATACATTCTATGACATTTTTAACCGAACACAGTGAGGGAACGAAGCGACCTCACTAAGTGAGGTTATGTTTAAACTGGGTACTGGACGATTTGGCTTTAGTTTGTCTGTCTGTTTGGCGATAACACTCGACCAGATTCTTCAAAATTGTTGACATCAAGTACACATGTTCATTAGGACTCTAGAATTTTACCTGTTGTTTTGGGGCCGAGTTAGGCGAATCGCGGCCTCATGGGGGCCGTTTTGGTGAAAAAATAAAATCATTTTCCTAATTTACCGAACGCAGTGAGGGAGCAAAGTTGTTTTTTTCAAAATTTAGACCACCATAACTCCGACCTGATTATTAAGGGGACAAAAATTTATTGTTGTCATTAAGTTAACAGCTAAAAAATAATAATACTAAATAAAGAATGACGACGCATTATAACCTTAACTTATCAGAGCACCTTATCGATGGAAATAGCAAAATAAGGTTTCTAATAATTTACTGTCTTAATAAAAGACAGCACCGAATCTATAGGTTACGCCAGAAGGTCCTTATACTCCTTATGTTCAATTTTAAAGGATATTAATTCTTACATCTCTACAATGGTAGCACGTGTCTTGTCTATTTCTATACAAGTCACAACATGAAAAAAAAATCTATTCATAGAAAGGCGCCGTTGTTATAATCGGAGGATTTTGTGAAGGATAATTCCATATTTGCCTGAAAATCAGGACGCTGTAACCGACTTCGTCACTATAATCGACGTCGCAATAACCGGAGGGGCTCAATGTACTGGTATAGGAAAACTAGCGGGCTGTCGCCCGCTTTGCGGGCCGAGGCATGGCCGTGAAAGCAAAAAATCCTTTTTCGTCAATGGCAGGTGTTGTAGTGGGAGTTTCGAAAAATCCCGTCTTATTGCACATCTAGACTATAAGACAAAGCTACCTACCAAATTTCAGCTTCCTAGGACTTACGGTTTGGGCTGTAGAGCGATGATCAGTCAGTGGTCAGTGGTCAGTGAGTGTCTTTGACATTTATATATTAAGATTGAAGGGACCCGGGAAGTTCCGTCGTTATAAGTAGAAGGTCGTTTTATCCGGCGTCGTTATAAGTGAATTTCACTGTATAATGATTAGCTCAAATTGCTTGAAGGATTTACCCAGGACACAGATACATTTCCAATAGCTTGCTTCACTTCTCACCTCTGTCGCTCATATTGCTTCACTTCTCACCTCTGTCGCTCATATTGCTTCACTTCTCACCTCTGTCGCTCATATTGCTTCACTTCTCACCTCTGTCTCTCATATTGCTTCACTTCTCACCTCTGTCTCTCATATTGCTTCACTTCTCACCTCTGTCGCTCATATTGCTTCACTTCTCACCTCTGTCGCTGATATTGCTTCACTTCTCACCTCTGTCTCTCATATTGCTTCACTTCTCACCTCTGTCGCTCATATTGCTTCACTTCTCACCTCTGTCGCTCATATTGCTTCACTTCTCACCTCTGTCTCTCATATTGCTTCACTTCTCACCTCTGTCGCTCATATTGCTTCACTTCTCACCTCTGTCGCTCATATTGCTTCACTTCTCACCTCTGTCGCTCATATTGCTTCACTTCTCACCTCTGTCGCTCATATTGCTTCACTTCTCACCTCTGTCGCTCATATTGCTTCACTTCTCACCTCTGTCGCTCATATTGCTTCACTTCTCACCTCTGTCGCTCATATTGCTTCACTTCTCACCTCTGTCGCTCATATTGCTTCACTTCTCACCTCTGTCTCTCATATTGCTTCACTTCTCACCTCTGTCGCTCATATTGCTTCACTTCTCACCTCTGTCGCTCATATTGCTTCACTTCTCACCTCTGTCGCTCATATTGCTTCACTTCTCACCTCTGTCGCTCATATTGCTTCACTTCTCACCTCTGTCGCTCATATTGCTTCACTTCTCACCTCTGTCGCTCATATTGCTTCACTTCTCACCTCTGTCTCTCATATAGCTTCACTTCTCACCTCTGTCTCTCCCGCAGCACATGGGACTGGCGGCGGGCGTAGCGCTGGCTGGGTCTCCTCTCAAACTGAACTGTGCGCCGCGCTCTGTTCAGCTGCGTCGTCTGGAACTCTGTCTTCCCGCTGGGGACCATAAGAAACATAATAATAATAATAATAATGGAAAATCTTATAAGGGCAAAGTTTTATTAGTAAAGCTATTTTTTTTTTTTTTTTAAGCTTTATTAGGAGGACTAAGTACAGGTAACAGTATAAAATTAAGAAAAGAAAAAAAAAAACAAAAAAAAAACAAACAAATGACAAAATAAATAAGTAAAAAAAAAGAAAATAGCAATAATGTCTTACCTAAAGGGCGGGGTTATTGCCTGTGGCAATCTCTTCCACCCAAAGCTATTAAGCTCAGAACTTTTTTTTCCCGCTACCAAAAATTACGCGCCCGAGGTATTCACATTTGGAATACTCGCAGGGGTCAGCCCAACTCAAGTGCAATGGAAGGGCCTCACCCTGGAGGAACCTCCTTCTTGATCAAGGTAGCCTCCACGCCAGGTAAGTATTATGTTTCTAAACAATTACTTAGATCATCTTTACTAAAAATGCACAAGCTTGGTACTGACACCACTAACCCGATTGAGCTATCATGGGGAAATCGAATCTTGTATGATACATTGATACATAATCAACCGAACGCAGTGAGGGAGCGAAGTGAACTCACTAAGTGAGGTTCTGTTTTAACTTGATTTGGCTTTCGTCTGTCTGTTCCGCGGTAACTCTAGACCGAATCCTTCAAAATTGTTGAAATTTAGCATTCATATAGCGTAATGGGACTTCTTGTCTCAAGCCGACAGTCTAAATAAAGCACTACTATACTATACTATTGAAACACCACTGAGATACCATACAATTTTACCTATTGTTTTTGGGCCCATTAATGGCCGGGTTAAGATTCGGCTGCCAGGTTCCTGCTGCCATAGACTAATATACATGAGCAGGGACCTAGCAGTCGCATGTCGAGCCGGCCCTTAAGCCACTCGGGGCCGCATGGGGGCTGTTTTGGTGGAAATTTAAAATGATTCTTCTAATTTTATTGAATAAAGAAAGGCTCTTGAAATTTTCTAGAGTCCTTTCGCCCGTTCCAGAAACTTTCTCCACTCTCAAAATCCCGTTCAAATTCACCAATCAGAGTGCGTTGTGTGACGGTTGAAACCGATATTTTGTGAGAGTTGAGTGTTTCTGAAACGGTTCACTGGTGCCTGATTCTTTCCCTCGGGTATTTCCAAACTGACAGGCAGAAGTCGTTGTTGTTTGTCTTTTGGTATATATCTCCTTGGTATCGAAAATAATAGAATAATATAGGATCCAAACTAGCAACTTTAACGTTTCTGACCGATACTCAAAACTCAAAGCTGTACAAAAATAGATTTAGATAAGAAAGCACGATAGACAGGAAAAAATGGTTTGAATCGAGTTGAACAAAAGATTCTATTAAACTCAACGAGGTCAAAAGAAGAAAAAAAAAAAAAAACAATACCTGGACCGCGCAATTCAAACAGTACGCGTATTTTCTGAGTAGACTACTATGTATTATTTTAAAAATAGAAATTATTATATACATTTATATTATAATAATACTCTCATGATTTTTTTTTTTTGAATTAATAAATAATTACCAACAACAGATCATATTGTTTGAAAATATTACTGTGTCGCCTGGAAAGCATCAATGAGATGTCAGTTAAATAAATATAAAAAAATGTATTTCTACATGAAACAAACACGTGCTTCTGTTGCTCTCTCACCTATATCGGAAGCGGGAGCCCATCCGGAAGAAGTTCTGCCGGGCCGAGGGACCTTTGACGGGGCCCCTGAGTCGGAAGAAGGCGTGATGCTCCACCGCGCACTTCCACAGGTGCTTGCAGGCCTTCTCGTTGTGCAATCTGGGGGCATTGAAATACATTGGAATTATTCAACATGTTTATACTAGTAGTTCTGTGAACTGTAAACCTCATATAGATTCTAATATCGCATTATAAATGTCATATCAACAAGAGAGGACATCGAGACCTTACATTCGTAAACCCTATTCGATGGGTTTATATTTAAAAAAATATCAACTAACCCACTTTTGGGGCCTTAAAGGTAACGAAATTTTACTACTGAAATTAAATTTTATTTTTTAACAAATTTCCGAAATTTCAAAGCATTGCTTCATTAATTAAAATTAGAAAAATCAATTTTAATTTTCACCCCAAGAACATGTATATTAAATTTCAACACTTTTGAAGAATCCGGTCGGGAGCTATCGCGGAACAGAACAGAAAGGTGTGTATTAGAAGTGTTCTTAATGTTACCTGAACACGAAGGTGTGTAGTGGAAGTGTCCTGAATGTTACCTGAACACGAAGGTGTGTATTGGAAGTGTCCTGAATGTTACCTGAACACGAAGGTGTGTATTGGAAGTGTCCTGAATGTTACCTGAACACGAAGTTGTGTAGTGGACACGTGTCCTGAATGTTACCTGAACACGAAGTTGTGTAGTGGACACGTGTCCTGAATGTTACCTGAACACGAAGGTGTGTAGTGGATGTGTTCTGAATGTTACCTGAACACGAAGGTGTGTATTGGATGTGTTCTGAATGTTACCTGAACACGAAGGTGTGTATTGGAAGTGTTCTGAATGTTACCTGAACACGAAGGTGTGTATTGGAAGTGTTCTGAATGTTACCTGAACACGAAGGTGTGTAGTGGAAGTGTTCTGAATGTTACCTGAACACGAAGGTGTGTAGTGGATGTGTTCTGAATGTTACCTGAACACGAAGGTGTGTAGTGGATGTGTTCTGAATGTTACCTGAACACGAAGGTGTGTATTGGAAGTGTTCTGAATGTTACCTGAACACGAAGGTGTGTATTGGAAGTGTTCTGAATGTTACCTGAACACGAAGGTGTGTAGTGGATGTGTTCTGAATGTTACCTGAACACGAAGGTGTGTATTGGAAGTGTTCTGAATGTTACCTGAACACGAAGTTGTGTAGTGGACACGTGTCCTGAATGTTACCTGAACACGAAGGTGTGTAGTGGATGTGTTCTTAATGTTACCTGAACACGAAGGTGTGTAGTGGAAGTGTCCTGAATGTTACCTGAACACGAAGGTGTGTATTGGAAGTGTCCTGAATGTTACCTGAACACGAAGTTGTGTAGTGGACACGTGTCCTGAATGTTACCTGAACACGAAGGTGTGTAGTGGATGTGTTCTGAATGTTACCTGAACACGAAGGTGTGTATTGGAAGTGTTCTGAATGTTACCTGAACACGAAGGTGTGTAGTGGAAGTGTTCTGAATGTTACCTGAACACGAAGGTGTGTAGTGGACAAGTGTCCTGAATGTTACCTGAACACGAAGGTGTGTATTGGAAGTGTCCTGAATGTTACCTGAACACGAAGGTGTGTAGTGGAAGTGTCCTGAATGTTACCTGAACACGAAGGTGTGTAGTGGAAGTGTTCTGAATGTTACCTGAACACGAAGGTGTGTATTGGAAGTGTTCTGAATGTTACCTGAACACGAAGGTGTGTAGTGGATGTGTTCTGAATGTTACCTGAACACGAAGGTGTGTAGTGGAAGTGTTCTGAATGTTACCTGAACACGAAGGTGTGTAGTGGACACGTGTCCTGAATGTTACCTGAACACGAAGGTGTGTAGTGGAAGTGTTCTGAATGTTACCTGAACACGAAGGTGTGTATTCCCAGACAGCACGGCAGGTGACTTCCAGTCTGGATTTAAGGTGGAAATATCCAGGTGTATAAAGTCAACTGGACCTCCAACTGTCCCGACAGCTGGATTTTTCCATTATGGATTTAATCAGTTGACCAGCCACCTGGATATTTCCAACAAAAATCCATCTAGACTCAGTCACCTGGGCAGTCAGCTGGAAATATAACGACTCAGTCCAGCTAGGACATGAGTAGAATTTAGTCAGTTGACCAGTCAGCTGGAAATGTTCCATATTTTTCCAGTTTACATAAAACGCGTCCTTTGTTGAAGACGCCATCTTTGATCTTTCGTAATTTCAGAAATTGTGATATTGGTGATTGTAAATTGTTTTAAATAATTAATAATTCTTTTAAATATTAGGTATTTCATTTAGTTTTGAACATTTTTAAATACAAATATCATTTTAACTACTGGAAGTGTTTAGATAAAACTCGTCCTTTGTTGAAGGAAATCAGAAATTGTGATATTTTTGTGACAAATTGTGAATTGTTTTAAATAATTAATAATTCTCTTAAATAATAGGTATTTCATTTATTTGAACATATTTTAAATACAAATAATATTTTAATTAGTTTTGAACATCTTTTTTATAACTATGAAAGTGTTTACTTTGTCATTTCTGAACTCCAAATTTGCTTTCGAGATGTTTCAAAAAATAGTTCTTAAGTTTGTCTAAATCGTGACAGAAGGAAAGGAGAGGACAAGAAGCAGTTAATACTGGATCACCTTTTTCATCTGACAATAACCATCCATTTCTAGAGACATCCACTTGGACCCTAATGAACTTTCTGCACTCTGCTGTTCCTGGACCTTCAGTGGGATTAACACCTTCAGTTCACTTGGAATCATACCAGCTACCCATATTAATCTCACCTAGCCTAGCCAAGCCAAAGCAGGACCATGAATGCTAGTCTCATGTGTTAAGGGAAACAGAATTTTTTATGCTCAAGATCTCTTGACCATAGGTTGGCTAAAAAAAGGTTCTGGTTCAAGCAAAGAAACAGCTGAATGCATAGTGCTAGATAGTGAAATTTTTCACTCTGTGGATTTTATTTAGATGTACAATACTTTATAAAATATAAATATTCATTATAAAATGAATATTTCACTGATAGGTGGTTCTGCCACACTAAAAAATGATGTTTACTTTGTGACATGCTTCCTGATTACTTGATTTAAAATTATTTGGCCAATTTACTGTGAACTGTTCATAATAACAATAATAACTATTGTGCTCTCTCTACCACCTTATTACTATGAAGGCCCTTAAATTTTGAGTTAATTTTATATCTATTTAAAAAAAGTGTTCCACACTATTGTGTTTTATAATTTCACTAGTCTTAACAAGTCAATTTTGTTTTAATTTAAGTATAACAATGTTTTTTGGTAATAATTCTCAAAGCAAACAACCCAGCAATTCTAATTAGCCACAGCAGTATATAAATTGTCATGAAGGATTACAAATACATAATAACATTCACTAATCCATGTTCAACCCCGTTAGACATTGCTTAACTTTTGCAATTTCATGAAAACTGGTGTATTCCATGCCCCATTTTCTGCTGGCTATTAGTTTATTTCTTTGTTATTTTTGGTTTCTCAAAAGAAATATATTTTAATTTACATAGTATTATTATTTTATTGTGATTATGTACATGTTATGAGCATATTTTATAATTGGATATCATTATTTTATTTCTATATACTAGCTAAAACCTGGCATTTTGTCACCATTAAGGTTTTTTCTCATGGCCGGTGTCCCAATAAAAATAATAATAACACTTTTAACTGGAAGGTAACCACCAGGTAAGGTTAAAGGTTATGCTCAAAGCATTTTCTACCACCTAATCCTCAGAGTCTTATTATTATGTGGTCACAACCATAATGAGGAAAAAATTGAAACAACGGAACCCTACGCTAGGTTGATTATCTGACTAGCGCATTAACCACTTGATTACCAGTGCACTTGAAAATTGTATTAGATATTTTAATTTTGATAATTTTCTAGTATGTTGAAGGTGGCTTAGGGGGGGTGAACTCTCAGTGAGAGTACCGTTTGGTATTGTAACCCCAAGAGGACATAGTCAGCCAGACATGCATAACTTTGAGTTTTATATATATAGAGATTATACCTACTTAGAAATACTTGTGATACATTGGTACAAGGTCTTGTGACATGGTGGAAATTTGATAGTGCATTTTACACTTTTGGGACAATTTTTTTAATAATAAACACTCTTATTGTAAAAATATAATAATGTTAAAGAGTCTTATTTGAATTGTGTTGTTTAAAACAGAGTAGTTATTTTCTTTTTCTTTCCAAATTTATATATGAAAAAAAATATACTCAAAATTGTGTGTGTGTACGTGTTAAAAAATCCTATTTAAAATTTATTACTTTATTTTTATACAAAAAAAATATTTTTCATGAGATTTGAATGTATGGCCTCTAAATGAAATAACTGAAATTGAATTTATGCCTAATATACATTTGTTTCTAGTATTTTTATTACTATTATGATTTGAAAAAAAAAAAAAAAAAAATGCATATAATGGGATTCGAACCCACAACCTCAAAACCAAGAGCGTAGCATTTGATTATTATGTAGTATAATGTACAGTATAGGTAAATAGGTATGTCAACATTGTGGTAGTGAGTTACTACCCATCCACTAGAGAGCGCTACAAGTAGCTGGAAATAAGTGGAACAAATCCAGTTGACTTTGGGCAACTGACTTCCAGTTAAAAGTTGGGTTACTTTCCAGTTCATTTCCAGTTGATTTCCAGGTGGAGGTCAGGTGGAAGGTGGAAATCTCCAGTTGATTTCCAGGTGGGCAAGTAGACTTTTTCCACCTAACAGTATGGTATACATCCAGTTGACTGTGCTGTCTGGGTTGGAAGTGTTCTGAATGTTACCTGAACACGAAGGTGTGTATTGGACGTGTTCTGAATGTTACCTTAATGTACTTTACTTTTTTATTTTACTAACTTGTTTCCACTAATTTTAAGTTTTAATTTTACTTTTAACTTTAAGTGACTTTGTATACATGCCATATGGTGTAAAATTTACAATAAAATGAATTTATTATTATTACCTGAACACGAAGGTGTGCTCCTGCTCCCGCCCCTGATCATCATCCTCCACTACTATCAGCGTCAGTTTCTTCTTCTTGAAGTCCAGCTTCCCGATCTTGGGCCTGCAACAGAGTGATACGTTTTTTTTTATATTATATATATATATAAAAAAAAAACAAATTAACAAACATAGCCCATGTTTATACATTCAGCATTACAGCATGTCTATACTGACTGCTTACCTGAGCAGTATAAACAAGGTATATTCTATTCTATCTCCATAGCAGAGAGTTCACAGTCAGGTTTTTTTCCATTGGAATAGGCAAGGAAGTAGTAAATTAACCCTTATGACCAGTTTTGGGAAGAAAATGAGGGTCTCACTGGATCAGATTCAACTGCATAGATACTTTTTCATACATATGCCCTAAATCTTAACTTTTTTTATTGCCATAGCAAGGCTCTATTCCTAAATTTGTAAAAATGAAATCTTATGAATTATTGACTCATTGTACCAGAAATATATCTTCGAAATCCTAATTCAAAAAAGTGCCGAAATTTTGTATCTTTTAATTGCATTAATGACAAAAAAAACCCCGACCCCCAAAAAACCACTGAGTAGCTTCATCATTTTAGGCAGTGGACTCTTTAACGTTAGAGGCCCAAAGAGGTATAATTTTAGCAGGACGTGTTTGAGTAATCGTCATCAGTCATCACAAATGTAATTAACACACTAGAAAATAGTGGATTTTTTTTTAACTCTTACTAGAAGAAACACAGTACAATACATACAGTACTCTGTTTATCCTGCAAGAATGAGACTAAAGAGTCCCTTTACTCTCACAGAATATGATCTTCTGCATTTCTCTATGATTAAGGACTTAAAATCAGGTTAACAAGTCCCAATAGCAGGTAAGCAAGTCCTTGAAATGAAAGTGAAAAAATATAATATTAGCTCAGTGGTTAAGCACTCGCTTGCCATGCGGAAGGACCTGGGTTCGATCCCCCGTGCCCACAAAAATTTGTATTCTTAATTTGGTTACAATTTATTGTTTGTAAGGGATACGATTCCGTTGCCCTCGTGTTGACCCAGCACCTAAATGGGAAGCATTGTGTCACTTCTCGCCCATCAGAGGGGAGGCATACTACGGGATGGGCAGGCTACAACACAGACCACAAGCGTGTCTACCAGGGACGGCCGGTGCTAAGGAGCTGCGGAACTCCAGCACCCCCAGACGAAAAGGAAAAAAAGTTTTTTTTTCATGTTTCTCTAGCTTGTAGTAAATGAAAATCATTAGGCATATCTCGAACAATCATTTCATAAAATTATTATTATAATAAAAAAAAAAATCGTACTAAATAAAAACTAGGTTATTTATTTATAGATAAATCTTTACCCAAGCTTGATTGTAGAGAACATAAATCTAATACGCTCTTCTAACTTTTTGGCTTCTCCGTGCGGAGCGCTGCCGCGCTCGGTAGAGCATTTCTCTTTTCTCTGCTCATGCCTTATTGAAAGAGAAGGCATGGAGCAACCAAATAAACCCGCACAGCGGGGCAAAGAGAGGGACAAAGAAACGAAAAGAAATTGTCTCCAGGGAGATAGATAGTGTCCGCTGAAAAATTTCTGATTAACTTCAGAGCTCTAGAGCTATGCGGGAGAAAAATGCAAGTTATTTTTAGATTTCCGTTCATGAGGAGAGGGGAAGTCGGAAGGAAGAAGGAACTAGACAACAACTGTCAACTAGTTGAACTAGTTCAAGGGCTTGTTCGCGCCGCGAATGACCTGGTTTTGTTTTGTGCCCTTTCGTTCCGTTCCGCGTAATTTATGTTAATAATTTCACGTGTTTTTGTTTTGAAAATTAATTAATAATCGGTTACAATTTATTTAATGATTTAAAGTACAGTGTAACAAATAACAATTAATCATTTAATTTACCTAACAGTTTATTTTACCCAAAGTTTTGTAAACATATCGGTCTATAATTATAACATTTATTTTATCCTTTTTGAATTCATTTTAAGATTAAATTTGTGCAATCAATTTAAGTTGGGTTTGAAACTTCTTATAAAGGATATTAAAATTAAATTAGCATTATCAATTCATTCTCTTGAAAGTTAAAAATGTATATTTTTACTTTTAATGAAAAAAGTATAGAATGTATTGTTTTTTTTTTATCACATAGGAATCAGGTAATTACATTTCAAAGCAGGTATGGAAAAACAAAATCTATTCAGTTGACATCTTATTAAGAATAAGTTTTCTTTGTTTTCACTTGACAAAAAAATGATTTCAAACATACATATTTGATTCTGACTTCAATGAAAAAGCCATTCACAAGTTCTGTTCGAAATCCAGCGAATGGATTCTTCTACAAATAATCAGTAGAGTAAAGAGTAAGTCCTTTTTAAATTCTTATTTTCTTTCTTTTGAACATTTTTTTCTCATGTATGTTGAAAAAAAATCTACAATGGTCGTGAAAAATAAACGTTCTTCCAAAATTATCATCATATTTGCGTCAGCTAATCATTTTTATAAATTAAAACAAATTAATTTATTATGATACCTAACCACTCTAACAGAATTCTCGATAATCACCACACGTGAGACTTGAACTATTGACCCCCTAGTTAAAATTCCCTCTCCCACTTCATCACTAGGCCTTGCAGACATGTATTAAATGTTGCATAGTTTTTTCTTTTCGTAAAATTTTGACAGCACCCCCAAACCAAATTCCCACCGGCCGCGCCTGGTGTCTACAGTAGCTCCTGTTTCATGGCTACGAAATAAAAAAGGCTGTGAAACACTCATCTTTAAAAAAAAATATAAAAATAGTATTCTATTTATCCTGCAAGAATGAGACTAAAGAGTCCCTTTACTCTCACAGAATATGATCTTCTACATTTCTCTATGCTTAAGACTTAAAATCAGGTTAACAAGTCTCAAAAGCAGGTTAGCAAGTCCTTGAAATGAAAGTGAGAAAAAATATAATCACCAGAAGAAGAGCCCGATCTTCTGGATGCCCTCGAAGACCAGGATCCCGGTGGGCGTGAGGCCCAGGGCGTACTCATTGCCGTCCTTGCCCAGCACGGTGTGGTTGTCCACCCCGTACATCTCCAGCCACTTCACCTTGCTCAGGTAGTTCAGCTCCGCCTGCGCCGGGCTCAGTCCTCTGCGGGGGGAACATTATTATTATTATACATCTCCAGCCACTTCACCTTGCTCAGGTAGTTCAGCTCCGCCTGCGCCGGGCTCAGACCTCTGCGGGGAACATTATTATTATTATACATCTCCAGCCACTTCACCTTGCTCAGGTAGTTCAGCTCCGCCTGCGCCGGGCTCAGACCTCTGCGGGGAACATTATTATTATTATACATCTCCAGCCACTTCACCTTGCTCAGGTAGTTCAGCTCCGCCTGCGCGGGGCTCAGACCTCTGCGGGGAATCATTGCTGAGGTTAGGACTTAGGTCATGGGTAGAGCAGAAATCGTCGGCTCGAAGGTAAAACTGACCATCTGCATTTGGACAATTTTTCAGGAGAGCCGCGCAAAGTTTTGGCGTGGCGGCCTTCCTGAAGAAACCTTCCCGGTGCACTGTTTTGAATTTTTCACAATTGAATTTTTCTACTTTATTGCATCGATAAAACCTTGATTTCCCCAAATGAATCTTTAAATGTTGATTTCTTCATAGAAAAAAAATCTCCACCAGTCTTTCAGGTAAAAATTGTTTTTCGCTTTTTCCCCCGCATAACTTTTGATTTTTAGCCAATAGTTAGGTTAAATTTACAACCAGAGTAACAACGAAAAATCGGAAAAATGACCAACTGTCACTTGGTCAGTTTTACCTTCTAGCCGACGAAATATAGGTCGTAGAATACAATTTGAACATTTGTTGTCAAGGGCTCAGACCACTGAAAAGGATACATTAGAAAGGTTTGGTCATGGGCAAAGAGTTCACATTAGATAATACACTCTTTAGTGGAAGGTAACAACTAGGCGAGGTTAAGGCATTTTCTACCACCTAACGCGCAGTTTTATTATTCTTGGTCACAAACTCAAATAAAAGAAAGAAAATTCATGCACTAGGTGGGATTTGAACCAACGCATCCCTACACTATCTGGATTACCAAACTAGCGCTTTAACCACTAGACTACCATTAACCACTTAAGATTTTGTTAATGTCCCTTAAGAGCAACAAACCTGCTGAACTTTGGAACCAAAATCACATATGACCTGCACTTTTATATCCAGATAAAATATGCCTCACTGACCTGCACTTCTTGTACTCCTCTGTGATCTGAACCTCCAGCTCTTCGGATTGATTCGGCACAAATCGGAACTCGGATATGACGGCAGGAGTGTGCACGCCCTCCTCATAGTCACCAAGCTCCGCTGAAAGCAGTAAATTGTTCCGTTGTATTGGCGGTCAAATCAATTATAAAAACTAAACTTTTGTCTATTAAAATCCTACTAAATATAATATTAAATAATAAAAGTATATTTATTACATAAAATGTTGTACACATCATCAAAGGTTGGTGTAGAGGGAAATGAGCTCAGTACACTGGCAGCGTTTCCTCTTTGGACTGCCAGTGAGATCCTTTGAACAAGGTTGAACAAAAAATCCTACTTAGCTGGTTAGAGGTTGTGTTGTTATTAGTCATTTCATACGACAGGGAAATAGTGGTTCGTGATTCTTACACAGGCTACCCCTCAAAGCCAAACGCTGCGGTGAATAGGTAAAAACCTCTGGCTCTTGATCCAAAAGTCGCGCTCGAAACTCGGTCGAGGTGGAACTTTGTCTATGTGGTGCAAACAATCCTGAGTTTTAGTCCCCGCCAAAGCAAGGCCTTTTTTCATTCATTTAAACATGATCACAATATAATAATGACACAGAAAAAAATACTGCTCGAATAAAGTCCTTATCAGGTAGTGTAACAAGGTCTGCTATGTATAAGTGAATCGGTACATGCAAAAACGACATCAATCACATTTTTTTGGAAAATAGGGTTTTCATAGATTTTGGATCTCGGAAGGTAAACGCACAATTCTATATCAAAACTACATCATTATGCTACTCCCTTCCTATATAAACACGTTTCTATAATTTTCGTTCCATGCAAGAACGACATGGGTCATTTTCATTTATCTTGGGCAATTGGATTTTTTCAAGTCATGAACGTTACTTTTTCCTTAACGATTTTTTAGGCTCAGAAGACTAAGACAAATACCTTTGAGCAAAAGCTTTCATTTAGAATATTTCTAGCAGCTACCTCTTCACACAAAATTACAAAAACTTAACGTACTAGGTAATGTTCACGACCACGGGTAACGTTCATGACGGTAACGTTCATGAGTAACACGCCACTAAAACAATCTTTTCTCAATAAAAGAATATTCACTTTAAAAAAAAAATATTTGATTGGAAAGAGGACATGCAGAAGAATTAAAGAAATACATTATATATTAAAGATTCATCACAATTTATTTTAAAAACCGCGTAACGTTCTTGACAAAAAAATTAGACCCACCATTGTCCCTCACTGTACTGCATCCAACATCCAACTGACAGGAAATTTCAAAATAAAAACAATGTCATCTGTAAGAAGCAAAATGGCGGCAGCTGCTAGCTTCTCATTCAAAGGGTTTTTCAAAATGGTTTACATTTTTTTGGGGGTAACATTCATGACGGAGATTTTTTTTTCTTCGTAGGGACACAACTTTACACGTCTGTAGAATGAGGTGAACATTATTATTTTTATGAAAACTAATGGTCACATACTAAATAAACTGTATTTTTCTCATTAATATTGGATTTTGGTGAAAATAATGGGGAGAAATGCATTTTTTTCTATCAGACACAGTAAAATCTTAGACTAAGGGACACCTAAAATATCATGAACGTTACTTACATAACTGGCAATTTTGAGTCTCCACATTAGTTTGAAAGACAATTTATTATTGTAATTTATAAAAAAAATTGTTTCCTATGTGATCAAATAGATTTTAGTCATATATCCCTATTATTTTCACATTTATTAAAGGAGAAAGGTTGCGGACTTGATATGCCCAAGATAAATGAAAATGACCCACATAGATCCGGGATTGATGCGGTTCTTGCATGTAATCTGTAGAATTGGTGTATCCTGTCTGTGTGTGTGTGAACAGAATATCTCAAGAACGGTAAGAGCTAGAGACTTGAAATTTGGTATGAAAATCAATTTTATACACCAGATGTACCACAAAACTTTTGGTTGAAATCGGCCGCAAAATGCGACCTCAGGACCGCAAATATTGCCCGCAAGCGCCGCTTCTATGAATTGGTTACAGATACAAAAAAAAGTTAGAGAACAACAATTTCTTAGATTAAAAAAATAATAGGGGTCTCTTCATATCATTTTTTTGATATCTTGAACTTTTTGGACCTCGGCCCAAATTTACCGGTATCTTGGGGGGGACCCGCTTTGACTAACGTTTTTTTATTATTCATCCTAGATGGGGATGGTGACATATCAAATCCAATGATTTTGAGGTGCTGATTACGAATTTGGCATTGATTTACAGCTGTTACAGTTGAGTCACGAGTGGCGGAATTCAACTTCTTTTCGGGGATAAGGAAAGTCGTGTGATGTTTACACCAGATTTCTTTTTATATGTTTAATTTTTATTATTCATATTTTTTTGTTTTTGTTTGAAATAACAATAAAATTCGAAGTGTACGTGTGTTATTATTTATAATATTTTCGATATGTGCAAAAACAGCATCATTCCACGATCTTTGAAAGGCTATTTCTTTGAAATGGCACTACATATCTGACCAAAAATTATATAGAATGGTTTTTTTTTGGCAAGTCCTTACGATTACATATTTTTTCTTTTTTTTCTTATGGACAAAGAATGAATGGGAAAGTTTTTTTTGATATTCCAAAAGTTTACTCTTTTGGAATGATGTCGTTTTTGCATGTACCGATTCAAGTCTTCTAAGGGCCGAATGGATCACTTGCACCTATTACTTCCGATAAATTTCTAATACTAGAAATCGGAAGTATTTTTTTATTGGCTCAATCGAAAGTGTTTCTGGTAAGGATTTCCATGATATTCTTTTTTAATCCGAGCCCACGAACCTTGTAGATAGGCCTAACCAAGAGTGACTTACACTGCAAGGCAAGAGATAGGCCTAAGCAAGAGTGACTTACACTGCAAGGCAAGAGATAGGTCTAACCAAGAGTGACTTACACTGCAAGGCAAGAGATAGGTCTAATCAAGAGTGACTTACACTGCAAGGCAAGAGATAGGCCTGACCAAGAGTGACTTACACTGCAAGGCAAGAGATAGGCCTAACCAAGAGTGACTTACACTGCAAGGCAAGAGATAGGCCTAACCAAGAGTGACTTACACTGCAAGGCAAGAGATAGGCCTAACCAAGAGTGACTTACACTGCAAGGCAAGAGATAGGCCTAACCAAGAGTGACTTACACTGCAAGGCAAGAGATAGGCCTAACCAAGAGTGACTTACACTGCAAGGCAAGAGATAGGCCTAACCAAGAGTGACTTACACTGCAAGGCAAGAGATAGGCCTAACCAAGAGTGACTTACACTGCAAGGCAAGAGATAGGCCTAACCAAGAGTGACTTACACTGCAAGGCGAGAGATAGGCCTAACCAAGAGTGACTTACACTGCAAGGCAAGAGATAGGCCTGACCAATGCCGTATTTTTCTTTCTAACCAAAGTTAACCAAACGGGAATAAAATGAACCAAACTGGAAGCAAGTCATTTTTCTTTTGGAAGAGGAAAAATTTCCACTTCCAAAGTTAACCAAAGTGGAAGTAGAAAATTCTTGCTTCCAGTTCTTTTATAGGTTAAGTAAATTGTTTATCTTGAAAAGTAACCAAACGCATTTTTATTTTACGAATGACCTTGGAATAAAATGGAAATATTTGGAAGAAACCTAACCAGGAAATTTTTTTTGGTTAGAAAGAAAAATACGACTCAAGAGTGACTTACACTGCAAGGCAAGAGCAGCCAGTTCGACGGCGGTGTTGTCCTGGCACTCCAGCCGCCCCTCCAGTATGTCCAGCTTGAGCTGCAGGAAGAACTGGTAGCGAGTGAGCTCCTCCCGCAGACAGTTTGGCTCCGAGGAGTAGAACTTGACGCGCAGGCGCAGTGTGTACGGGGGTCCGACTGGAAACAGTAATACAGTGGTTTAGAACCATGAAGCTAAAGATAAAGACCCAATTAGACAGTGTACGGGGGTCCGACTGGAAATAGTAATACACTTGTTTAGAAGCATGAAGCTAAAGATAAAGACCCAATTAGACAGTGTACGGGGGTCCGACTGGAAATAGTAATACACTTGTTTAGAAGCATGAAGCTAAAGATAAAGACCCAATTAGACAGTGTACGGGGGTCCGACTGGAAATAGTAATACACTTGTTTAGAACCATGAAGCTAATTAAATTCGCCATCATTCGAGCGGTATCTTTGAGGCTTCGTGGATCCAGATACCACCCACCCAGTTATGGTTTAACCGAAGATGGACCAGGAGTACCTTCTTAAAATATTGTTACATGCTTTGTTAATTTTAGTAATGTTTAAAAATAAATATATAACAGACGTATTTAAAAAAATAATTAGACACGAGCATTTTCACTTTGAAGGAACTGTCTCATAATTTATTTAGGTTTAAAAACATGTACAATTTTTTCGTCACTGTGGCAGAGCGAGTTAGCGCGCTAGGCATTGCACACATGGTGACCTGGGTTCGATTCCCAGCGGGGGAGGATTTTTTCTGCTCTGTACTTGGATGTTCGGGGTCCACTCATACCTCGTGAGGAAAAATGAGTAGCTGCTTTAATGTGAAGCAGCGCCCAGTGGCAGAATCTTAGGCAAAAAAATAATACAAGATATTGTAAATTAAAGTGGTAAAGTCCTATGATTCTGCGCTACCCACTAAAATTGTGACATAATAACACAAAGAAAAAGCATTATTATTATTATTATTATGTACAATTTTTTCGAAATAATATGAAAGTTGTACCAGGAATAGATCCAAATATTTTGAGGGAAGGTCCAGCATCTCTTGGACTATCATACAGCCTAAGTTGCAGTGGGGCATTTTGCTTTGTTGAAAAGTTATGGGCAAATCCCTGTTTTCCCCAAAGGCCAAGGTCGCTTGGATTGTGCATGTTTTTGAAGAAGTCATGGCTAATAGGTTATGTAGACGGGGAGCCAGCTTGGTTTACTTACCTCATAAAGTACAAAAGTCTCCCCTTGTAGGTTTGATGTGGAGTGACTTGGAGATACAAAAAATTGGTTTCTTTTTTGGCGCAGCTGGGCCTTTAACCCGTGGCGGGCGGCCCAAAAATTGAAAAGGGCCAAATTTTACCTCATAGGGTACAACGGAACCGTTGTCATTCGACACGCAAACTCTTCATAATTTCAAAACTGTAAAGCTCAGACAAAATTTCTGGGGCATTTGGTCACTAAGGTCCTGAAATTTTGAAAAAAGCCCAAATTTCACCTCACAAGGCGGCATCCATCGATGGTTTACCTTCAACCTTGCACTGGTAGTCAGTGGTTAATGCGCTCGTCTGGTAATCCAGGTAGCGTAGGGATCCGTTGGTTCGAATCACACCCAATGCATGAAGTTTTCATTATTAATTTGAGTTTGTGACCACATAATAATAAGACCCTTGAGTGTTAGGTGGTAGAAAATGCTTTGAGCATTAACCTCGCCTGGTGGTTACCTTTCACTAAAGTGTTATTTTTTTCTATGGCGTAACGGAGCTGTGGCCAGCTTTCGTGACGGAAAATCTCATTTTAGAATACCTATTGGTCAGCTGATAAAATCTAAGGGTCGGCTTGGATTTACTAATCCTGTTTCATTATACGGCCCTTAGTGAGATTAACTGTAATAGCTAGGTTGTTTGCCCAGCCTATCTTGTCCACCGTGATATGATCATGTAGTTGAAAGCGGCGTTAAACTCAAATAAACAAAGAGGAATATATGTTTTTATGCATAATATTGATCATAACTTCAAATAAATTGTATATATTGTGTTTTCTATATGTATGTTATTAGATATAATTATCTCAACTTTAGTGGGTAGCACAGCATTACAAGACATTTGATAGTATAATTTGCTCAAGGAACTCAAAGATTGTTCGTAATGTCAACGCTGTGCTGTCGCTACACATACAAATAGCTTCTCAGTTTTCCTTACCGTTAACCGTTTCCAGTTTAACCTCTCATTTCACATCTAGAAACAAAGAGCAACTTTGTTCTACATTTCACCTTTCTCCTAGTCAATACAAATATAACGATCATTCAATAATTATTAATTAATCGACTGACGCGATCATAGTAGATAGATCGTTGAGACAGTGCTCTCGTAACATGAAGGTCGGTGGCTCGAGTCCCAAAAACCGCAAATCTAAGAAAGGTGGGTTTCTTCAGTAACATTTTAACAGTCCAGTGAAGGCGTATTTTCACATTTTTTAAGATTCGACAATACAGTGGTTCTAAAAACAACTGTTCAATACATTTGGTATTCAAAGCACTTATGTGCACTTTCCCTGAGTTATAAGAGCATATGACAAAGAAAAAAAGACCACAGAATGTAATGTGTAGATTTGTAGATAACCTTTGCTTGTATTTGATAAAAAATAAAATATAAATACATAGTATTATGTGTTTATTTCATAATTAAAAATTATACAACTTAAAATAATAAAGAACGATTTCATTTTAATTTTTTTTCTTCATAATCACCTCTTGTTTCCATCGAGAATGCTGGTTTTACAGAGCAGAAACTAAGAAAACTTATGGCAGAATCAAACCATCTTTATTTGATAAAAATTATAATAAAATGATTAGTAAAAACTAGCAAGCCAGGTTTCTAAATATTTATACAACTTAAGAGAAACATGGAAGTTACAAGTGGCTACAACTTTCCAACATTATTAATATTCCAAGCACATATTTTGACTACAAACAAGTAATGTGAATAAGTATGACTTCCAAGATAGATCAGGAAAAACATATGATTTGTTCAAATTACATCATTCCTTGCTCTCTCTACCATAATACTGAACTTAACTAGGGGTACTTGGTCCTATCATATTTTAAAATAAAGAGGTAGTAAGAGGAACATTCTTCTGTTATTCTTGCATTCAAACCTTTTTATGTATTTAGAGAGAGTATAATATTTATTGAAGACTACAAGAGATAAAATTTAAGAACACAACAAGTAGTTCAGGTACAAAAAGTGAGAAAAGTTTGCATGGGATGTTCTAACTTTTCTTCCCCCCTAGCTGAACCATCTCATTCCTACTACTCCTTGCAATGTTCTCTCTGTTTGGAAGCATAGGAACTTTGAGTTGGCCTTTCTCCCTCTGTAGAGTTTCTAGCAGACTGTAACCTGGTAGCCAAGCCTTGTCTTTGAAAGCAGTGACCATAACATTTCTCTTGGGTTCAGGGTCACAGTCCACAGCACTGATTCCAAAAAATTCACTATAACCATGGATAAAAAGGCGTTTGTCTCTATTCATCACTTCAAAGGAAAAGCTACGGGACTTCTGTTTGGATTCCTTTGATAATTTGACAAGGTCTGCCAACTTGGAATGAACATAGCTGCAAAACTCAGGATCTTTCTTTGCCCATTGTTTCAAAAAGTCAGGATACAGTGGTTTTAACTTGAGATTGAGGTCAGGGTTTCTGATCTGCAAGCCCAGAGCTAGTCTTCTGTTTCTATCCATCTGAGCACAGAGTTCATTACACTCCAAGATCTTGTATTCTCCTTTAGCAGATTTGTTGAACTGCTCAAGCATGTTCTTGTCTTCAATACAGGCTTGTGTTTCACTACGCTCTCCACAGCTACAAGTCACCAAGATCTTCACACTACACGTACTGCCAGGACAAACACCAGGATGACATTTCTCATTACAAGGATGTCCACAGGCAGGCCTGGGCTTGGTACAAACTTGCTTGCATTTCTCATTTACTTTCAAACACTCTCCTTCGTGGCATGGCTGATTACAGAAGTGTCTTTGACATTTGAGAACTTTGCCACAGGCTTGACCACATGAGAAGGAGCTGACATTGCAGAAAATGTTCTTCCTTATTTGATGATGTCCAAAGCACCACTTCTCAGTGAACACAACACAAGGTGGACACTCAGGTTCATCGTGACAACTATGTTGTGGTGGATGGGAGCATGGATGTGTGCGAGAGCATACCCTGCCACACAATGGACGCTTGGTGCCACAGGCTACAGGGGGGAAGATGACTTCTCCTCCACATCTACAGGTAAGCTCCTCAAAGCTGACATTCATACAGGTTGGGCAAGGACCCTTGTGACAGAGTAGTTCACACTTGTGTGTTCCACAGCGTAGCTTCTTATTACAAGCAAGAGGACAGATGTGATCTTGTGTTGTACAGCACATTTGGTTACATTTGTGTTTGCCACAAGATCTCATGGTAGAGCACTTGATGTTACATTTTACTACCGAGTTTGGTTTTAACTCACTGCACTGAATCTGTCTCTTTCTCTGCCGGCAGTTACACAAGACCACACTGTTTGACTTACATGGAGGACAGTCACCTTCATGACACTTGGATATACATTTGTGTTTTATTTCTAATTCCCCGCAGTGCAATGTCTTTCCACACACTTGAATGCAAGTTGGTATAGGATCTGTGCAAGACTGTCTCTTCTGACCATCAGATAGGAGGGTTTTACCACAGCAACATGTTGTTATAAACTGTGGCATCAAGTAACACATATCACAAGGTCCAGGGTGACAAATATTTGAGCATTTGTGATTACCACACTCCAGCTCCTTGCTACACAAGCCCCCACAAGAGTAATTTAACTCCACTTCTTCACTACACACATCACTCTTGGTATTTAAACCACAAAAACACTTTTGTTCTACAAACTTGGTGCATGGCTGACATGGACCTTCATGACAACTAGCCTCGCACTGATGCTTCAGACAATTGAGAAGCTTATCACAAACTACATTGCATTTCAATATTTCAGTTGAGCCACATTGCATCTGGCAATTTGTACGTCCACAGCCACAATAGCGGGTGATAACTATTTCACACACAGGACATGGACCTGGGTGACAGAGAAGTGTACAGCGGTGACCACATGGGTTGTCTCCTCTGCTCAAATCTCTGGAACATACCTCACCACAGGAATGGGGGGTATCAGCCCTGTTCCAACCTATGTCTAGCACTTGCTTCTTACAGAAACATTGATACACTTGTGGCACCTCTGAAGTGACATTCTGACAGGCAGGGCATCTCCAGCCTTGCTCGGTATGAGATGAATCAGCCCACTGTACAGTACACAGCAAGTGAAGAATGTTGTAGCACTTGCCACAGGACCAAACTGACTGTGCTTGCCCAATTCTTTCACAACAAACCAAACACTCTTGAGTTCCTTTAAAAAGAATTTGAATCAATTTGTCTCTTTGAGATGTTACTTCTTCATCCAAATTGAACTTGGAATTGTATGAACTTGATTCTTCAAGGTTCATTTTTCTCATCACACCAATAGTTCCAACAATTTGTTGATTGTGACTATTATTACTACTGGATCTTTCTCTACTACTATATTTGTGATTCTGATTGAGACTATCTCTACCATCAAAGTTTCTAAAGTTATTTTGTCTTCCATCTCTCTGGTTATTAGGTTTTCCAAGGTGACTTTTCCTGGTAAAACTTTGGTTTGCACTTGCTGATTGATGCAGTGGATTTTGTCTTTCATATCTAGGAGGGTCAAGATAATTCTCATGAAATCTTACATCATTAGATCTTGGATTGAGTCTTGAATGGGAGTGTGATGGACCATCAAGCATTCTTGCATCAGACCTAATATTATTACGAGATGAATTACCACTATGTTGTTCTCTGATGTTATAAGATCCATTATTCCTGTAATGTGAAGATCCATTATTCCTGTAATGTGAGTCTCTTGGTTCTTGTCTATTATGATCAAATGATGGTTCTGAATTATTATCATATATTTGAGTTGGTCTCTCAAAGCCATCTCTATGATTGGAATTATTTCTACTATTGTAATTTGATGTACTATCTACATTGGCATAAGAATTATGCCTTTTACTAACGTTTGGCCTATTCTCATTACTAAATTGATTTCTATGAGGATTATTTTTCTTGTTGAAGTAACTATTATCTCTTCTCCCACTCAGCTCGTCTCTCAGCCAAGGCTCTAACTGTTCTCTATTTACATTCCCTCTAGAAGATGAATCACTGTGAACATTATCCCTGGATACGGATGGTACTGGAGGGCCATCGTAGTGGTCATTGAACACAGGGTTCCTGGAATGGGATGGCCCCGGGGGTCCATCATAATGGGACGGGACAAAATCATTGGCACTTGGGTTAAGGTTAGAATTGTGCTGACGCCTACGGAAGTTGCCCTGCGGTTTGCCATGAAAACGTCGCTGCTCCATACCACCAGGAGACAGCAGTTGATCCTTACTTTTCACACAACAGCTGTAGGTTCCTGATCTGCTCTCACTACATCCTCTTCACCAAACAAGAGCCTTGCGCCCAAGTATTGAGAAAAAAAAACGTTGGTGCCTCACATGAGCTCTACATTTTCTTGATTTTTACAACATTAACAATAGATTAAATGGTTTTCAGGAAACTTCAGAAGAGTTTCACAAAATTGACACCAATTTAAGGACTCAAAGAAAAAATTTAAAGAGAAAATTAAATCGAGATAACCTCAAAAAAGTAACAGTAATAGTTGAGTTTTAATTTTTACTACGAATTTGAACGCTGGACTTCCGCAATTAATCTGCGATTATGCCCGGTTCTTCAAAAAAAAAAAAAAAAAAAAAAAAAAAACACTTTTCGCGAAACCTTCTTTGCTTACAACTCAGATTCACCTTTATCGAAATTTCTACAGGGTATGGCAAATTTTAAAATTTTTAGCAACGTTGGTAGCTTCAGGGAAATAGCTTTTTTTGTTGTTATGCTTTCCTGATTACTGATTATGCTCTAGAAATTTTCAATATTTGCCGCTTCTACTTTTCAACTACCTTTAGCGAATATTACAAAAAATACGCCACCTCGGTTTGGCGAGGAAAACCTTCAATTTACTGCACTAGCACTAATTTAACGAATCCTTTTTAACTAACGTTCCCGATCCCCGGTTTCGTGTTTCTCAAGATTCGTAAAACCGAGCGAGCATTAAGCCGTATTTTTCTTAATAATAATAATAATAATACTCTTTAGTGGAAGGTAATCATCAGGCGAGGTTTGTAAACAAAGTAAACCAACATATGTAAACAAAGAAGGTTTCACGAAAAGTGTTTTTTGTAGAACCAGTTACCGGGCATTAGAGAAGGTTTCCAACGAAACTTTCGTTGATTAGGCGCACGTTTGGCGCATGCGAAATGGTGGATAGTAAAACTCGAAATAATCCACCTCATAGAACGGTTGAAATTGAAATTCGTCTACTGCTTGAATTTTGTTGGTGACGTGAGGGGAAATTTATAATATATCATCCAGCGGCTCTTGACAAAATTCCTACAAAACCTACAAACAAAATGAGCTTTTCTTATTGAACATAATATTTCCTTAAAATTGGAGACCCAAGTTATACCTAGGTAGTTCACAATAATGCACTGCGTTATTAGAATTTTTTTTTTTTTTTTTATGTAGGATTTTAAAAGGAAGAGAAAAATATTATGGTTATATGACCTATCCTCTAAAAAAATTGTAAAAAGGCTAAAGAGAAGATTAATGATGTGATTTTAAAATAGTCGGGCGCTTGCATGGAAGAAAATTTTAGTCTCGAAGTACAAGAGACAATAATATTGGGTTAGATGCGGAAACGCTATAGCTCAGGAAACAGGGATGAAAATAATATCAATCTTTGCATCAATCTTTGAAAGGATTTTTCCTATTTTTCTTTCCTATCCCGTACCTTCAGGTATATCGAGAGGATCTAAATATCAGTTTTCGGGACTGGGGAGTTTGTGGGGGTACACCGTCTTGAAAAAAGGGACGAAATAGTTTTTCTATTATAACTGAATTTCTCTAAACTTTATGAAAATTTTCACAGAATATTTTATTTGTAAATTAAAATTACTTAATACAATTAAAAGTGTAGCTCTCAGATTGCAAACTGAAATGCTCTTAACTTTTATATTAGGTACGCATTTAAATTTATAGGTAGTTCTTTAAATTTATAAATAAAAAGTACTTGTGAAAATGTCCATAAAGTTTTTAAAAAATGAGTTACAATAGAAATTTTTTTTCAAGATCATCACCCACTAGTCCCGAAAACTGAGATTAAAGCTCCTCTCAAAATATCTGACGATATGGGTTAGGAAAGAATTTTTTTCCCCCAAATTCAAAGCTAATTCCCTTTATCCTGGAGTACTAGATTTACAAGATAAAGAGATCTCTGTATTTGCCACAGCTTGGTTGGGGTGTTACCAGCCACAGGCAAGTGGTCGAAAAAGGACAAAAAGTACATCAAGTGGTAAAAAGTTAAATAAAAAAAAATATTAAAAAAAAAAAAATTAAACAATGTGGTTTCATGCGAAAACAGTCACAGAACGCCAGAAATGTCAAACTAATAAGTTTTTCTGGGCCATTTAGTCACTAAAAACTAAAGAGCTTTTAAAAATGAAATAACAACCAAAATTTATGTCATAAAAGGTACAAAAATTAAACCAGTGCCACAAGATGTGAAATAGTCTCCATAAGCTAAAAACATAAAACTAGCCCCCAGTTGGCATTATCAATTATAGAAATGATGATCATAATTATAGACCATTAGCCATATGATTAAGTGTAGAAGTATAGACAAAGTGTCCACTGTCCATTAAGTTATTGATTAAATTCCTCCATTGCCAGCCTCCGTGGCGTAATGGTTGTGATTACTGAACGTAGTCCAGAGATCCCGAGTTCGATTTTCGGTTGGGGCAGACTTCTCGAAGAAAATTCTGTTCCCTCTAAACACGTGAGGCTGGCATTTCCAGCCCTACCCAGGCTGCGTGAGGTTAATGTGGGTGGGTAGCTGGTACGATCCCCAGCGAATGGAGGGTAACACACCCGTCTTAATCAGGACGTTAAAATCAAATAGAATCGTTGGTGTTAGGAAGAGAATCCAGCCGTAAAAAATGTGCCACAACCAAACAAACCTCAACCATGAAGTTGAACAATGCCGGCCCCAAGTAGGTTTGGGAAAAGGCAAAGTGAAAAAAGAAAAAGAAGAACGACTAAGCAACTAGGGTAAGAAGTTTTCAGTGGTTAGACACCCCGTAAGTATTATGCGTAATAGTGTTTTACATAATATCACAATTTTAATTTTAGTAATGTTTCACTGTAGTGAGGCTGAAACGTGTTGATTATTATCAGCTGATGTGTGTGTATAACAAGTTTTTAAGACCACCGAGATGCGAACCCGTGCCTCATTATTTGCCTGATGACAATCGACATTCACAACTGTAGTGCTTCACTTAACAATCTACCGACCCAGAAGTGTAGACTTGTCTTCTCTCATTAGCCTGCACATAACATTCATGACACAATGGAAAATAGGAGGTGTGTTACTGAGCCACTGTGTGTGATTAGATAAGATTACAAGGTACCTCTTTCATATTCATGACAGCATTGCTATTATTAATGAGCTAATGCATGTGATATCTGGCAGAACTAGTAATAGTGGAAACAGGAGAGGCGACTGAGAACACATGAACCCGAGGATATTCTCACCGATTCATAATGAACTAGCTCACCAATAGATAGGTAATTAAAATTTGAAAAAGATTACTCTAACAATGCAGGTAATGTTGGTGTGAATTAAGAAGGGAAAACAACCTCAAGGGGGCACGTTCTGATGAAGGGTACACTGCATACTGCACAGCACAGTGCATAATGGATCACTTGCACTTATTTTTTTACTAGCTCTATCGAAAGAGTTCATCGTAAAGATATCTATGGTTTTTTTTTCTGAGCCCAGGGACCTTGTTGAATTTTACAGCAAACATTGGAAATTTTATTCAAACGCTAGTTATATTTCCTCTTTTTTAGCAAGAAAGTAAAATAAATATATTATGCAAAACAACTCTCGAAAAATTCATCGCACTTAGGGGATAGGGGACACAGATTGTAAAGGTTTTGAAGAATAAAACACATTTGTGCCCTAAATTTCAGCGCTAATAGTCACTAACATTCAACCAGGTTCTCATTTATTTTTCGAACTAGGTACGAGATAAAACTTTAACATCCAATCAACAGAATTGAAAATTTACGAACCCACCAGAAATCCTGCGTACAAAATTACTATGGTGAGCACTCGTCTATAGCGACTTCAAAATTCTTGTTCCATATTTTTGCCTCAGAATCCTTAACTTAAATCGTGATGGCAAGCCATTGCACCTTACATCAGTAGAGCACAGTAAACACATGCGTGGCGCTTGTATAATAACAACATGAGAACATTGGCACTTTCTTTTTCATTCTGCATAAAATCATAATTCACACTTAATGAAGGACAGTATCTACTGAGGATCTCTTAAAACTTGCACTACAAAATAATACCTAGACACTATACGACTATATTCATAGTCATATCAATGGGTTGTCACCATCATCAGAATCACTTTTATAGAATGAGATTTCATCTAAATCGTGCAATCACTATTAGGTAAGACCAATGTTTTGTTCTTTGGATTGGGTTTTAGAAAGGTACCTAACGCAAGTCAGTATTGTAACTAATGAACCACTCAGTGTACAACAAGAATCAATCTCCAAATTATAGTTACTAGAAACATTAATGTGGACCAACTTACATGCATCAGGGCAAGCACTTTTTCGAGAAGTTTTCTTATAAATATAAAAAAAAAAACATTTATGTACATAATATAATGGAAGTAGATTTCGTACTTGTTGCATACATTCGTTTCACAGTAGATTTAAAAGAGGACGTGGAAATACAAAACAATCATATCAAAAAACGTCTATTGTCCTATACGTTCAAATTCTAACTCCACCTGGCGAGGTTAACTCTTTTCATAAGTCTAAATATTTAGCACCTAATTAACCACATTATTGTATGTGGAACAAGGATTACATATTTTCTATAATTACTTTTATTTTATTTTTTAGTAGGTATGTATTTATTTTTACAGTGTCATATAAAACCCCCAAGCAACAGTATTACTAAGGTTTATTATTATTTCATCACATGATCAAAAGTGTTCAAAGTTTAGATTGGTCAGCTTTTGTTTACATTACAGGGAATATATTTCAGAATGTGTAAGGCTTCCGAAGAAAGTTAAACAGGGTGAAACAAAATTATTTCATCTTGTTTTCTGCTACCAGCTTTCATTATATTTAAATAGATTCCTTTTTCTGTATCTTTTTGGGTGTAGGTCAGAGGATAGTAGACACAGGGACAAATTCTAATTCCTGCAGTCCTGATAGAAATTAGAGCTGTTTACCCAGACTTTTTCAGAGTTTACTTTTTATCTTTGACTCACTGATTTATAATATTCACATCAAAATTAGAAATGTCAGATGACCTAGTCAACAGTGAAATTTACTTTTACTTGAAACCAATATCACAAGTCATCCTACAAATGAACTATGTATGGCTAGTCAATGAGGTCCCAAAAGCCTGCCAGAATAAGTATGAATCCTATTTCTTCTCTACATCCACAAATGTATCAATCACTATCAATCTTGGCAATAAGTCTCCTCACATTATTCTACTAAAGATTTGAAAGAAATTAAACACAAAAAATAGACTTACTTTTAATTTGTTTCTTAATAGGCTTTGTTGCATCCAACCAATGCTGCAAAAAAGAAAAGAAATTAAAATGTTAAGATTTCAATGGTGTGGGTTTAGTTTGTACAAGTACCTCCGTATAACAGATTATCAAAAACCAGACGAACAATTACACACTCCCTGCCTCAGAGAGATTTTTTAGGAAAGCTATGTATCTAACTATCCCCCTGGGTGATTCTACAATCCCTCTAGAAGGATTTGAAATTCCACCTAGACTTGAGAAATATGTATAACTACCACGAGTCTCATAGCACATAAGCCAGAAATTGCTTTACCTATCAATGTTTAATAATAATATAAAAAAAAACGACTTGAAATACCTGTCATAAATTATAATAACAACACAGAACATTTTCACTTGGTTTTCTAGTAGAAAAAGTATTCAGGTTAATCTGAGTTATTTTCTTCAAACAAATATTTTTCCTTTTTCTGGTTTGGGAATTTATGGATAGTTTTTATGTGTCTTAAAGTCATACTGATGTTCGTTTTGCTTGAATAAAAATTGCTAAAAAATTGAATTTGACTGGGGCTCAAACCATAACCTCAAGGCTTAGGGTCCACAAATCTAAACACTCAACTGTTGTGGATTGTTCTTTTTGAACTTGTTAAAATAATAATATTACAACTGATGTATGTGAACTCATTGATTCATAGAAATATGTGTGGCTGATCATAAACAAGGTTTAGACCAGCAAACCCTTGTGACTAGCAGTCAGCCAGCAGGTTTTCTAGTGTAGAGTTGGTAGGCAACTATATTGTTTCTATCTCATTTAATCATTTCCAAAGTAAAATGTAAAAAAAGTTGTCCTCTTTTTTCATTACTTTTAAGAGACACAATCAAATATCCCCATTAATACATAATTATATACATTTTTTAACATTGCTTTCACATTTTTTAACATCACATCAGTTTTACCCTCCATTCTCTGGAAAATCACAAACCAGCTACTCAAATTAACCTCACACAGCCTGACTAGAGATAGGAACAATACAAGTTCAAATTTAAATGGTCACCCTAAGCTTGCTGGACATTGCTTGACTTCATTGATAATAGATCATGCCTTTGACACTGGCTAAATCAATTTTTAAGACTACAATCTTTCATGTTGGGACTCCTCTAGATGGGTACCTCCTTCTTCTTTAACTTTCTTCAAGTTTAGTAATATCACTGGGATTATATAGCTAGCTTCATACTAAATGATAGTAATAATTCTTTGGAAGTACTACTTACAAGAGTCCCTGTTCTGTGATTGTAAGGAGGTACCTACTGGTATTTGCCTCAATCCCCTATATAAATCTCCAAGGGTACAGTCAACTTAACTATTCTCTTAACTATTCTCTATTCTACATGTAAATATGTATTTTAGATACTTACTTTAACATTGTTGTGGTCTGTGAACTGAAGCCCAAAATAGTCTTTCTCTATTAAGTCTAGAGAGTAGAACACTTGTTCATAAAGGTCACTTCCAATTGACTTTTTCTGGAAAATAAAAGAAAATCATTACATAATTACAGCTCTTACAATAATTATACATTAATGCTCGGTTCTATGGATCTTGAAAAACACCTAAGAAACACAAACCCGGGGATTGGGAACATTAGTTCTAAAGGGATTTGTCAAATTAGCACTAGTGCAGTAAATTGAGGGTTTAGCTCGCCAAACCAAGGTAGTGTAATATGCCTAAGGCATATACTCATATTACAAGAAAGTACCGTGAAAAAAATCCCAATCCCCGATTTTGTGTATTTCAAGATCTGTAGAACTGAGCATGAGTACATACCTATTGGTTTTTTTTCTCTAAATATTGGAAGTTCTTTTTTCTCTTAATTTTTGAAAAAAAATGACTAAAAACCCTTTTAACATATTTAAATAGTTTTCTCTTGAAAACATTCTATTTTCCTCATGGTAATCTACAGGTGGTTGTGTTGGTATAAGATTCAATCTTGAAATGGTTGGAAGTGTCATTTCATGATAATCCTAAGTATTTGTTCATTCAAGATGTCATCACAACTTATGAACTCTTCTATCTAAAGATAATTTTTGGAAGAGTTATGTGCTTTTCATTATAATTTAATGTAATACCCTCAAATTGGTCCTAAAAACAAACACATCTAAAATCCAGAGTAATTTACAATATTTTAAGTAAGTAGATATGAGGTTAAGCAAAGTACAAGGCATACATTATGAGCATATCTTGAGAATAACATATCAAGTAAAGCACCAAGTACTTGTGAATAATTATTTATCTAGTTATACCTACAGTGGGACAAATTAGAAATTCATGCAATCAACGTTCATACTCATATTCATGTCCAATTTGTTCTTGGGAATAAATTAAAACCCATTGTAACCAGCAAGATCAGTTGCTAGGAATCTCTGGTTTCTGGTTTGAACTTAACCAGTCTGTAGCCTCAGGGGTCTCTATTGAATAGCACTGGTAGGTACTTACTGAAAGTTCAATGGGTAAGTCAGTCCCATCCAACAGAATCACTCTACACTGGATGTTATTTTTGTTCGGTGGGTTCAGCCGCTGAGCGCCAGCCTTGGAATCCGATTTCGTATCCAATCTGCCTCGTCTCTTGCTCAAAAATCTCAACATTTTGCACCGAAAAAAAGTTCACTTAAAAAATTTCCGAGGCTTTTGGCGACGGAATGAGGGACACGGCATTGAAACCCGATAGATCACAGATAGGTCGAGAGTTCCGCACAACGGTCCATTGCACCTCTCAAGCCATTAATATCAAAAGAAAGTAAAAAAACTCATTTAAATAATTAACTATTTAAATCAAATTAAATTAATTTTTTTCTAATTTCAATAATTCTACATGGCAAAAACACAGTGTAGGAAAAATAAACAAAAGTTGCCAGTTAGGTTTCTGCGCTTGAACTCATACGCAGGTCAACTCCAGTTTCCCCTCTTCTGAATCTTGCGATAAATGGGCGGCTGAAGTACCACTGCACTAGTACCTACTAGTACATAAATTGGTTTTCTCTCTGATAATTATTATTTTGTCTGTTCTGAGGTTCGAACCCGGGACCTAACGCATGGCAGGCAAATATGTCATCACTGAGCTAATTGTACGCTCTTATTAGGTATTCTGTTTGGTTGAAACCCGAGAGTTAAATATTGGGTACCTTTTATTGGAAATTGGAAATGAAGATTTTCGTCTTCGAGTGACCTAACAATAATACTTAACGGCCAACATGTTATTATAGTCACATTTTTAGTATAATTTAATAAATACCTATAATTAATTGACGGTCTTGGACCATCTGACAAAAGATTTCATTATAATTAAAGATCTTCCAATAAAAGTTTACTACTATTGAACTCTCGGGTTTCTACCAAACATAAGAGCTCAGTATCAGTATAAATACTTGCCTGCCATGCAGTGGTAAGATACTTGCTTGCCATGCTGTTGGGTTTGAACCTCAGAACAGACAAAAATTTGTACCTAATCAAAATTTGGTTACATAGGTATGTTTGTAAAGGGATAGCTCTGTTTTTTTTTTTTAAGTGGGGTTTTAACGTCGCTTTCAACTGCCATGGTCATATCACGACGGGGGTTTTACCCTCCATTCGCAGGAAACTCACAAACCTGCTACTCACATTGACCTCACCCAGCCTGAGTGGGGCCGGGAAAAGCCAGCGTCACGAGAATTAGAATTTGAATGGTCAGGGTCACCCATCCAAGTCTTAACCTCGCTGGATGTCGCTTAACTTCGGTGTTCTGAAGGGAACCGGTGTATTCAACATGCCATCGACGCTGGCTGGATAGCTCTGTATCAATGCTAGCAGAATTTTTACAATATCTAACGCCTACTATTATGCAATATGCGTAAAATTTACACAGATAAAAGTGAACTCAAAACGGGTACTGAAAATGATTAGCTATTTAGAGCGACCAGTGGTGACGTTATAACGAGGTACCCATCCATACCTATTGGAAAAGCATGAAATTTCGAGTTTCGTAATGCTGAGAGCTACCCACTACATAATTTACACAATAAAACCACTTATACAGGGTGTCCAAAAAGTCCCGCCCCATGAGACCATTCGAACAAATTATAAATCGACCTAGTCTGTCGAAGTTAGTTTCTGGTCGGTTTGGTCAGCCAGCCGGACGACCAGCCGGCAAAAGTTTTAACTAAATTACGTATTGAGTTATACCTTGTTCGAAAGGTTTCGATGAAATTGCATTGAATATTGAATTGGGTACTTTATTGATTTCAAAATAATTTTACATAGTTTACATCTCCTAAGCTAAGGCTACTTGATAGGAGTTGATAACGAGTTATAGGTGTCAGGACGGCCGACCCTGTATCTCAAGAACGGCATGTCGTAGTTCACTGATTTTTTCGCAATGAACTTCTCTCAGTGAGACCTTTAAAACAAAATGCCACAAGACATACTATTCTATTTAAAGTTGGTCTATGCCCAGCCTGACTGGGGCAATGTAGGCAATTTTTTGCTGTTGCTGAAACTCAATTCCCCAAAAAATTAAGCTGGCTATTCTCTACCCAACCCAGGCTGGGTGATGTTATAATGTGTTCAGCTGCTCTGTGAATAATTTCCTGTGACTGTAGGGTAAAACCTTTTTGTCTTGAAAGACCTACAGTGTAAAACTCTGTAGTAAAAGTGTAAATTCTGCAGACTAGGTATTAGGTAGCTCGCTCCTAAACTATTGGTACTTGAATATTATTCTTGTAACATCGCTAGACACTAAAAAGTTAGCTAAAAAGTGGAATTTAAATTTTCTCATCTAGCATCTAACAGGCCTGATGGGTTGGTGATATCTGAGCGAGGGTTGTCCCGGCACATAGATAGGTGGTGTTGCCACAGTGGAAATCCGACTTATAAGGCTTCTTAGTCCAGCTTTCAATCCTCTTCAATCCTTGAGTCACAATAGACAGAAACATTGATCTTGTCCACTTGAGTTACGTCATCTTATTTCCATGACACTTTGTTCAATACGATGAGAACGATAAGAGGTTTGATGCTTTAGGATACGGCTTCGATTCCGTACCGAGTTAAATTATTATTAATTTCTGACAAAATATTAAATCTCCGTATTTCTAATAGAACACATAAATCCTTCTAATTTCTAATAGAACAACAGCCTCCCTTTTAGAGACATCTTACTTCTTTATCTTAATGTTCATATCTAGGTAAGAATAACTAAAGGTAGAAAAAGCTCCTTTTTGTTTAAAGTTCATCACTGCTATCTCTAAACCAAAAAGTTTCTGTTTCTTTAAATGTAATGTAAAGGTAGTTATAATTTTTTAATGTAAAAGAAGTATCATCAAAATAATGATAAGATGAGAGAGAAAGAAAAAAAGTTAGAAAATTCGTCGAGGAAGATTGTGTCACAACTGTCACAAAGTCTGTCAAGACATTAGCTGACGAATTATCTCTTCCATTTAGGGGTGAGGTGAACTAACCCTGGTAGGTAACCCACTTCTTCTGTCGAAACGAAACCAAAAATAAGAAATGTATACAGACTAACTTTAAACTGTTGATAAATATACATGAGTATTAAAGCTTAAGGACTTAAGATGGCCAACTATCTAGCATAGCGCGCACCCTACTAGCTTTCACACGAGAAAACTTCCGATCACATCCTCTGTTTCGGCCCTTGTTTTCTACAGTTCTGTTTTCAAATTCAATTAAACAATACTAATTTTCTTAATTCGGTTAACCCCGGGCACACTGTTTAAATTAATTAAGTCTAAACGGTTTATTTAATTTTGATATAGGTGGATGAAATCTTGTGGAGTTTTGAAGGTAATTGAATTGTAAATCCTGTTGCTCTGTTGTGTTGTATGGAATAGGAAATACTTACTTATCAATCAAGAATGGAGGTTGTAGGAAATGTAGGACTCTAGGTGGCTATATCTACTTAGATCATTCTATAGGCATAAGTCTTTTAAGTGGACTCAGAGCTAATATAATGAGCCCACTATGGAGTTTGGATCCCACCCAATGCAAAGATTACTTTATCATGTTTATAATTAATTATTATACAGCAGTAGAAATTTGGCCCATTACTGTTTTTTTATGTGGAAATAGAAATTTTTAAAAGTTAAACCATTGTTCACTATGACACCACCCTAATATGATGATAATGACGATAATAAATAACTATTTATAGTATTGATGTAATTGATGCACGATTTATTGAATGGCACAGCATTTTTTTTCAAAATATTTTTTTAAAAATCTTATCTGTCTGAAGAAGGTGAGTGTGTTCAAATCACTGAAGAACAGAGCCAAAGAAAAGGTTCTTTTGTGAACTCGGACTCTTCACTTACAAAACCAGTGAAGTACCTAACCACTAAGAGAACTACGTCCGTATAGGAATTATATAGGTCATATTCATAGGTACAGGTCTTAAGTTTTACTTCCGATAGATAGGAAGTATTGTGTACGTTTTTTTTTTTTTTTTTTTTTTTTTATAAAAGTTTTTGCTCCGATTTCTATTTTTTTCATGTGTCTCGACGTTTTATAACCTCCTTGTGTCGGTCTGTCTGTCTGTTAAGTACATTCCTTGTAACGGGCAAATCTCAGAAAGTATTACGAAACGGATTTTGACAAAAAATTGTACACATATAGGATACGTATTGTAGATGGTCCCATTTTAAATTAATCAACTTCGCACTAGCGGTTCTTCGTGATAGAGACCATGCGCCTGACCACTAACTTTTTACTTATACCTACGCTTATAACTTTTTACTTATACCAACCGAATTTCATGAAATTTTGTATGTACATGCGTATTAGTGTTTTACATAGTGCATTTGTACTTATCTTATTTAACGTCCAACCAGCCAGACTCCTATACACTGATCACATGTTTCAATAAAATGAAGAAGGTTTCAGAGAAATAAAATCACCTTAAAAATTAGAGCGTCTCCTATTAGTACTATTTTTTCAATAAGGTTTTCCGTCAGCCGGTTTAACTAAGAAAGCTCACTTATTTCTAAACCCCTATGTTGTCTTCGATGCCCACACTCGCTAGGTGAATGAATATAATTAAAATATTTTTCTACAGCCTGGCTGACTTATCTCTTCTAGTATGATGAACGCGTAAGTTCCTCTCAAGAAAATAATTTTCCTAATGGAAAACGGAAGCATGAACCTGAAGCCCGTGCTGGAAGTGACCACCTCCGACATGCAGACCATTCGCCTCCCCATCGTGACGCTGCCAAACAATGGCTACTCCATCTCGGGCCTCCTCAACACGTCAGGGCAGAATGGCGACCCACTTCTCTCCGGCTTCACCTTGCCTGTGACTCAAATCCCGCCCGTCATAGTCACCCCACTGCAGCAGTCGAGTGACAGCTTCCAGCCAATGACGAAATACAGTATGTATCCGGGGACTTTATTTCATAAAATTAAGATCAGAAGTAGCCGAAGCCTTCCTCAAAAGGGTGCACGCTAGCCGACCTACTCTCACACGAAATAGACTTTATGTACAAACTAGTCGCGTTGCGGCGCGGAGCTTTCACCGAGGCATGGCCGTGCTGGTAAAATAAAAATATTTGGTAGTTAATAATTTAATTTGATACATTACTTTTTCCCACTTCATAATAAAATTATGGCCATCAAATACACAAATTTGTACCATGATTATGTAATATTCTCTAATGTTGCGACATGAAAGGTTGAATTAAAGATAATAATAATAATAGTAATATCGCCTTATTTATACTGTCCGATAAGAACTATTAAGTTCCATTATTCCAGCAGTAAGCCCAAGACGTATTATTAGGTGGTAAAAATCCCAAATGGGAGGATAACTTGTCTTGTCTCGGCTGCGTTTCGAACCCGCGACCTCTGGAATCTCTGGATTCAAACAGAATAACATCACATTACTAAGAATAAACATCCTCTTTTTCAATTAAGAACCTCTTTCATTGTCCTATTCTGCGAAGGATAAAAACAATGAAAAAATGGTCAAAGAAATCGATCCTTTTTTTTGTTCCAAAAATGCAGAAATTTTCAGTTCAAGGAATTCTCATTCCGGAAATCTATTGGGATAGCCAGATTTGAGTGTGAAAAAGCTCAACTTTTAAAAAGTGGACATTTTGAAAATCTCAATATCTTGAATACATTTTCTTCAGGAACCATACTAAATTTCAGCTCAATCAGACTTATACTTAGTGAGATATACTTAGATATGGTAGTATTTGTAAAAGCTCATTTAAAAGCTCAATTTTTTTAAAATGGACTTTTTGGTCTCGAAGCATACAAAATTTCAGCTCAATCCGACTATAGTGGTTCTCGAGTTATAGCGTTTTTAACATACACACACACACAAACGAATCATTTTATAATATAAGATTAAGATCATGTACCTATGTAGCCTGAAAATTGAGAAATCTATAAAACCATCCTTTGAGCATTTCTTCTGCGAGATTAGTTATAAATAATATTGAGAAGAAAAAAAAAAAAAAAAAAACACTTTTTATAGTTTAGTTTAGTTTAGCACTTATATTAATTTATAGGTACCTACTTACGTTAGGTTCATTAGGGTTGAATGCGGTCTTGCTACCCTATTTGAATCAAATCAAGTTAGTCTAGAGCTGGGTAACTCAATTATCATAGTAAATATCTAAAGTACCTATACGATACCTACGAGCTTTCATTCATTGAACACATTGGAAGCTTGTTTTATTATCTGAGAAGTCATTCATATGAAACTAAGAAATATAATTAAAATAAAGTCAGTGTAGGTTTTTTACAGTTCAGAGTTACACACATTGTACAGTAATTAAATTACCCATGTTAAAGTGAGATGGCAGTTAAAGTTGCTATACAGTTTAAAATTTCAATACAGTAAAGTTCCAATTTCAATACAGCTTAAAATTACATTAATTGCAAAACAGGTACATTTTTTAAATTACCAACATCTTTTTTTAAGATTTAATTAAATATAATTATGTAGTTCTCGTATAGGTGCAAGGTAATGGTTAAGAAAATATGGTAAATTTTACACATCATAGCTCGTCAAAAAGACAAATACCGGCGTGAACGACAGGCCTACCGCCTTGTTAAAGCGCCGTTAAACCGGAAAAAAAGACAAATGAATAATTTTTTGTTTAATTTAACACTTCTGGAAGCCAGGACAAGCGCCTGAAAATCGCCGTAAGGGATTTTTTTTCTTTTTTTTTTTTCGTAAATAAGGTTTACGAGATATTTAAAAAATAAATAAATTTTTGAGATACTGTTCAATGGAATACAACTGTATAAATTTTTAGATACCTAAATGGCTACTAGCCATCTTGTCACTACTTGTCCGCTACATCGTAAAATCATTATTATGCCCTTTAAAATAATAATAACAAGAGAAGCTTTTGCAATATCTCTGGTCAAATACCTTACTCAATAATAGCACAAATTATAAGTACTTCTCTCCGTCAAAAACAATGGGAACTATGTTTTGTATAGGCGTTCTTCACACCTCGGCCGAGGTGTTTGATATGTTCCTCTCCACCTGTCTATGTATTGTGCAAATATTTTATATTATTATTTTTATAATATTTCTTCTTTCAGCTTTCTCCGATCCTTCCTCTAGTCCTCAAATTTCCCCTGCTAGTCCTCCCCCCTCTCTCTGTTTCCCCCCCTCCCCTGCCCCCGAGTCACCCCCCACTCATCATTCGGGCAAACGAAAGCAACGACGATACCGGTAAGTGATAAAGTATGGGAGGTACCTACTGGTAAGTGATAAAGTATGGCAGGTACCTACTGGTAAGTGATAAAGTATGGCAGGTACCTAATACTGGTAAGTGACAAAGTATGGTAGGTACCTACTGGTAAGTGATAAAGTATGGCAGGTACCTACTGGTAAGTGATAAAGTATGGCAGGTACCTACTGGTAAGTGCTAAAGTATGGAAGGTACCTACTGGTAAGTGATAAAGTATGGCAGGTAAATACTGGAAATGCATAATTACATAGGTTTTCTTGTGTTTGTCAAACCATCCGGTTCCTGAGATTTTTACTTTCCTTATCCTATAATAAGGAAAGTATTGTACTTCCATTATAAAGAGTTTTCTATTATATTCGAGTTCATGATATCCAGGTGGTATTGGCATCTAATTTAAAATTTGTAACTTTGTAATGTTTTTATAGGACTTGGTCCGTAAATAAACACCTCTCCGAATGAACTTATCTATTCTTATAAAAGAGAGTTTCACTCACTGACTGACTCACTCATTGATTCATCACTGTTTCTCCGCAGTGGTAGGTCCTAAGAAGCTGAAATTTGGTAGGTCTTATAGTCTAGATGTGCAATAAGACGGGATTTTTCGAAATTCCCACTACAACACCTGCCATTGGCGAAAAAGGATTTTTTGCTTTGCGGGCCATGCCTCGGCTCGCCAAGCGGGCGACAGCCCGCTAGTACCTACATAATTATATATTTAATTAAACATTGAGATTTTTCTAATAAAAGTTCAAATTACTATAGCTTTCAATTTCAGGATACGATATCTATGGAAACAGACATATCTATATTTAATCAGTTCCAACGTCTATTTCCCAGAACAACATTCAACAACTTCCAGCTGGAGGAGTTGGAGAGGGCATTCCACAAGACTCACTATCCGGACGTGTTCTTCAGGGAGGAACTGGCGCTCAGGATAGACCTGACTGAGGCTAGAGTACAGGTGAGGGGCTCAGGATAGACCGGACTGAGGCTAGAGTACAGGTGAGAGGCTCAGGATAGACCTGACTGAGGCTAGAGTACAGGTGAGAGGCTCAGGATAGACCTGACCAGTGGCGGCTCGTCGGGTGAAGACACTGAAGACATTTTCACCTAATTTTGAACAGTGAAAACACTACTCATAATCCCTTGAACATGGCACAATTGATCTAACTCAAAGAAAAAAAAAAAAAAAAAAGAGTAAGCTTTGTGTAAAATAGATCAATGCTGCTTAACAATTCATGTTACTTTCCAAGGAGAACACCAAATGTGAAGACAATTCGAAATTGTCTTCAGTTGTCCTTGAATCAACCAATCAGAGTTGAGTATTTCCAAGTAGGTATCATGAAATATTAGGCAAGAACTATATCTATGTAATATGCTACTGAGGACAGTCTTCAGTTGTATTCAGTTTACAATATCTACACGAACTCATACGAAATGTCATGAAGCCACATACCATGTGCGATGTCATGTGTTTTTGATATTAACATTGTTGCCAGTAGCATTATGCCAGACCTAGGAAACCAGTCAATGATTTAGCCTCCCATATCTAGCACTATCTTGTAATATTAAAAAACAAAATAAATAATAATAATAACGTAGGCGTTAGGAAAGCATTATTTTGTGTCAGGAATTTTGGATATTATTTCTCATTTTTTGGGTTCTAGTTTTGTACATAGTTCCTAAACGATAGCCGATACCAATAAATTTTAACTATTTATGTATCTTGTCAACTATAGTCTTAAAAAGGACATATCGATTGAAGTCAAATCTCGGAAATAATTATTTAATGTAGGTACCGAAATTGAGCCAAATAAGATAATCTGGTATCTAGTTGTTCCAAGATGTTTTTAAATAGGGACAATGGTGGTCCTGTTTAAGATCCTGACTATGGAACCACTTTAAAAAAAATCATGAATTTAGACGTGTTGAAATGAAATTCTCAAGAGAAAATTCTGTTCAGGCGGTGTAGTATTATTTTTTTAAATAAATAAATACGTCTTACATGATTTGAGGGATTTCTTTAAATTTAAAATATAGCTCTTGAAGTTTGTAGAAATTTAGCTATGAAATTAACTTGGCAACATTGTATCTATTATCTTTAGAATGTAAACAAAACTTGGTGCACACTTTTTAAATTTTATTAGATAATTTTCAAATCTTTTCAACGGTAATCAAGTGACTTTTAACTGGTGTAACTAGTTAATAAAGTTATTTCCCAGTATTTGATACAGGATAGAAACATTATTCCTACCTGATCTGACCTGTGCTTTTCATAATAAGTTGAATATGAAGTAGCTATGTACTTCTTTCAGTGTCAGTAATAACATTATAATTATGCAGGTTGCAGGTAGCTAAGCACACAGCTTCCAGTGAAGTACTTAAAATTATAAGGCAATATCTGTGTTTTTCATAAATAGTCATTTAAACATCAATGGTAACAGAAATTTAAGCTGATTTTGTATATTTGTAGTAAGTATGTTTTCTTAGATTTATTTTGTAATCTGGTGGTGGATTTTCTTCCAGTTTTGGATTGTAATTTTTAGTCTTCAACTAACTTTCTTTCCTTCCCAGTTCTAACCCTTCTTTAAAATGTTGTACCTACCTATCTACTGAGGTATAATCCTAATATTTTTATTTTAATTCCTTTTTACCAACTTTCAGTTAATATTTTTTATTACGATGAATAACTAATAACAATATTTCAAAGAAACAATGAGATTCCCACAAAATCATGGGGTTCAAACATTAAAAGTAACCCCATTCAGATTAAGAAGTAATGAGGATAAGAAAGATATTATGATTACTGGATGTCCAATTTCTCCAATTACTATAACCACCACTAAAAAAGTAAAGCAAATGCCTGTCCCACAGCCATACAGTTCAAGCCTGAATGGCTTATGAAAAATGAATGGCTGTGTACCAGCTCAAGTGTTGACAAATTGTTCTGCTGGCCTTGTTTATTTATTAAGTACCAAGTGTTCTCCAAAAAAAGTACCTATAAAAACTTATATGATGCAAAACTGGTATGAGAGAAAACCATGCTCTGCAGGGAAACAGCCATAACTTACAATGGGCTGTGTTTATGAGACCATAAGAACTAAGATCTGATAAATTAATAATTTTATTTTTTCAATACTTGTGGGTATAATTTGTCTTCACCTAGTCTTGAAGTCAGGAGCCGCCACTGGACCTGACTGAGGCTAGAGTACAGGTGAGGTGCTCAGGATAGACCTGACTGAGGCTAGAGTACAGGTGAGGGGCTCAGGATAGACCTGACTGAGGCTAGAGTACAGGTGAGGGGCTCAGGATAGACCTGACTGAGGCTAGAGTACAGGTGAGGGGCTCAGGATAGACCTGACTGAGGCTAGAGTAAGGTGAGGGGCTCAGGATAGACCTGACTGAGGCTAGAGTACAGGTGAGGGGATATATTTTCGTCCAATTTTGAATACCTTCAACCCCTTAGCCAAAAACCCTAAAATCGACCAAAAATGTGGATTTAAGTGGGTTTTTGGGATTTTTATTTCAATGCGTCTGACGCACTCTACAACTTACTCCTTAATTGGCCTATAGATAGATATTGACTTTTAAATTCCATTTTATCAATTTTCTATTGAACTCTGTCTCTATCTCTCCCTATTTGTCTCAGGTATGGTTTCAGAACAGGAGGGCTAAATGGAGGAAGCAGGAGAAGTTAACAGTGAAACAGGCCCCCACGGCCCCTTCCCAGCTCTTCCCCAGCCCCCTCCAGTCCCCCACTTGTCCCTCCCCTGACCTCAACGTCATCAGTGTGCCAGGTTTGTAAAAATTGCTGCTGCTAAAAATTCAATCAAGATAGAAAAATAAATTTTTAATTAATTTCCAATGTTCAACAGGCTACAGCCCTATTAAAAAAAAAACAAGGAAGTCACCGTGGCCAAGTGAGTAGAGTAGAGCACTAGGCTTTCAATTACGTTGACCTGAGTTCGAGCCCCAGCAGGACAGGACTTTCCTACTGTGTACTTGGACGTCCGGGGTACACTCATATGTCTTGTGAGGAAAACTGAGAATCTGCTTTAATGTGAGTAGCGCCAAGTGGCGGAATTATGAGCAAATGATACAAGAGAATTAAAAAAGAAAGAAGAGTCCTTTCATTCTGCGCTACCTACTAAAACTGTTATATTTTAACACAAAGAACACAAATTTATTTTATTAATTTTGTAATCAAATAAGTTACTCCCTCTCCAATGTTTTGGTCAACTAAACGAAAGTTGATAATGGTGATATCCGCAATCGCATGTAAAAATCACCAAATTGTGCTACATTAATTTGGACGAATTGAAGACATCATGTTTTGAGAGACTTTTGAGATTGAAGACGTCAAAATTTGAAATACCTACTACTATATTACCAGCCCAGCATCTCAATAAGAATTGTGTTCCCTCTGGTTTTATTCCAGCGGCCAGCCCTCCCGAACAGCCAGCACAGTTCAGTCCCCCCGTGTGCTCCACCAGTAACTTCTACCTTGGTATGGAATGGGGCGGCTTCATGTCTTTCCAAGCCTCGTCCACACCCCAACACAAGGACTCCATAGCGGATCTGGACGCGGCTGATTTGTTCCGAGTCAAGAATGAATCCAACCCTAGCCCGTCCAGCCTGCTTGGAGATTCATAGACTGGGAGTAGCCCTATCGGAAAATTAAATTTATTTTCCATTCAACTTGCCTATTAAGAATTTTGAGTCGAAAATTATTTTCTAAGAGCTCTTTTCAAAGTAAAAGTAAAATAGGTAATTCAAAAAAGATCCGTTGAATTTTTTTCATAAAAAAAAATATTTTGTATGAACGCCGTAAAATAAAATTGGGTATGCAATACGTCATTAAAATAGTATCAGTGATAGACTTAATTATGTTTAAATATTTTTTTTATAACCTCTGAAAATTTAATACATTATTATAATATTATAAAAAAATTATTAATTCAACGGATATCACGACCTTTACACAGAGGACCCGGCGGGTTTGAAATCAAGTGCGGTGCAGAAGGAGAAATGATTTGGCCATTTGGGCTTGACCATGGGGAGTTAAAATGCCAGTATTTTCAATTTATTCATTTCCGGCAATGTCTTTTTTTTTTTTTTTTTTTTTTTTTTTTAATTGAGCCTAAGCGGGTACAAGTCCACTTTGGCCAGTTTCCGGCAATGTCACACCTAAAGTGTCATATTTTTAGTTTCAAAGAATTCTTTCTTTTTGTACAATATTGTACATGTGTACATATTTTAGATTTTTAGGTGTTAAAAATGAAAAGATCAATATTTTTACGTGTAAATAAGACAATAAGTACATTATATAGATTAACTTAAGGCGGATGTGGTCATAATGTGCGAGTGTTATTATGTATTCCATGTCTTCATTTCAGTGCCTCTGTAATTAATTGATTTGTAAATAGTAGTTAGAGGCTCAGTGCAATATTTTGTAAAGTTTCTACTTTATGTCTGCTTTCAAAGTTTGTAGAATCCTGATATTAAAAAGAAAATAATTATTAGAAGGAAGAAAATTGAGACTGACGTTTCTTGCTTGGTTTCAAATAACAAACTGACAGTACTCAAGAGATAAACAATCAATTCACACTAACATTATTTTATTATGAAAAAGAATAATGTTCCATCACTTCTAACTCCAAGTTTCAAGATGGTTGAAAATATTTGATGTAGGAGAAAATTTACTTGTTTGTTTCCCATGATATTATTTTAATATTTTAGCAGATTGTTAGGTACCAACTCTGTTGATGAAGATCTTCGTTGCTTTGCTCAATGCTCAATGATGATGCCACCAACCTTTCCAAAATAAGAGCTTGTATTTTATGTAACAAATCTTGAGGCATTCAAAGATTTATTTATTTATTTTATTATTTTGCAAACTCAAATGCCTTTTTTCTTTAAAATATCATCAGTGACATGCTTTGTAATAAAATTATTCTTCTACATTTGGATATTATAATACATCAGGCTCTCTAGTAGTTTCAATACATCTCCTTTTAATCCGTAGAACGCCCGCGTCCAATATAATCGATCTCTTGCAATGTCTGAGGGTCTCGATAGTTAAACTTTACTTTTTTACTTTCCTTGTCCTATAATAAGGAAAGTATTGTATTCGTCGAAAATTTGACCTACCCAGTTTTTCACATTTCTGGACGAATTATAGCCTCAGGATACAAAAAAAGTTGTTTTCAGCCATTGGTCCGTGCGTCTGTCTGTCTGTGTGTAAACAGGATATCTCGAGAACGGTAAGAGCTAGAGACTTGAAATTTGGTATGCTAATTATAATTATACACCAGACGAACCACGAAACTTTTGGTTGCAATCGGCCGCAGACTGCGGTCGCAGGACCGCAAATATTGGCCGCAAGTGCCGCTTCTTTGAATTGGTTAAAGATACAAAAAAATATTAGAGAACAATTATGTCTTAGAGTAAAAAAATAATAGGGGTCTCTTCTGATCATTTTTTTGATATCTTGAACTTTTTGGACCTCGGCCCCAATTTACCGGTATTTTGGGGGGGACCCGCTTTGATTAACTTTTTTATTATTTATCGTAGATGGGGGTTGTGACATATCAAATCCAATGATTTTGAGATGCTGATTACGAATTTGATATTGATTTTTAGCTAAATGTTACCTTTGAGTCACCAATGGCTTTTGGTCCTGTTCCAATTCCTTATAATTATGATAAGGAAAGTCGTGTGATGTTTACACCAGATTTTTTTAATTCAAAATTCGACCAGGACCTGCAAGCCATACCGGTGCTTGCCTAGCTCGAATCATTTTTACTTGTAAAACATTTTTACAAATTCAAAAAAATATGGAAGCCTCGAATGTGTCGCTCTTCTGTTACCCAGAACTTAGGTGATGAGTATCGTGTCACTCGCACATCAGAGGGCATGAGGTAGGTGTTAGATGCTACCCTGAAGTCATGCCCCTGGTAGTTCCGGGGTGTTTTCTCCATACATCCGAGCTCAGCGATGGCTCAAACACCATCACGAGTGATCTTTCGGAGGGAAGTCCCCACCGAAAGAGTATTATTCGATCGGCAAAAAAATGTATTAGATGCTATAAGGTTCAGGATGGACAATATACAATACAATATAAGTTGTTTCAAAGCTAAGAAATGCTAAAATTTTCTTCTTTTCCATCTCTTAACATGTATTGTTCAAGACGGAAGTTTTAACCTCCATTTACTGGAAACTTATCCAGCATCGCAAGGGTTTGAACCTAATGTCAATTTCAGCCATTTTACAAAAACTGGTGAATCCAACGTGTCATTAACGCCGGAAAATCATCATCTTAAAATAAAAATAAATTGAAAATTGCAAATTTATGGTAGGTTAGTATCTAATGAGGGGGAAAAACGGACTCAGAGCAGGGTAAGTTGAGCACAAGACAGAAGGGGGGGGGGGCTCCACGGCGCATTACCTTGTCCTCATTATGGAACATTGCAGACCTCCCTGACCCGCCGTTCCTACCTCCTCCTCCCTCCTCCCCTGAACAAAATCAGGACAGTGTTCTTTTTTATACGTTGAGCCTTAGAGGAGGAATACTATAGACAAGCCTTCACAAAGTAAAATTACATTCAATGCGACCGCTTTTTGTAAAGCATGAAATTTTTAATTTAGTGCTTCTGTATGTGAAAAAATTATACCTAATTTATTTGGCAAACATACATGATAAATTTTGTAACAAAAGAAGGAGAATTTTTATCATTTACGAATACCTGCTATACTTAATACATAGTTTCTTCGTGTTAGTACTCACATAAAGTGGATAGCACATCACTCGCTTCCTTAACATATTACGTGTTCTTAATGCCGTCGCTACGACAAATAACTACTCATTTTTCCTCACGAGGTATGTACATCCAGCAACATCCAAAGCACAGATCGTGGAAATTCCCTCCTCGACGGAATTCAAGCCCGGGTCCCCTGCGCTCAAGTCCAGTGTTCTATTTACTCGGCAACAGTAATAATTACATAAAGAAGACGTGTTCAAAGGACTTTTCTACATTATTCCTCATCTGTGGCGAATTATAGCCCCTCAATCCCCCCCACAGCCACCCAAGCAGCCCCCCCCCCACCTCCTAGCTATTGTTTACACGCCTCCCATGGATTTTCTCCGCAAGATTTCCCCTTCTCTTGTTTAAACGTCACCGCCGCGCCGATAGGAAAGCATGCATTTTACTCCCAACCAAGTTTTACATTGCGAAAAATCCCTAGTCTGTATGAAAATTCCCTTTTGGTACAGCAAATGAGACAAACACAGAAAACGTCTTGGCAGTGGACGATTTCTGTGGAGCTTTTTTCTGTTCAGATCAGATCTGTTCAGTTTTATGAACACGAAATCTGATTTACGATTTAATTTTTTAATACTACAAAAGCAGGAAAAGTAGCTTCCGAAAGCTCCCGTAATACAGATAGCAAACTTCTTGGATTGTTACCAACTCTTGGAGGATACAAATTAATATTGCGTTATTTATGCTGCCTGACTATAACTAGAATCCCCATAGGATGAATGAGTCCATATTAATATATACATATCAATTTTAGGAGTCTCTCGCATGAAAAATCCCCTGGCTGCGCCGAGCGCCCAACCACCCACCGACACTTTCCCCTCCTGAATTTCCCTCGAAGAAATTTTCCCCCATTATCCTATTTTTATATTTGGGTCATGAAGAAGTCCTGAAGGAAGAAATCGGGCTTCTCGTTTACAGGAAAATTTCCTCCGACAGCTGTTAATTTGGGACAGGAACATCAATATTTTATTTCCCGACCTCCGGCGCTGTTTTTTTTTTTCTCTATTTTTGTATTATTTTTTTTATGTGCTCAATTCGAACAAGTTCATCCGAGAATGCCAGATGGCTGTGACTTTGAATCCTTGAAATTTTGAACTTTTTTGTTGTTGAATTTTAAAAGTTTTTAGTTTAATTTTTTGTACATTTTTGTGATTAACCGAAATGAAATTTTTATGGAAGGTAAGTGATTGCAATGTACTGTAATACTAAATTTTATAATAACTAATGTGTGATAAATTAACTGCTTCTGAAAACCATTAATTAAATTTTCTTTTCAAAACTTTTTCTAGAATCTAGAGCATGAATCAACAAATATATTGTTGTTTTTTTTTAAGCAGGTATTTTGTTTTTTCATAGCAATATAGTTAAGTCAGTATAATTATATTTTATATTAAATGCCTGCTCGCTAGGTAGGCATGTTATACCTACCCATAACGTGCCATTGACAGGCGTGAGCTGTAAGGCGCACCTACATAATATTACCTGTAGCCTCAGCCTGTGGATATAATTGATTTCATGTAGCTAATTAATTAATATCATGTACTTAAACAATATTACATTTTATATGAGATGTTTGTAATTTATTTTTATTTTAAATTAATAACGTATAATGTTTTTTATAGTTAATTTTATTTTAATTATAAAATTTCATTATAGAAAGCATTTTATAATTAAACAGACTAGGCAACAAACCTTTATAATAATATAAAATTGTATCTTAGTCTAAAAACCCACCGATATTAAATGGAAAAAAAATGTTTCGGTCTATAAGGAGGTGGTCTCGTAACCAGCTCGGTGGTTCAAATCCCTAGTATGGAAGAATGTACGGCAATGCCCCATTGTGTAGAGTAGAGTTAGGAAAAATAAACACAGGGCCATGCCTTGGGTGCAGCCGGAAAATACCTTTATAATATTTATGTAGTAAGGTAAGTTTGAATAATAATAATAAAATGGGGTTAACCTCATATTCTTCATTAGCTAGTTAATATTGCGGTCAGAATTTATTTCAGCACGTTTATAGGTCATTCTATTGGTGCTAAATTTTATTTGAAAATATACATATTCAATTCTAAAAATCATAGTCAAGGGTGATAGTAGAAAAATTAATTTACAAATATAAGAATTTTTATTTATTGATAACATCACAGATTATAAATTTCATTTAAAATCAGTGGGTGCCGCAAAGACCCTTTAATACTTGCAGCTTTTCCGCACTGCACGGCAATTGAGATCTTTTGGAATAGAAAGGATTTGGCTTTAGTCTGGCTAGGTTCTGAGGGCCCTTGTCAATTATTAGCCTCCTTGTAAAGACAGTGGTAGAAATGCTGAGTCATTCCACCACTGTCTGGCTACCATCTGGCGACGATGACGCCACCCTATGATAATGGGTTATAGTTTTTCTGTTGACTTGGCTAGTAAATTAGTGCAAGGACTGTAGTGTAGTAAATACATTAATTTTAACAACAACAAAAGAGAAATGACCCGTCGTGATATGACCATGGCAGTTGAAAGCGACGTTAAACCCCACTTAAAAAAAAAAAAAGAGAAATGCGCTGCTGCAAAGAAAAAGAAGCAGGAACGGAAATATACTCGCAATAATAATTCCGTGTCCGTAAGATAATAATAATAATATCGACTTACTCGATTGTAAGCTCAAGACGTATTATTACGCCGTGAAAATTTCAAACAGAAGAATAATTTTTATGTCCCGGCTAGGTTTCGAATTCGCGTCCTCTGTATTACCAGACCGACGCGACGCCTTGACCAGTGAGCGACGCCAAGAAATGTCTATATGTATATGTAGGTTCCTGCCATGACCAATGGTTCTATTTTGATTATAACACCCTGACATGAGTTATTCAGGACAGGGTCTTTACCCTCCAATCGCTGACGATTCACCCACATTAACCTCATCCAGCCTGAAGTGGGCCGGAAACGCCACCTCACGTGTTCTCTGATTGATAAGTAGCAGATTTTTTCCTGTCGGAAAATTCTTCCTATATCGAAGATGAAGATCTCGGGAGCATAAGGAGTAGACATTTCCTTTACACCATAGATAATTGAGCCCTGCCCTTTTTCTTTATTGCTTGGTAAGGTAAGTCTAGCACCATAACCACATCCACTACCAATGCTTGGTAAGGTAAGTCTAGCACCATAACCACATCCACTACCAATGCTTGGTAAGGTAAGTCTAGCACCATAACCACATCCACTACCAATGCTTGGTAAGGTAAGTCTAGCACCATAACCACATCCACTACCAATGCTTGGTAAGGTAAGTCTAGCACCATAACCACATCCACTACCAAGGCTTGGTAAGGTAAGTCTAGCACCATAACCACATCCACTACCAATGCTTGGTAAGGTAAGTCTAGCACCGTAACCACATCCTCTACCAATGCTTGGTAAGGTAAGTCTAGCACCATAACCACATCCACTACCAATGCTTGGTAAGGTAAGTCTAGCACCATAACCACATCCACTACCAATGCTTGGTAAGGTAAGTCTAGCACCATAACCACATCCACTACCAATGCTTGGTAAGGTAAGTCTAGCACCATAACCACATCCACTACCAATGCTTGGTAAGGTAAGTCTAGCACCATAACCTCATCCACTACCAATGCTTGGCTGGGAAATAAAACTCATACCTTGCAGGGCAAAGTGATGGCAAAAACAGCGTTTTGTAACCCATTTTCTCATTTTCCCTCGCAAGTTATACATGGACCCCGGACATCCAAAATAATCATCTGCGAGGATTGAACCGCTATCACACCTGCGATCAAGCCTAGTGCACTACGCCTATCCGGCCACGGTGACAGCGTCGCGTGTATATAATTGGATAGTTTTCGCATAACGTGTAGAATTAAGAAGTGTGGAAACCACCCCCCCGCCGGCCTGCATTGTGGCGTCCTCAGCGCTAGTATAGCAAAGGAGTCTCTTCTCCTCGTCCTCACAAAATTTCTTCCCCCGTATCAAATGTAAACATAAACGGTTTATATCGAGACAGACCACGAGAAATATTCTACTCCTTTGCAATGTATTTTTTTTTTTTTTTTTTTTTTTTTTTTTTTTTTAAGCTTTATTAGATAGAACAAAAAATATATACAGTAGAACACAATAAAATATAAAGAAAAACAAAGATTAAACATATATACAAGAACGAAAATTGTATTGCGCTATGTGGCGTTTCCATGCAACTGGGGTTCGTTTCCTCACTTCTTAAGGCAGGTCGTACACTGAAGAAACGCGTTTCATGAAACGCATTTCATGCAACGAATTTCCCGAAACGGATTTCACTAGACCGCGCACATTGGTGAAACTTTTTTAGTTCAGTTTCGTTCGTCATGTCATCCGATGAAGATGATATTGTCTACCTACATGAAAAATAAATAATTAAGAAACCTTTGAAAAATACTAACCTCTACTGTTCACTTCTTGCGCCACCATCTCCCATTTACATTGGACAAAATCCCTGTTAGAATATTCTTTCAACTTCTAATTATATAGGCAGGGATACTTTTCTACAGTCTCTACCAGATTCACTTGAAAGTCCATTTTTTGTGAGTAGAAAAAAAACACTGCCAATTGTGGACACAATAGGTACTTCCTCGTGATTTGAACCGATTTTCTTGAAATTTATTTTATATGGTAGAATATCGTTTTTTCTACATTCTAAATTCTACAAAAAATTCTGTATCGGCAAATTGTGGTCTTTATTTTTTTACTTTTTTGTCCAAAATTTCGGATTTTCTTAAATATCAGAGTCAAATGATAGTTAATTAAAAAATAAATATAAATAGCCGATGTAAAATGATAATATGCATATACATACAAAATTTCATCAAAATCGGGTGTACCGTTCACGAGATATAAGAGTTTAAGTAAAAAGTTAGTAGTCAGGCGCATGGTCTCTTTCACCCAGAACCGCTTGTACGAATTCGATGAATTTAACCCAGATGGGGCTGACGTCCTTCCAGAAGGACGTCCTTCTGGAAGGACGTCAGCCCCTTCTGGTGAAAGGTACTACATTGTGGATTGTTCTAATTAACTCAGCTTGTTGAGGTTAGTTGGCGACACCTTAAGCTCTTTGTTTTGAGTCCGAGTGATAAGTTGACAGCACTTATTTTGATTCAGGACTCAATTTATATCACTCCAAAAAAATAAAACAAAAAATTTCACCGCATTATCTGGGTTAAAATGGGACCATCTACAGAATGTCTCCTAGATGTGTGCAAAATTTCACCAAAATCCGTCGAGTAGTTACCGAGATTTGAGCGTTACAAGGAATCGTTTTAACAGACCGACGGACCGACAGACGGACACAAAACCAAATTTGCTCAGGAGGTTATGAAACGTCCAGAAATATGAAAAAAATTGAAATCGGAGCCAAAAAATATTTTTTTTTTACCAAAACGCACTCAATACTTCCGATTTCTAATATTAGAAATTTCTCGGAAGTAAAACAACTAAATAATAATAACCTCTACGGTCTATTAAATACTGATTAATTAATTTATCACCGAGAGATCACACGAAACTGAATCACACGAAACCAAATATTTCGGTTTCAACGAAACTTGTTTCATGCATTTCTAGAAACTGTAGTTTCTTGTAACCCAGTGTACGCGCCTCTGTGTATTTCAATCTATCGGTTTTGTGAAATGCAAATTTCACGTTTCAAGAAATGCGTTTCGTGAAACGCGTTTCTTCAGTGTACGACCCGCCTAATTCTACACGCTATGGTTTTCGTAAGTATAAAGAAAAAATCTTCACTAATCTAAAATCTTCAAACTGTTTGCTCTTCAGAGCCACACCATGGCGTAACGAATCCTGAGTGACTGCTCCCCCCCCCCCCCCCCCCCCCCCCATCCCCGAGACCGTCCCTGAGTCAAGTGGCAGAGATTGAGATTGGATCTTGCAGGATCAGAAGAAAAGGGGGTGATCTTCGGGAAGCTTAGAGCAACAGGAAGCTGAAATTGATTCGGACAGGTGAGGGAGAACGATGGAGCAGACCTCCTTTTTGTCCTGGATATTCAGACTATTCAGCTTAGTATTCAAATTAATAATATAGAGTGACATTTCTGGTGAAGACCGATAGATTTGAAGACAATCTTCTTCATTATTGAAGTTGCTTGTTTCATCGAGTTATGATGTATTCAGCGTTTAATATCCGCTGGCTTTTGAACTCTTTGGAAACTTCAAAGGTGCTTTTGAATATTTTTGTACCAAATTCCGATAGAAAAAAATTTGGTGTGATACCACACGACTTTCCTTATCCCTCGAAAAGAAGTCAAATTCCACCATTGGTGACTCAAAGATAACATTTAGCTAAAAATCAATGTCAAATTCGTAATCAGCACCTCAAAATCATTGGATCTGATATGTCACAAAACCCATCTACTTTAAATATTAAAAAGTTGGTCTAATTGGGACCCTCGAAAATACCGGTAAATCAGAGCCGGGTTCGAAAAAATTCAAGTTATCAACAAAAAAAAAATATTCTAAGAAAATTTTGTTCTCTAACTTTTTTTGTATCTTTGCGATTTTTGCGGCCCTCCGATTTCAACCAAAGGTTTTGTGGTTCGTCTGGTGTATAAAATTAATTTTCATACCAAATTTCAAGTCTCTAGCTCTTACCGTTCTCGAGATAACGTGTTCAAACACAGACAGACACACAGAAACACGGACGCACGGAAAAATGGCCGAAAACATTTATTTTAGTACGTGAGGCTATGATTCGTCCAAAAATGTGAAAACTGGGTAGGTCCAATTTTCGAGGAATACAATACTTTTCTTATCGTATAGATAGGGAAAGTAATATCACGAAAGTAATAGAACTAAAGAAATAAACAGGCGAGTATTTTTTTATAATTCTTGTCTTCCTGGTGACTTCGGCTGAAAGTAAACACATTACGGACTTTACCCCATTTGCTAAACCATCACTCACATCCACACAACAACACTCACGGCCACACATTTCGCTCGGCAGGTGTGATTGTTTCCCCTGCTGCAAAACGTCCTCTCTCCAGGGTTCGGGAAGCATGTACCAGCAGTCAGCGGAAGGGCCGCCCCCGGGACCGGCCGAGGCTGAAGACGTGGCCACGCCCACAACGTGTGGCCCCAAAAACCCACTGCTGTGCCATGTCTGCGATGACTACTACACCGAGCCATGTCTGCTGTCCTGCTACCACAGCTTCTGTGCCAGGTGTCTGCGGGGTCGGACGGTGGATGGCAAACTGTCCTGTCCTATTTGTGGGTGAGTTGTGATATAGGTTTAAAGAAAACTCGTATTTATCTTCACTCATTTTGTTTCTTATACCTTCCTGTGTGCCTGCTAACGGGTTGGTTTACTGTGCTCTACATAGTATTTATATTACGGTTGAACTTTATATTATCACAAAAAAATCAGTTTTGTGTTAAAGTGGAAGTTGTAGATTGTTAATACTTTAGAAGATCATCTCTTGTATCTCTCGTCTTCCAGCCAGCACACTTTGCTCAAGGAAGGCTCCAGTCTGCCTCCCCCTGACATGGTGCTCAAGCAACTCATAGAGGTGGCTAATGCTGAGAATCCGCCTTGCGCCAACTGTGACAAGCGGGACCGGAATGCCATGTACTTCTGCTCCACCTGTGGTGAGATTAAAAAAAAAAATATATATATATATATTTATTTTTTTTTTTCGATTGAGGGCGCTGTGCTGGATAGTCGCACGTACTCACGAACTATTTTTATTGTGCATCATCTCAAAAAATATTCATGACATTCTACTCGACATATACATTATGAACTTATACAAATTTTATTATTATTTATGAACGCCATTCAAATATTATGTATTTTTGCTTCAAGCTCAACGCTATCTATCAGCTATCACAGTAGTCGAGTCGAGGGCAAACGATCTTGTTAGAATTAAGTTTTATGATAGTACGAATGAACATTAGACTTAACACTTTATTTATTTTATTTTGGGAATGGTCTTGACATACACGTATGATTATGAATGATCTGTCGGAAAATTTAAGGAAAAAAAGGTTTAATAGGGCTGTCTACCATTTGATAATAGCAACCAAGTAGGTACACCTCACTAGTGATATTCTAATACTTCACTTACCTACCTACCTATACAGTAGTTCAACATATTTTACTATCAGAACTATCAGAAGCACAACCTTTAGGTGGTATTTTTATGTATCTATGAAAGCATAAGATACAATTTTATGAAAGGTACAAGTGTTCTTTTTTTTTTCTCATACATCGAGAGTGATACTCAGGTATTGATAAAGTTTGTGAAATGTAGAAGATTTACAATTTTATACTTTCAACTAGAAAACCTATTGTGTTGCAAATTTCCTTTGTTGACTTTTGTACTGTTTGTCTGCTTGAAGAGGAAGATAACAGAGATACATACATAGGTAATCCCATAGGTATATAATAAGAGACTAGAAAATATTCAAGTTATCTACACTGACATGTCACAAAAGTATGTAGGTTCGCAAAGAAAATACAGGGTGGGGCAAAAGTCTGGAAACCCCTGAATAACTTTCGAATGGCTTCTTCGGTAAAATTAAAATTTTGTAAGGTAAACTGGGCTAATAAGACCTTCTTTTAGAGTGGGGTCGATTTTTGTTGCCGGCCCCCATGTCGGGGTTAGGGGGGGTAACTTCATTTTTTTAAATACGAACCCCCACCTTGCGATACATTTTTGGAAAGGTCTTTAAATAAGAAATACATTGGTGCAAATTTTATTTTTTTAATAAAAACTGTTTGCAAATGGCGTCCAACTTTGTGTATGCAGTAAAGTCTGGAAACCCCTGGATATCCTTTGAAAGGGCTTTCTCAGTTAATTCAAAATTGTGCACGGTAAGTCGGGGTAATTAGACCTTTCCAAAAATGTATCGCAAGGTGGGGTTTCGTATTTAAAAAAATGAAGTTGACCTCCCTGGCCCCGACATGGGGGCCAGTAAAAAAAAATCGGTCCAATTCTAATATAAGATCTAATTACCAAGGATTACCGTACACAATTTTAAATTTACTGAGAAAGTCCTTTCGAAAGATATTCAGGGGTTTCCAGACTTTACTGCATACACAACGTTGGACGCCATTTGCAAACAAATAATATTAAAAAAATAAAATTTGCACCAATATATTTCTTATTTAAAGACCTTTCCAAAAATGTATCGCAAGGTGGGGGTTCGTATTTAAAAAAATGAAGTTGGCCCCCCTGGCCCCGATATGGGGGCCGATAACAAAAATCGACCCCACTCTAAAAGAAGGTCTTATTAGCCCGGTTTACCATACAAAATTTTAAGTTTACCGAAGAAGGCATTCGAAAGTTATTCAGGGGTTTCCAGACTTTTGCCCCACCCTGTATATATAGGTACGTGTACATCATTATAATTGACATTCCAACAAAGAAAAAGGTATATGAAACATGGTAGGAATTCCTTTGAGTCTACCTAGTACCTACAATACCTACTTATTCAATAGGTAGGTGCGAGTACCTTCTTAATTCAATTTTTTGTGGTACATATCATATTGTTCTCAACTTTTTCTGGTAGATTGTGAAGGGGACACTTTCATAAATGCTTTATTCATTCCTACCATTCTACTTGAAAAGTACAAAGCACTATAGAATTTATTTTATGTTGAAACCTCCTGGTTTGTAAGACGATGAAGTACCTACCTATCGTACCTTCTGTAATATTTACAGAGGTAAATTTGAAAAGAAAAAGAAAAAAATATCCTCTTTGCTTTTAGTTCTTTACCTCTGACCTACAAACAAGATACATAAAATACAATACAATACAATATTGTTCATTCTCTTAAGAACCACTTCTCTCTATTTTCCTATTTTCCTCTTGAGAATTCTATTTTTTCTTCTGTTTTGCCTCCTCTCTTGAAAATGTCATCCAGGTTTGTTTTTTTTTTTAATTTCCATAAATTATAATTGTTTCCGTTTTTTACGAACCATGCACATACACTACAAACACGCGCACACACACATGCACGCACACACACACACACATGCACACACACACACACACACACACCACAAAACACATAGGTACCTTCCATCGCATCGACTAAAACTAGAAATGGGCTCCTGGGACGTAAAACATTTTTTCAAATTGAAAATAATTTGGACAATGAAAATTTCAGCCCATTACATTACATTACTTGCCTTTTTTTAAATGGTAAGCAAACTGAAAAAACACCGTCATTTTGTTTTAGGCCAATCCCTGTGTTCCCGCTGTCGCGAGAACACGCACCGGGCCAAGATGTTCTCCACCCATGATATAGTCCACCTGTCCAAGTGTGCCAAGGAAACTTTCAAGCGGGTAAGAATCAAGAGGTTGGGTGGAAAACAGTGCCTGGTAACTATTCCCGCCATCCAGATAGATTTCATCAGTCTGAACAGAAAAGTCGTCATTTTGTTATTACATAAATTATTTTTTCTTTGAAGTGTTTTCTTATGTATACCTAAATTATTATTTTAACTTTCCTTTAAAGCTTTTTATAAATACCTAAACATACTCGCTCTATCATTATACACACAGTAAAGGTAACGAGACGTAAGAGGTCATATGAACCTCCCCTTTGGCACCGAGTAAGGATACCAAAGAGAAAGAGGCGAAATTTGCGGTGCCTCTCGGTTTACACACCTCACTTGAGAATGTATTTTTTACTGTAAACCGAGAGCCATTGCAAATTTTCCCACTTTTGAATCCTTATTTGGCGCTAAAGGGGAGATTCATATGACGTCTTACGTCATCTCATTACCTGTACAATGTACATTACTTTATTATGCTTCCAGTGGGTGTTCTTCCTAAATGTAGCCCTTCTTGTTTTATTTTCCAGTGCGTAATGCACGGGGAGCAGTTCATCATGTTCTCCAATAACCAGAAGATCATGCTCTGCGTGAACTGTTTCCGAGATACTCCGCCGGAGTCGCGTCAGTACTGCGTGGATATCGACACAGCGTTCAGTCAGAGCTCTAAGAAAATGGAGCGCTCTCTGTCGGTGAGTATTTCCTTAACACTTTGAGCCCATGAATACCATATATGGTCCTCAGCTGACATTTCACAGAGGACATGAGTACCATATATGGTACTCACCCAAAATTTCACTGTCGACTTGTGTACTCTATATGGTATTCACGACCATCCTTTTCTCGGAAGACATGAGTACTCCCTATGGTATTCGTTTCTATGTGTATCTCATAGAGAACAGGTTCTTGTGGTCCTTGGGAGCAATGTTTGAGTGTTGGGTTCTGAAATTTGTGGTCCCTCGTGCTCACTCGCCGATCCCAGCTCTGGGGCTCAAAGTGTTAACGTGAGAGTTATGCTATTACAGTATGTCCGTGGCGCAGTGGTTAAGAGCATTGGTCACTAACCCGGAGGTTGCGGGTTCGAATCCCGGCCAGAGAGGAAATTTTCCATTTCCGGAATGGCATGGATGTTAAGGTACAGTGCCCTGAAGTAATGCGAAAGCTGTTCCGGGGCACACTTACCTTTAAAAAAAAAAGTATGTCACAGCATAGTAGATACTACATATGGAAGTCCATGCCAATTGAATGTGTTATAGAGTATTTTTAATTCTTACTGAGGGTGGGTTTAAATGCATATTTAAACAGACTGATAACTTGAAAATCTAAGTGTCTCATACACAGTCAGTACCTAATATTGAACCAAAATGTCAATCACATTTTCAATATCTACCTATCTCATTTAAAAATGCTCAATATGCTCACTTAAGGATTAATTGATATTTTAGGAATGTTTCAACCATATTAATTGCAATTTAAAGCTAAGATAATGATTTAAAGCTTAATTACTTGTTCAATTCAATACGTTTGATCGTCTAGAACTTTAGACTCTGGAGGCTACTTAGAAACTATCTGGTGATGTATTTTAACTGTTAAATTAGGTTGAATGTGTATTGATAAAGGCAACCTAAACGTATTCTGTATCCGGCAGGTCTTGTGCGAGGTTCAGTCATCAGTTAGGAATGGTTTGCTCAACTGTCGCAGCTTGCTGGATGAGTTGCAGCTCAATTGTGAATCAGAGAAGATGACCATCCAGTCCTTCTGCCAGGGCATGATAGATGCCATCACCAAGACACAGAACTCTATGATCATGGAGGTGCAGAGGTAATGTAGTGGACATCATTTATGAAAGGTACCAATACAGGATTTTATATTCTAAGCCAGTGTTTATCACACTTTTTTATTCAGCGTCCCTTAAAAAAGGTTTTGGTTCCGCGACCACTATAATTTAAAAAGTTTATCGTTCACAGCACACCTCTTTATTCATTTTTTTACTTTCTATTACCTATAAGGTATAGACAGTATTTTTTTCGGTCGTTTTTTTAGTTTACTAAAGGAGAACATAAGGGTTGTTTTGGTATTCACACCTGTAATCCATTGATAAAATTATTTTTGTTATTCCTAGACAATTTGAGTCTAAAGACCGTACGTTCAGAAGCCAACTGAACTTCCTCAACGCTTCTCTTCCGATCATCCAACACCATGTCCTCCTGTGCAAGACTTTCTCCACCCATGCTAACAAGTTCCAGTTCCTGCAGCTAGTCTATCCCATGATGGAGCGCATGACGGCAGTGGCATCCTTGTCACAACCAATGAAGTAAGCCAACCTGATGGAGTCGGATGAGTTCCAACAAACTTTTTAGTATTAATTTGTTGGGAGCGACCACGATTAATTGGTTAGAAGGACTAATTAAGAAGTGTAAAATACTCGTAACTTCCGTTGGTTTCTACTCTTCCTTGAACCAAGTATTCATTCAGCGTTTTTTCTCTGAACAACATGATTTCTGGGAGACAACACGCTTTTTGATAGGAGATCCCCTGTAAATCCAATGACTTTATTCTAAGAATCAATTTTTATAATAGAATTACCAACGTAAGAGGTGGATTAGAAACTTTCTTTGGTTGGTTTGATTCTCTTGAGACAGAGTAGAAAAGCTATTTTCGCTTCAATTTTAGTATGAATATTTACATCCTTGATGTAGGATCAAAATTCCATGGCTCGATTGGTTTCTGAAACTTAAAAACAAGGGACTTTTTTTACTAGCAAACCACATACCTACCACAAATCTCGGATTTGATACTTTCACAATTAAATTTGTCATCTAACCCTCCAGGCAGCTTCACAACAGCGCCATCCGCACCAACTACCGCACAGAATTTGCTCACTCCCTGGAGCCCTGGATTGGCAAACTGATGCCTCCCCAGCATCCCCAGTCAGCAATGTCAGAGGCAACCACCACTCCCATCAGCAGTGAGTTCATTTTATTGATCATCACACAGAAGCGTCCTTACGAATGACGGTAGCCAGACACTCCAGCGTTTTGACAGTGAAGTTTCTGCTTGAAATATCCCACAGTTCAACGGAAGTTTGACCGACAACTCGAAAGAAGTTTCTTTTTAATTGAAGATTTTCAAAACAAAATTATAAAATTTAATAAAGGCTCAATGATCGTGTAAAAGTAGGAATCCCTTAGTCGATATATTATTTTATTACTATGTTCAGTAGGTACAACATCGTTGACTTTAGGAAAGGCATACTTACAGCTGTTAAAAGTGGAAGTGTCTGTGCCAGAACCAACCAACCTCAACTTTGAGAAAGAGTTAAAACTATGCCAACCACAGGTGTGTAGGTTTGGGAAAAGGTAAATTGGAATAAGAAGGCAAGGCAAATTAAAATAAGAAGACTACTAGTCGGTTTTTTACTTAAATACTAATTTATAAACCTGCAGGCATCTGAACTTTGGTAATTACATTTCAAAGAATATAGGTACAAAGACAAGAATCATGAAGATTAATGTAATAATATTATACTGAATATTATTATTTTTATATTATTTTTTCAAGGTCAATTTGAAACGGCGTCCATGGGAGCATCGACGCCGGGTCTTCAGTCCACCACGCCGCAACCTATGGCTTCTGCCCCCTCGGTGACTCCTCCTTCCAAGAAGCAACATACAAAGGCGAAAACACTGGAGGGAGAAGGCACCTTCTCAAACCACTGCAGGAGCTTTGACACTCAGATCAAGGTATGATCAAGGATAACTACTTCATAGAGGAAGTCATTTACTAAATTTCTTAGCTAAATAGAAATAATGTGTATATTTCAAAGGTAAAACATTTCTTCCAACTCACTACCGAGAGGAGGCGTGCCTCTGTTGCTCGAGCTATTGCCCCTTCGGATGGCCTGTGATATCTTTTGTATCAGGAACTGATGCGAGCTAGAATCACCAGAAACGCGCCGAAGGGCAGAGCCAATCTTTTTTAGAAAATATCTCGACTCAGCGGCAATAGGTGAGTTCGGTGCGAAGATTACCCGCACCTTTTTCGCATGTATGAATTCGGTGCCGCCTAAAAAAGGTGATGTATGAGTTCGGTGCGGCCCTAATGACTTATAAATTGATTATTTTTTTATAATGTACTCTGTTGCTTTTTAACAGTCATCCTACTGTTTGAAGTTAGTAGATTATGTTGTAGACAGTTACATTCAGCAAGGCTATCCATTTCCTCCTTGAAGGCCATGCCTAGGGTTAATAGTAGGGTTAGGTAAAATACAATGAAGGCCATGCCTTGGGTTTATAGTAGGATTAGGTAAAATACAATGACGGCCATGCCTTGGGTTTATAGTAGGGTTAGGTAAAATACAATGAAGGCCATGCCTTGGGTTTATAGTAGGGTTAGGTAAAATACAATGAAGGCCATGCCTTGGGTTTATAGTAGGGTTAGGTAAAATACAATGAAGGCCATGCCTTGGGTTTATAGTAGGGTTAGGTAAAATACAATGAAGGCCATGCCTTGGCTTTATAGTAGGGTTAGGTAAAATACAATGAAGGCCATGCCTTGGCTTTATAGTAGGGTTAGGTAAAATACATTGAAGGTCATGCCTATAAGGAAAAAAATACTATAATTACCTGATCATCAGGGCAAGTACCAGGGCACCGAATTCATACATGACCTTTTTTAAGCGGCACCGAATTCATACATGAACTTTTTTAGGCGGCACCGAACTCATACATTTTTTTATTTTCCGCACCGAACTCATACATAGCCGACTCAGCTGCCCAAGGACCCAACGTCTCAACTGAGAACGCAACAAAGCTATAGTTGTCTTATATTCTTGAGTATTTCAAGTGCTTTTTGCGTGCAGCATTTGTTACACCATCCGGCCTCTTCCCATTACTCGCAACAGTCCAGCAGGTTCCAACTGAGAGCTTATGTTTATGAATTGAAGAGCTCGCTTGATTATAAAATTTATTTCAGAATGGCGAGAATACCTTTCTGGATTTTTCTTGCACCACAAGCCATGATTTTTCTTGCAGCTCAAAAATAGAAATAGACTTCTTTTGTATGATTTTTATGATATTGATAAATATGTTACTATCACGACGATGGTTATTGCCAAAACTCATCTACTCACATCACTCAGCTACTCACATCACTCTCACGCGACGAGTCAGCTGTATAATCAGAACATAATTTGCCAAGTTTAATAGGGACAGACCAAGACGGTCATCCTAAATTGTAAGTTGTAGGAACAAATTGCATAATATACTTCCGCTGGCAGGAACTTGGCTCTCAACTGACTAACGTGCGTGACAGACTTGGAGATCTGCATCGAGACATCACGCTGATTCGCCGTGCCGGCACGCCTCCCCTCATCCTCCGCTACCAGAACATATCCCGTGACTGTCACCGGCTCCATGACACACTGGAGAGGAACCAGGTAGAGCTGGAGCGTCTGAGATCCGTGTTCCAGTCCATCTGGCAGGAGCAGCTGTACCGGATCCACGTGGAACAGGACATCTTCCAGAGTCAGGTGGGAGAAAGACATAAGATTTTCTATTTGCAACCGCTTTTCAGTGAAGAGAAAATACAATTAGCCAGCGTCGATGGCATGTTGAATACACCGGTTCCCTTCAGAACACCGAAGTTAAGCGACATCCAGCGAGGTTAAGACTTGGATGGGTGACCATTCAAATTCTAATTCTCGTGACGCTGGCTTTTCCCGGCCCCACTCAGGCTGGGTGAGGTCAATGTGAGTAGCAGGTTTGTGAGTTTCCTGCGAATGGAGGGTAAAACCCCCGTCGTGATATGACCATGGCAGTTGAAAGCGACGTTAAACCCCATTTAAAAAAGAAAGAAAATACAATCAGGACATCTTCTACTTCTATCTGAAGTGTTTTAACACTTTGATCCCATGAATACCATATATGACCCTCAGCTGACATTTCACAAAGGACATGAGTACCATATATGACCCTCACCCAAAATTTCACTGTAGACTTGTGTACTCTTTATGGTATTCACGACCTTCCTTTACTTGGAAGACATGAGTATTCCCTATGGTATTCGTTTCTATGTGTTTCTCATAGGGAATAGATTCTAGTGGTCCTTGGGAGCAATGTATGAGTGTTGGGTTCTGAAATTTGTGGTCCCTCGTGCTCACTCGCCGATCCCAGCTCTGGGGCTCAAAGTGTTAAGGACTCAATTGGTTTCATTTTTCTTATGTATTCATCACTATAGACTGGTTTGGATTCCACAAGAGAAGCACCATGTATGGATTCTTATGTATTGATACTACCAAAATATAAACTCTCGTATCAAAAAATCAACTCTAGCTTGTACAAGTTATTATTATTATTATTTTTTTTTTTTTCAAATACTAAAAAGTCAAGTAATATTTGGTTTTTTGTTTTTCCAATAACACCCACTCTCTGTTTCCTAGATGAACGAGATTCACCGCCTTCAGAAGGAAGTGGAACAGGTGGAGTCAGTAGCGCAACAGCTGGAGCCCATAGTGAAACAGCTCTCCAATCAGAAGGGGCTGGACGAAATAGCTAGTCTACACAACCTGGTGGACCGACTGACAGACCACTATCTACAGTCCCAGGGCCAGTGAGTACAAGTAGTGTTTTCTTTAGACTCTCAGATATTCCCATCATGTCAACAGTTTCATTAGTTGTTTATATGTTTATAAGATATGGAACAGTTGCGTATACTTGCACTTACTTTGAACCCCCATACAGAGTTTCTTCATTTTGCCCAGTCAGTAGAGTACTTATTCATCTTGCATGCCCATCTCATTCATATCGTTTCTGACTTGATCTCACCATTTGGACTCCGGTCTCCCCTGTAGTCTTCTTCTCTGTAGCCTTGACACTCGACAGTGAATCCTCCATTCCTCATAATTTTAGAGTTAACAATTTTTATATATTACTAGCGGGTTACACCTGCCGCTTCTGGTTACATTTTTTATCCTTACTCCGTGTAGCTTAACCCTAGAGAGAGATATCTTAGTCTGGAAGAATTCCCTGATCCAAACGGATCTATTTGCAAAATTTCAAGTTTCTCGGTCAAAAATGTGCATTTGTACAACTTCATTTTATAGATATAGATATAAATCATAGAAATACCAACAACAGGCCAAACTTTGGCTCAGTAGGTACAAATTATATTCTAACAATTACATTCAAATTTTGAAGAACATGAACATGAAGAGTGCTACTCTGCTCTAAGTGCTACATACCTAATTAAATTTTGTATTCTAAGAGGAAAGAAACGCCACCTTACTGAAGTATTAAATTGCTTAAATGAGTGAGAGCAAATTCTGTACCTATAACGAATATATTTGCTCTCAATTTACCCAGCCATCGTCTTTAAAGATTTTTTTGGGTGATTCCATTACTTTCCTTTCTATAGGATATGGAAAGTAAGTAAAAATGCTCAGGTACCTACTCTATGCGCAAACAATAAGATTTCCATCTCTGTCTCTCTCACATTCCCTCTTACTCTTCCTTTACAGATTCAAAGGCGACCCCAATGCCCCTAAGCAGGGAGAATGCCATTCAGTGCATATTTCTTCCCCGACCTCTGAAGCCAACATGTTCTATAAAGGCAAGCAAGCAAAATACAGAATTTTATACTATGTACCTATAAGTACCTACTTCCCTAACCCCCATGCTGGTTACAAAAAGTTACCTAATAATAACAACCATATCCATAGAAATGTGTTCCTTCTACTCGTTACTATACGCTTTGAAAATACTAGATCCACTAGGTCAACCTAGAAAAACAACAAAGAGCGAGGAGACCAGCAGTCTGGCTGGGGGACTATAAACAGGGAATAGACCAGCATTGGCTTGGTTCTGGGAGCTCTTGCCAATTATTAGCCTCCTTTTAAAGACAGTGGTAGAACTGCTGAGTCATTCCTTAACTGTCTGGCTACCATCGTTCACGATGGCGCCACCCTATGATGATGATGAATAGGTCAAACAAGCTGTTCTGGATCTGGGATGCCGCGACACTTTTAAAAAATACCTTAAAACAGAAAGTTAATTTTTAATGTTTCGGAATTTATAATAGAGAGTTTGAAATTCGTGTAATGTTCACTCCAGTTTTTCCTTATTCAGATGGTGAGATCAGCAAAGACATGCCTGTGAAGGAGATGTCTCGTCATAGACCCTGCTGTGATCAGACCATGCAACTGGATACCTACCGTACCTTGAGCACTCGCGGTGTGCTGACCCATCTTATTGAGAAGGTTAATGTGCATATATCTTCTAACCTAAGAAAATAAACTAACTTAAATTAGTTTAAACAAATAATAAGGCTCAATATTGACAGAAAAGTTTTATACACAAGAGTATTTAAGTAATCACTGGGGGTAGTTTAGGTATTTGTTTCAGGTAAATGTCAACGCGTTAGGTGTGTTCGGCCTATTTGGGGTAAACGGTAGCTCTAGCCTCTAGCATCGTCTGGTGAACTCAGTAAGAGTCCGTCACTACCTGCGAGCAAGGTAAATAAATTGGTAGGGATTCAGTAGTTATGGTGAAAACCAGACTCAGTCAGTGGATATACCAGTTTTTTTCCGATCGCCGGAGTTAAGAAACGTCCAGTGTAATGAAGATAACCGACCTCAGTAGCTTGATCGATAAGGCAACGGACGTGTAACCTGGAGGTCGGTGGTTCAAGTCCCGGTTTCAGCGTAAATTTAGTAAAGCGAGTTTGAGTAGTTGTGATATCACGAAAGTGATTAACACAAATATGAAGATAAGCAACGAAGAAGGAAAGGTGTACAAACTCTGACAGTGAGCAGTTTCTATGATGTTTCAACAATAGTATTAACTGGCCTGTGTACCTCTATTGAATGTATGGTAATGTGTATGGAAATGTGTGTATTGAATGTTTGTAGAATAGATTCATGTCATAGAATACCAGATTTAAGTCCAACATTTTTTATGCCCCTCATTAAATCCAACAAAATTTTATGGTAAAACTTAATTCTTCAATCACAACTTCACAACACATCAAAATTAAAATTATGTAGTATTATAAAAAAATAACCCAATTCTCATGTTGAGTTGCCAAAATTCTATGTACCTACTGCTGTATCAAAATTCAACGTACCTACTGCTGCTGATTCTCAAAATTCTTCTTGCTTATTCTCAAAATTCTACTTGCTTATTCTCCAAATTCTACTTAATACTGATTTTCGAAATTCTACTTGCTTATTCTCAAAATTCTACTTGCTGCTGATCCTCAAAATTCTACTTCCTACTGTTTCTCAAAATACTACTTGCTTATTCTCAAAATTCTGCTTGCTGCTGATTCTCAAAATTCTACTTGCTTATTCTCAAAATTATACTTGCTCATTCTCAAAATTATACTTGCTTATTCTCAAAATTCTGCTTGCTGCTGATTCTCGAAATTCTACTTGCTTATTCTCAAAATTTTACTTGCTTATGCTCAAAAAATTCTCGCTACTGATTCTCAAAATTCTACTTGCTGGTGATAGTTAAAATTCTACTTGCTGCTGATGATGCTTAACAAAATTCCATGTACAGGAGACAACAGCAAAGTTCCACGTACAGAAGACGACAGCGAAATTCCATGTACAGAAGATGGCAGCAAAATTCCATGTACAGAAGATGGCAGCAAAATTCTATGTACTGAAGATGGCAGCAAAATTCCATGTAAAGAAGACGACAGCAAAATTCTATGTACTGAAGATGACAGCAAAATTCCATGTACAGAAGACGACAACAAAATTCCATGTACAGAAGATGACAGCAAAATTCCATGTACAGAAGACGACAGCAAAATTCCATGTACTGAAAACGACACAAAATTGCATTACAAAAGAAAAACATCAAAACGATCAAAATTCCTAGCAAACTAGAAAATCATAAAAGAAGATTTTATGCCTCTATCAAAACTATGTATGTTCCAACACCAGAACCAATATTCAGGCATGGTAGAAACTCCTGTTGAGACAGTGAAATGGATGGTGTACCTCGCCCAAAGAATCCCCAGACATTGTTAAGAACTTGGCCGTCTTGAAAAACCTAGGCCCCAAAGCTGGAAAATTCTTTAATAATCTGAAGGGCATTTTATTAATAAATATAATATCTGAGGTACAAAAAGTTTTGCGTTTTTAATCACTCATTCAGGAAGATTATGTTATCTGGTTGCAGGGTTTGAGATGAAACTACATTAAATTAACACTGCACCCTTGTAAGATCTATTCTTATTGTGACTAAATTTTTGACAGGAAGATTCAACTTGAAGTTTTTTTTTTCTGATGTCTCAGCTCCGCTAAGGCTGGGTGTTTTTTTAGTAAGTAAATAGAATAGCATACCAGTGAATGGTAAAAAAAAACTCAAGTTCTCGTAGGTCTGTTGGAATTTGAAGTTAGGAGTTTCGAGCCAGGCACGCGCCGGTATGGCTGCAAGTCCTGCGCTCGAATTTCTAAATTTTCCACGTTAAATTTTCAAGTATATAAATTTAAAAGGAAGTTGAGACCATGCAACTATCCAAGATATGAAATATACTGAAAATGAATCCTGCGAGAAGATTGTAAGAGAGAAAAAAAAAGGCAATATAGTTTGCGAAATAATTATATGAATTTTTCTACAATAAGCTTTGTAGGCAAATGGACCGATTGTAAAGTGAACACCGGTATTGTAATGCACTTTTAAATAAATATGTAATGTCGGCCCTTGACTATAAGAGGGACCTGGATATAATAGAAAAGTGTCCAGGTCAACTTTACCCTTCTGTATACACTATACAGGGTGTTTTAGAAAAGTGTGCCTCTATTTTAACCACGTGTTATATGCACCATTTTAGGGGGGTCAAGTCTATAACAAAAAAGGCGAAAGTGCTTCATAAGGGACATCATGGGCCTCCTGGGTATTGTAAAATATGGAATTGGCAAGAGGTGACATCGCGTCGTTTGTATGTCTGTGAATTCCAAGTAAATAATAATAATTAATGTCATTTAAATAGAAGAGTTTTTATGTGTGTTAGCTTACTATGAAGTGAAACTAATCATACACTACAATTGATTATGGCACGCAAGAAAGTGGTTAGTTCATTACTGTTCTCAAAAATATTTAATTCTATTTGAATTTCTGAAGTTGACCTCAGTCTAAACTTAAGAAGGGCGAACATGAGAAAATGTTTGAGGTCACCATCAATCAGTTTTCCCCTAGATTTAATGAAGATTTGGTCAGAATATTTTTTCTGTAGGATCAATAGTTTCTGAGTAATCGTGCTGATTCCTTTAATATGAGACACTCTGTATAAATAATAACCCTTTTATAATTTTTTCCTCCTTTCCCAGGTTCGAATCAAAGAAGACAAAAGCAAGAAGATTGTTGTGTGTGAGGACATGTCGAAACCCACCCGTGGGCGCAGTAGATCAGAAGGCAGAGGGAAAGAAGTGGACTTGCCTCGGCCCAAACTACATGCACCCAACTCAGGTTTGTGTTTAAATATTTGCGGCCAATGTAAAACGTCTGAATTTTTATAAAACATTTATAAATAATTACAGAATGTGCAAATGTACATAATTCTGCTAATTAGTTTTAATCTCACTCTGTTGATGAAAATGTCAGTTTTACCGGATTGAGAACTCTAACATGTCAAAAAAAAACTGAATTTGATCCTTATTTCAGTTGGGCGCATCGACTGTCACCACTCCAGTCACAATTTAAAAGAAAAGGAGAGCAAGCGAGGAGCAGCCAGTGGTGTGACAGACATGAGTGTGTACAATACAATGGCCCGCAAGTCACACCACAAGGAGGAAACAGACTTAGAACGATCCCAATTAAAGGAGAGAAGACGGGAGTACAATGGAGACAGACCGGGTGAGAGACCTCATTCTATGGGAGAGAGACCAGGGGAACGGTCACACTCCGCTGTAGAAAGACCACACGCAACGGGGGAGAGAGCACACACGTCAGCGGAACGCGCTCACTCTACAGGTGACAGACCGCACGGTGAAAGACTTCATGGTGACAGACATGGGGATAGAACGTGTGGCGGAGAGAGACCTCACTCGACCGGGGAACGAGGATGTCCACTGGATCGTCCGTACCCAGAAAGATCCGTCGGAGAAAAGACACCCAAAGATCATTCTGGCGAGAGAATCAACCAGGAGAGAAACTACGGAGAGAGAAACCATTCGGTGGAGAGATGCCATCGTGACCGCTCGGGAGAGAGGGCGGAGAAAGCGCGGCGAGATAGTTCGGGAGAAAAACAACGTCGAGACAGCACCGGAGATAAGCAACGTCGAGACGGAAATGAAAGTGATCGGGAGAGGATGAGGAGGGAAAACTCAGGGGAACTAGCTGCAGCTGTTAGGAGAGAATCATCAGAAGATAGACTCCAGCATGTTGACAAAAGATCTCTCAGTTTGGTGAGTGAATGCGCAAACTCCTGTTATTAGCCCTCAGCTCGCTATCCGTTATTTAGATTTTAGAGTATCAGAAAAAGAAAACAAGTTTATCCTGAATGTGAGTGAGTGGCTTTCTTCATAATATTTTGAACCCATCTTTTGGTTAACTTACTAAAGATACTTTCAATTGATAAGGGGGTATAAACTATCGCAAAGGGAAGTCAGAATAAGGCCTGAGAGAAAATTTCATCTTTCTAAACTGAAATTATAAAAATGTTATCATATTTGTGTTAACCACTTTCGTGATATCACAACTCCTCAAACTCGCTTTACTAAATCTACGCTGAAACCGGGACTTGAACCACCGGCCTCCAGGTTACAAGTCTACAGCCTTATCGATCAAGCTAACTGAGGTCGGTTAATAGTCTAAACTGAAATTATGAAAATAGATGCAGGAATCAGTCAGTCAATGGATCAGTGAATGAAGTGGTTTTCACTAACTTGTATTCCATTGTTTCACTGCAGGATCAGAATGCGGCCGTGAAGTGTCGGGACTTCCAGGAGCACTTGGAGAACCACCTGAAGGAGAAGATCAAGCAGAGGTCCCGTGCCAGCACCCCCCATGGACAGCACAAAGACGGCAAGGGTACATGTTACATTATTGGTCATTCGAGAGGGTTTACCTTCTATTCGTAGGAAACTCACAGACCAATGTCCTATAATAAACTCACCCACGGTATAATAGACGATTTGCATTGCACCGTGTTTCAACCTTGCTAGACTTCACTTAACATCAGTGATCTTACGAGAAATGGTGTATTCAACAGGCCATCCACTCTTGTCTTCTTTAGTCTTCAAAAGAAACTCGATGGTCCCTACGAAGCAATTTTCTTTTCTTTTCTGCAGGAGTTTTTATTTTAGTGGATGTGACTTACACCCTCAAATTCAAATTGTTCTCTATAAGCGATACGTATCGCATATAGTGAACTTGTTCCTTATAGACGATATATCGCTTATAGTGAAAATCGGCTATTCGGAGCAAATCTGTCCGGTCCCTTGAAGTTCGTTATAAACGATTTCTATTGTATCTGATACCAATGAGAGGAGCAGTTCGATACTCACGAAATCGGAGAAGTTTCAATGCTGTCCAATAACTTATAATTAAAAAAAAAATCTTTCAAAACGGCCATGCCTCAGTCATTGCTCTGCATCGTGGTTAGTTATACATACATACAATATAAATGTTATTCCCGTTTCAGACTTAGGGGATGACGTGGACTATCAACGCATAGGGGACTCGGGCCCCCTCGTGGTGCCTGGCGGGGCAGACTCAACACTCCTGATCCATGCCCTGGTCCATGCCGCCCCCCCCTCGCCTCCCCCCCGACCCCGGCCCCGGGTCAGACCCAACGTGTACCCGCACTCAGACACGGAGGAACTGTTCTACGCGGAGGGGCCTAGCCATGCTCTGGTGTAAGTTTCGCCCACGGGGGAGTTTTGTTGATATGGCTGATGTTATTGTTTGTATTTAGTTACTTAGCTAGAGACTTGAAATTCGGTGCAGAGGTCATAAATTTATAGAGGACGCAGCACGAAACTTTTGAAAAATCATTGCCGCCGATGGCGCCTTTCGACCGCCATTTGATGGCGGTTCGCTGTTCTGGCTAAGCGATAATTTTTTATAGGAACAAAGTTTTTGATAATTTTTTTTATATATATGTTGAACTTTTTGGAATCCGGCCCAATTCACCGGAATTTTGAAGGTTCCACTAGGACTAACTTTTTTACTATTCATACTAGATGGGGGTTATGACATATCGAATCCAATGATTTGGAGATGCTGATTACGAATTTTACATTGATCTTTAGCTAAAAACTGTTACCGTTGAGTCACCAGTGGCGAATTTGAACGTATTTTCGAGTGATAAGGAAAGTCGTGTGGTGTCACACCAGATTTTTTAAATAGGTATCGAACAAATGTGGACTGAATTTTTTCAATTATTTTTTATTCTAGTTTTGAGTTTGGATCCCATAATATTGATCCATACAGTCCATACTCCACAGTAGACCGACCTCACTAGTGATAAAAAAAAACATCTTAAAACATCACTATCCTTATTAACAAGTTTCCCGAATCGAATAATGAGGCCAAGTTTTCTATAAGCTCGTTTCTGACTGATAATTTTAAGAAATGCTTACCTTATACTAAAGTTGAATTTGGACCCTTTCAGGCGTCGGTCCTCGATGGACTTGGCAGGGGATGACAAGAAGACTTGGGTCCTGGTCATTGGTACAAGCGAGAAGAATAAACCTGGTGGGAGCCACCATCACCGCTCCATCAAGAAACAAAGGTAAAATAAACAAGTCAAATGGAATGCTAGAAAAGTCGCTGCATGACGATTTTTCTTTTTGATATCTTATTATTTAAATTCATTGCAATTTGATTTTTGATCATGCCTGGGATGAGGTATCCGAACTCCCGAATCTTCACGCTACTGGCGCTCGGTACATTGAGTGACGTACATTGAAGTGTCTATTTGGCTCATACTACGTAATGTACGTCAGTTCATATCATGTACGTCAATAATTCATGTAGATACGCTACCTTAATTTTCGTTATTTCTATTAACCAGGACAATTACTTACTTATTTTTAAGAACAATTATTTATTTTTTTAGTTGAAAATCTTACATTTATTTTACACAAATAACCCAAATATTCAATAAAGTAAATGAAAAAACACTCGTAATAATTACAATAAATATTAATGAATAAAATGTGATACCTACAATACCCTACCCACACACAAAAAAACCCAATAAATACCGTAGTGGGTATTGTAGGTATGTCATTTTAATCTCAACAATTCTCTACGTCCAACTGTTTTCAATTCTGATCTGCAGGTCGTGGGAGACATTTCCCCCCAAGAAGAAATGTCCCGAACATGATGGTACGGTGGACCTACCACCCGGCAGTAAGTTCTGTCGAGACCCCGATTCTTTCCGGGGGGCTTTCGAGTCCCGCTCTGAGGGACTGAAGAAGGCTGACAGCTTTGAAGGTCACGAGGAGGCGGTGCGGAGCATTGTGGCGGCGGTCCAAGAGACTCGCACTCTGACACTGAAGAGGGGCAAGTCTCCGTTCCCGCCCAAGTAAACAATAACTGGCGCAGTCGGAGACGAGTTTGAATTTGAATGGATTCAAACTTGTGCGATTCAAGCAAACGTGTATAAATGAATTTTGGGGAAAAGATAACATTTATGCTTTTTTTCCTACAGGTAATTTTTTTAATTGTGGTGTGCAATTTAATCTTGTTAATTTCATATTAAGTGTTTTGTTCATTGTTCTTTAAGCCTTCAAAAATATAATACCTACATGACCTTCTTTTTATCAAACAGGTGAAAAGTCAAACCTTTTTAATGGTTTTCAGGATTCTGTTAAATATGAACTGGATAAATATGAAAATTTGTAACGTGTTATTTTCTTTTATGAGAGTCTCTTAATCGTTATATATATCTATGTGGTTAACTTATACATATATAATGTATGAATTCTAGTGATACCTACTTACTATCCTCATATCTTTAAATCTCTTCATGGATGGAATGAAAGATTAGACTTTAATTATTTACTATATTCCTGTATTTCAGATATTCATTTTTAAGTTAAGGATTTTTTTAAATAATTATCAGGCTTATTTGCAAAATCCTAAACAACGGATTTTAGGCTTGTTTTAAAGTCCTAAATAACGGAAAAACAAGCGTAGGCATTTTGAAGATATCAAATATCATTATCATAAAAATAAAAAATTCTTATACCTACTTATAGCTTTACTCGGCTTTAGGATACACTTTATTAAAAGTATTATAAATTACCTATATTAGGTACCTATACGACATTTTGAAATTTCCATGTGCCACCATTTATATTAAAGAACTGTTGAAAATAAATATTTGAAAGGTAGTTCAGTTTGAAGAACAAGAAATGGGTAGAGGTTAGGATCAAAACCTTGAAGAAAGGTGTACGTTCCTATCTTATACGCCCCCCTCTCTCTTTCCCATCTACATATTTATTAGATTTCCTCCCAGGTTTAATTGTTCAAAATTTCAACTTTGTTTGATTTTTATATCATTTTTGCTGATAGGGGGAGTGGGGAGTTAAATACCCTTATACTTCCCTTATCTACGGCGGTGATCCTACCTACTGTAAAAATCATGAAACTTTCGAAGCCGGAATCCCACTGAGTGCAACGATTTGTTTCGAAACTTTTCTCAAGATTTTGTGTTGAATTTTGAATGGGAAATGTTGCAAAGTAATGTGGTTTTTTCTAATGAACATTTATTTAAAGAGAACACTATAACAATCGAAGTCCTTGCCCCAATGTGGGGTTTCATTTCATCATTTGATAATAAGAGGACCATGCGAAATGTTTCGCAACGTTGCGAGACGAAACGTTGTTCCACTCAGTGGATGAGTGGAATCTTGGCCGTAGAGTAAAAGAAACTAGACCGAAGTGATCTGCTGCAAAGAACTCCCGAAATTTTTGCTCAACAGTCCAAAAAATAAATAAATAGGTGCCTAATTTAATCCCTATGTTTAATAATTATAAAGGGTATCCCTGATAACATAGCGAACCTTTTAAACACAAGTAAACCAAAGTAAAAAAAAATACCTACATTATATCCCAAAAACAAAAAGTAATATAGTAAAAAACAAAGATGGAAACATTTTGTTTGATAACGAAAAAGTGGCAAATAGATGGAAAGAATACCTCGAAGAACTCTACATATAACTTATAGCGAATTTACTAAAGCTATAAAAGATCTTGTGAAAAAAAGAAACTGGAGTGAATCAAATTATTGGATAATTTAAAAGCATGGATGAATGATTAAAAGAAATACTTCTTCAAATAATGAGTGACTGTTATGAAAATGGTGTGATACTGAATGACTAATGTAAGAGAAAAACCATAATGATACCAAAGAAAGGAAATGCTCGACGAAGATCAATTTGGATTTAGAGCCTGAAAAGGCACAAGAGGAGCAATATTCGCAATTTAGCACTGACACTGAAAGTAGTATTAGAGACAATTACTAGAAAAGGAATTACGAGAAAAGGAAAATAAGGATACGATATAAGATACTTAGATACCATATTCAGACTTTCCTAAAATTTCATGTTTGTGATTTTACAGAGTGAACTCTTTGTTTTAGTCCAAAACTACACTTGAGAGCAACAAAAGCGAATCAAACTTTTTCCTCCACCAAATCTGCGATGTCTTCGAAATTACTATTTCTATCGAGTCGTATGATATCTCAGAAGCCGTCAAAATTAAATCTTACTACAGGATGTCAAAAAAGAAGAAAAACATGATTTTTTTATTTTTAACCAAAGACGTTATATCCTGAGAAATCAACAAGATTCATTCATAACAATGGTGAATCAGTATTTTGTGTTGCCTCTACGAGCTTTGATCACAGCATTCATTCGATTTGGTATTGAGTGGATCAAAGTAACCACAATTTCTTGGGGCAACCTCTCCCATTCTTCGGTGAGGGCGATCTTGAGCTCTGCTACAGTCTGGGGAGCCGGTATTCTGCCTCGAACACTTCGTTTGAGTTGGTCCCACATATTTTCAATCGGATTGAGGTCGGCACTACGAGAGGGTTAGTCCAAAGTGTCAATATTCTACTCACCCAAGAACTCCCGAACACAGTTTGCCACATGTGGGCGGGCATTGTCGTGCATGAGGAGGAACTGGTCGCCCATAATTTGAACCACATGGGTGTGCAGGACTTCAAGAAGCTGGAGTTTAACCAAAGAGAACTTCAACTGGACCCAAACTCTCCAGAGAGCACAGGAAAAGGAGACAAAGATTCACCATAGAACACGTGGATTGGACACCCGAGCAATGGCGCTCTGTTCTCTTCACTGATGAATGCCGGGTGTGTTTGTTTGGTAATGACATTACATTACATATTTTCTGGGGGTCTTTTCTACATATAGAAGAAATTCCTGTGTGCTGCGTCCATTATTTAGAACTATTGCACCCCATTTTGCTCACTCTTCACTTTCGAAGACATCTGCTGCCCTTAAGAAGTTTAGCAGGTGTTTTATGGGTTCCGAGTGTATTGTTTCCAACTCTTGCCCTGGATATCCAAGAGTTTGGAGTCTTGTGAGTGCAAGTGCTGGGCACTCAAATAGGATGTGAGTGGCCGTTTCCTCACTCTCAAGACACTTTCTACACTCAACTGTGCCATTGTATACCCCAATGGTGTTTAAGTGTTTTCTCAGAGAACAGTGGCCTGTTAATAGACCAACTATTTCTCTGATGTTTTTCCTACCCAGACTAGTGAGTTTTTGGGTTGTTGTTTTTAGAGGCTCTTTTATCATTTCCTTAGATTGCCTAAGTCCTATGACATTTTTCCAGTCCTTTTTGTGTCTATCTCGGATCCAGTCAGTTATAGCTCCTTTTACTATACATTTAGGTATGGCAAGAGCAGGTTCTGGTCCGATATAGATTGTTTCTGATCCAGCTTTTGCAAGTTGGTAATGACAGAAGAAAAGAGTCTATCAAAGAGCGGGAGAAAGGTATGCTGAGTAATGCATCACAGAAACTGTCAGTTTCGGCGGTGGTTCCTGTATGGTGTGGGGTGGGATTTCAACTGAAAGGAAGACTGAATTGGTTTTCATCACATGCGGTGCGGGAGGTGACCTGAACAGTCAGCGATACATTGATAAGATCCTGCAGACCCATGTGGTTCCTCTCGCTCAAATTATGGGCCACCAGTTCCTCCTCATGCACGACAATGCCCACCCACATGCGGCTAACTGTGTACGGGAGTTCTTGGATGAGGAGAATATTGACACTTTGGACTAACCCTCTCTTAATGCCGACCTCAATCCGATTGAAAATATGTGGGACCAACTCAAACGAAGTGTTCGAGGCAGAATACCGGCTCCCCAGACTGTAGCAGAGCTCAAAATCGCTCTCACCGAAGAATGGAAGAGGTTGCCCCAAGAAATTGTGGTTACTTTGATCTACTCAATACCAAATCGAATGAATGCTGTGATTAAAGCTCGGGGAGGCAACACAAAATACTGATTCGCCATTGTTATGAATGAATCTTGTTGATTTCTCAGGTTATAACGTCTTTTGTTAAAAATAAAAAAATCATGTTTCTTTTCTTTTTTGACATCTTGTAGTAAAATTTAATTTTGACGGCTTCTGGTAGGTTTTTTTTAACAATCAAATTGTGAAATTGTAGAAAACAAAATTTACAACATTTTGAGATATCTTACGACTCGATAGAAATAGTAATTTCGAAGATATCGCAGATTTGGTGGAGGAAAAAGTTTGATTCGCTTTTGTTGCTCTCAAGTGTATTTTAGCCTTTTTTGTAGCAAAACTAATTTTAAAAATAGTGACTTATTTCATATTAGAAAACTACGCACCAAACAGGTCTAGCCCTTTTCATTCATTGACAAAGGTTCGCTATCTAATCTGGGATACCGTGTATAACTTTCAATTTAAATAACTTTACTGTTTTAGTTTACCTATAGGTTTAATCTTATGATAATCTCAAATCAGTTTGTGGTTTAAAGTTACCAATAATTGTATGAGTAATAAACTCACTTGTTGTTTCATGGTTGGCGTCAGGTGATAGAAATTAAAAAAGAAAAAGATATTGTATGAAATATTTTTTTTTCTGTTTTTGTAAAACGATTGAAGAATCATTTTGCAAATCATTTGATAATATTAATGGGAGAATGTAAAAGACTTTTTATTGTGTTTGTGTATTCTACTCTCAAAAAAAAGAGAATGGACCAACACCCGAATTTCTGAACAGCGAATTTCGGCTTAGCAATGTCTCAAGCAAGATATTGTCCAATAATATTGGAAATCATGCTTGAGACATTGCTCAGACGGTGTTTTCTGTTCATAAATACGGCTGTAAGTCTAGACTATTTTTAAATTTATCTACTTATTCTACGGTATTTGTATTTATATTTTAAAAAATAAGCACAAATAATTACAAAATCTAATACATGACTGTAATGATCCAAATAATATCAAAAAATTGATTTCAGGTAAATCTGTGAAAGAAATTAAAATAAAAATTATTTTGTTGATTCATTTTCACTCGCCCCTTATGATCTTTATGAATATGATGTTCCTATAAATGTGTCGAAAGAATCCTAACTGAGTTTTTGCTTGTACTACTACTGTCATAAGAATCGTCGCCAAATTCATTGCCATATTTTATTATTAAATTTAGTTTTACCTTTATGGATATAATTTTAAGTACTTTTTGAGGTTTTTTATGCTTATTTGTTTCATTTCAAGTTTCAAAGTTTAATATGTCTATTCCAGGGTAACAATCCATTACTGTTCTTCTTTCAAATTATGTTTTATTTAATGGGAGATGTAGTACGTATTATATCTCATTACTTTGATTTTCAACATATATTATTATTTGTTTTAGTTAGGTACTTATTTGGGTACGGGGTACCTACATGATATAATATGTTCGTATTAAAAAAAAAAAAAAAAAACAGTAAATAATTTCACGAAGTTTCGTCAGTATCCTGAACTAGAAAGTCAATCAGTTATGGTATTAAATCTTTTCTCATATTAAATCTTTTGTATTTGTGTTAATTTCAGAAAAAAGTATATTGTTAATTAATACTACGAGGAACCAGGGCTGCGGGATTTGTTCCATGGATACGCTTTTACACGTTGTTTACGCCCAATCTTGTACAAATCATAGAAGGGATATATTATGTAGAAAACTATAAGACCCATAAAACCCAATAAACCAAATTTCATTTAAATTTTTTTTCATTAAAACCAAATTTCATTAAAACATTAAAAGATTGTCTTTGGCAATCCAGATACACGCAGCAAGTGTTCTCTCTGGATTGCCAAAGTCAAATACTTTGTGTGACTTTACTTGAATAGAATGTGAACAAAATTTCATTAAAATGAAAGGATCAAGAGTTGTTGCGTGACAAACAGTGAGCAATTGTTGCAATATCTTCATTTAAAACGAGTATACTTGTATTTTATTTATGATTTTAGGCGATAGATTAGTAAATTGGAGTGCGCACAATAATATTATCTACCTAATGAGTGAAGCAAAGTCATCGCTAATTATTTTCTCTGTTCAAAAAAGAACCTCCCCCTTCAATTCAATGTGGAGTTCGTGTAAGAGTTTCCCACATTAGCCCTACCCTCTTCATCGTCCCTTCATGATATCAAGGATGAAAATAATTCTCTAATGTTATACCTCAAGAGAGTTCTTTAATTTCAAAATATTTGAACTTAGAAAAGGTGTGAATGACTTCGTTGTTAAAGCACCTTCATATTTATAACCAGTGATTCAGTGAGAGCAAAGTTGACAATATTTCGAGCAGGCCACAGGTCTCCACAAAACATCAAAGTTAAGAAACGGCCAACATGGTGACGACATGGACCTTTCTGGTTTCGAAACCATCCTTATGACATGGCGAACCATGGTCTACTAGAATCTGCTGTATTATGGTTGGTTGTGGTTAATGAGAGTAACTGGGTAGTTTTCCCAGCCTGGTGTCAGTGGTGGGTAAATCGCCCTCAAAAAAATTCCAAGAATGCGAAGATGTTCGTTTGTTAAGATAATCTACAAAAATTACACTTCGTGTTTAAAAAAATAGAAGGAGAACGATGTTTCCTAAAATGAAGTGATATTATGAGCTCGCTACCATATTATACTTTTTTAATTCATTTTTTTGTTTCCTTCATTTTACAGTTAATAGTTACTGTTTACCTGGATGCATACTTGATTTGTGATAATCAGATGAAATAGGTAAATAAACAAAGGAAGGTAGTAAGGAGAACGAAAGAGGTGTCACTTAAATTTTATTTCTTTTTGTAACGTTTATGATGAGAGTTTACGAACTTATTAATTTTAGAGCAATAAAACAAGAGCCAATCCAGGCGTTTATAACTCATGATATCACTTCTTTAAAACAATACGCAAAATCCAGACTTAAGTCCACATAGGTAAAACAAAAATATCTATTACTTTCGCCCTACAATCCCCCTATATGACTAAAATCTAACATGGAAGAAATACATCTAAAAACATACCTACCTTCACCTATTTAATTTATTATTTGTGTTGTAAGTCGCATACCTTTAATATGCAACGGATATGATTAAACTTGTAATAAAATTAATTATGAAATAAAGTTTGAACATGTGAACCATAACTTCATCTTAGTTCTCATTTCAATCTCTTGTTATCAAAGACCTTGGCCGAGGTGTGAAGAACGCGCTATTTCAGAAAGTCAAGACTTCGTGATGCGGGCATTCCGGCCCAACCCAGGCTGGGTGAGGTTAATGTGGGTACATAATGGAACCTGAGACCCTACTAGTCTTGGGCTCCGTTCCCCTAGGGTAGCCCCGATGCCACGCAGAATAATCTAACCATGTTATTAAATGTAAACGGGCTCAACGCAGTACCAAAAATCTTCTATAATATCTAGTTTGAGGTTTTAGGTCCAGGAGGGTCCTCTTTGTGGTCGCCTACTAATTAATGTAAACAATCAGGACAGGAATTTCATTTTTGACCACCACGGCTAGATTTGAATCCACATGAGAACAGGTACTAATCAAGTTATTATCAATACTTGACGTCAATCGACTTCAAAAAAGGAGGTAGCTAATTCATTTAAAATTTTGGTGGGCGCAGAACACCCTCATGAAGTGCTGCACTCTTGTGGCCAGGATACGTACTGATGTATCAAAGAGGAAGCCATCTTTTTCCCCAACAAAAATCGTGTTCGAACTTGTATATTTTTTACAATTTTTTTCAGTCGATGCGAGTACTTCAGTGAGTTTGCTTCGCTGCGCGTGTTTTCTGTCGATTTTCCCTTAAAAATAGTAACTTTAAATTGTTTTCAAAATAACAATGCAATGATTTAATTTACAACTGTGCGATTTTTAATTTCTAAGTTTACTTAACTTGGAAATTCAAACGGTGTTTTTAGTGTTTGAAATAACCATGTTTCTCAAACTTGTGTCTTGTGTCCTATTCCTGGGGATATTTTCATTTGTTTTGGCTGAGGAAGGTAAGCTTTTCTTGTTTGTTATCTTTGAGTTCTTTTATCTGAAACTGTTATCTGCTTAATCGATATTGTCTTGTTTCCACTATTATATTTTACCTTTATAAATGAGTGAATGTTAACTAATTCAGAACTACTTTGGAATTAAATGCATGTCAATTTTATATTATTTAACGATTCAAAATTATCTTATCAGAAGCTCAGAGTATGACCTAGGTATTTGTCATATGTCACCTCATGTGTACATCCACATTGCTAGGTACTTTTGAATGTAATTCGAAAAGTGTTACGATAAGTGTTACGTTTTTATAGTTCTTTCCACCAACTTTCAAATAATGTGTTTTTTGAGAAAACAACTTTTTTATGTGTTCTGTGTAGTGTAGGTATCATGTATATACTATAGTAAGTTATATCATCTATGTAGTTGTTACCTATCTAGGTATTCTCTTGATTTACCAAATAGGTGACTATAGAAATGTCGGTACCGTTTCATTATGCCACCACCTACCTGATCTACCGACCCTTACATAATATATTTTTCCTAACCCTACACTACTCCACATTTATGGTCATCAATGCTGGAGGTAAGTAGTGTTCTGAAATGGTGCCAGGATTTCTATCTAGATTATCTACCCTTGAGGTTTTTTAGATTTTTCATAATTGTGAAGTACATTTTGTTATTCTGATTATAGGTATATCTTTCAAAGTTTGACACTACATTATGCTCATTAGTTAATTTCATATTTACATTATTAGAAATTCTAAAAACAAAATCCATTCACTGAAAAGACTCACTGGCTGAGTCATACCTTGACTCACTGATCAAACTGTTTTTTCCCAGGGGACATGGAACTTCCAAAATGTTGTATACCATTATTTATGGAACTAAGTCTGGCTGGGGGACGTTAAACAGGGAGAAGACCAGTGTCTCGCTAGAAGACAATAAACAGAGAACAGACTAGCCAACCCTTACTAGCCAGGCTAGTTTGCAGTTTCCTAAGGGTTTAATAGTTTATAAAGAAAAGTCCAAGTCCTCATGATGGTTGATCGCACATAGAAATATGTGGTTCAGGACGAGCCAACTTTGAAATAAAGTTGGCTGGAGACCATCACTCACCCCTTCAGCTGTAGCCAAGCTGGCCACAACAACAACGTTTTTGGAACAAAGTGAATGATAAATCAAACAGGAAATTGATTCCGTTCATATTATCGAGAAAACCCTACTGTTCTGTTGTCTATCCAAAGACTCCAAAGTCCAAAATATCATAATAACTTAAGTTACTAATTCATAAAGGCTAGTAAGTTTTAAAATTAAAGTTATCATATTTGTGTTGATCACGATGTGATATCACAATTTCTCAAACTCGCTTTACTAAATCTTTTCTGAACTTGGGGCTCGAACCACCGACCTCCGGTTACGAGTCCGTCGCCTTATCGACTGAGCTATTACTATTAATTACCAAAAAATACATACAAGAATAGCTTAGGTATAGGGAAACAGTAACAAAAGTCATAATGTATTTGAATTAGAATAAAGTATTACTTATTATTACTTACTGATAATCTCTGTGTCTGATACTGATGATTCAAGGTCATTGAATTATTACCTACTGATGATTTCTGTGTCTGATACTGATGAAATACCAAGAAACTAGCTCAAATGATTTGATTATTGTGCCTGGATCCTGGCCGTAAATGAGCACATGGAGTGTTGTTAGTTGTTAGCACCAAAGAAAACAGCCCAATGCCCGATGCACTTGCAACCTCGATGTCAGAGACAGTTCTATTACTTATTATTAGTAGTTGTCCCACGTAAAGCCCACAGGATCAAGTCGTGTAGAAAACCTGTCCCAGGATTCTCATATTATCTTACTTACTGTCACAGCCAGGTTGCCCAGTAGGTATCTCTTAAGTCTCCTTTCCAAGAATCTTGAGCTACGTGATTTATCATTATTATTGAAGCAAGAATTTCCTGGATAATGCTCGTGAATGTTGTGTTGTTATGTTCAGCCTGGTTATTTCCTGGATGGGGGAAACAAGACCCAACACTAGCCAGCGTCGATTGCGTGTTGAATGCACCGGTTCTGGTAGGATCACCGAAGTTAAGCAAAATCTAGCGAGGTGAAGAATTCGTGATGCTGGCATTCCCGCCCAATCCAGGCTGGGTGAGTTTAAATAGGGTAGCAGGTTTGAGAATTTCCTGCGAATAGAGAGTAACACCCCCGTTGTTGTCCTTGTTCCTTTTACTAGTGTGGTGTGAAATATGGAGAACAAATTTTAAATGATTATTTCAACTTGGGAGTGTCTTACAATCTGTTTTCTCTGACCTCATCCTAGTAGATGTGTCTAGCCAAAGCTCCTTGCATCATTGGTCAAGTGATTCCATAAATCATAAGATTCCCTATCAAATCTTTCCTCACTTATTTGAGAATTTGACCACATAATAGCATCAAAGCTACGGCTGGAGTTAAAGGAACTTGCAAGGTATGTTTGGGCAGTATAAATAAGGTTTATTTACCTAAGTAGGTGTGTTCTAGCTATCTCTCTAGACTAGAGGATTACTGGTAGCTGCCAGATCTTCTCCTTCTTGTCGCCTCACCAGGTGGTACCATTGAGTTGAGCATTACTGGAAATTAATGCTCTGCTCTGCTGCATTTTTTACATAACTTGGAGCTATTATCTTTTATCTTCAAGGGTTGAACGCTAATAGTTCCTTCTGTTTAGCTTCGGCTATCTCTCTCTCTCACTGCCTCCTCCTCCTCCTCTTCCTTGATAGTGGCTTCTGGTTTTCTAGACTATTTAGCTTTAGTGTAGAATTTATAAACTTGCCTTCTGTCTGAGGGTTAGGGTAATCTTTTTTTTATGGGTGCAATAACTATGTCGATAGATATTTCTTGCGAGTTGCCTATCAATTGACAGAGGACACTAATGCACCAGGCGCGGCCAGAGGGAAAAAGTTTTGGGGGTGCTGCCACATATTATCATTGAGTCGCTCTTTCAGTGTCAAAGAGTTATGAATTTTGTATGCCATGCCAATCATAATAATTATGCAATTATTCTAGAAATGTGTGTTCTAGAAAGCTAGAACTTGAGAAAATCTTCTCTTTTTCTTTTTTGTCTGAGGGTGCTACAGTTGCACAGCTCCTTAGCACCGGCCACGCCTGTAATGCACATATTTTTATTTGAAATCAGATTTGAAACAAACCCAACACCATTTTAAAGAATGTCAAACCAATTCAACGAGACAGTAAAAAATTAATCATTTATTTCTCGACTCCTGTCTTTAGGGTATCTTGAATTGAACGTGTGTTTGCAATTAATTTGCGAGTGTTGGTAGTGTCATGTGCGAATAGAAGTAAATTGAAAATTAATCAATTATGTGAACCTGTTTTTTACCGCTGGAATTTTATCCTTCGAGGGGTACAGCAATTGCCAATATCGTGGGTATGTAATAACTGCTTGCGTATCCATCAGTGGCTGTTAGAATAACAATCTAAAGCCTCCAGAAATCAGTTTCATCTGAAATTAATGAGCAGTAAAATTCCATGCATCAACAGGGCTTTGATACTGTACACTGTACCAAGATGTACTTATACTATCAGATTTTATGAGACTCAGATTAGGAAATGGTACATTTGCGGAAGAGTACGGCTGACTTCAGCAGCAGAAGTATTGGGCACGGGTCAGACAATACTGGTCCCTCTTCCTTATGTTTAAATTTTCCAAATCCAGTGGAGCAAGTTAAGCTCTCGTATCTGGATGACACCTCCGTCCGGAATCATCAAGCTACGGCACACTGCATAGCGCGTGTCACTCATTCATTCAATTATGAATCCTCAGTTCCTCACAATGCTGAGAGTAATCATAGGTTCCCAGGACAATCATACGAGTCGTTAATCTTCCCAGGACATCGTAATTAAATTAATGTTGTGATTTTATTAAGCTTTTCTGCTATATGTTCACATTTTAACGTTAATATATTGTTAATACCTTGTTTATAAACTAGGTAGGTACAAACCAATTTTTATGTGAAAATTTGAATATTTAGTTAAGTAAAATACAAATTGTCCTATCAAGGATCCCAGCGGTTATCATAACATTCTCGCTATTATGAAATGTGTAATTTTTGATGTGAGTATGAAGATCACTAGTTATCTGTGTAAATCTGATGCTATCTGTACCCACTACCATATCATTATCCACTTGATCTGTGACTGCCCTGGCACGCCCACACATTAATGTGGTGGTGCTTCTGTGTGGTGTTGGTAGTCCTGCGGTTTAGGAGATTCCTCTTCCAGTGTTCCCTAGTAGACACATCAGTGGGGACATAGTGTAACCTTCTCTAGAAGAGTATACCGTCAATCAATTATGGGATTAATTTCCGTTAAAGTGATTTATTTTAGTTGAAATTTCGTATTGAAAGCAACATGAATTTTATCATATTTATTTATTAATTATTATATGACATGTACCAGACCCGGTGCCTATAGTCTAGGAATTCTCGATACATATATTGATTAAAACTTGTTATTTAAAATATTTAAATTTATTGTAGTAGTATTGTAATAATCTTACATACATTCATATCCTTTGTCGTTCCGTTAATGAACAGGTCGACGACGATGTAATAATCTTACCAGGGTAAAATTACCTGTTTCTTATTGGATGTTTTTTTTTATTAATATTATTGCATCACATTTGTTTAATAATTGTACTGGCCAGGTAATTGAAAGTGTTTTCTAACTTGTTATTCCTACATGTTCCGTCACGAATGACCTTGCTAGTTACACGATTTAGTCGCCAAATGAGATATTCGTCTGACCTTCCATTAGAGACACTTATCTCTTAGGGTTTTATATTGCCCATTACTATGTTGGGTTGTCCTTTATCTTGATAATGGCATGAATTGTGTAGAATTATGTAGGTATATAGAATAATGTTACATCTATTGACTGATTATTTGCTAATGTATGTGGCGGGTGAGTTGACTGTTTGACATTTGTCAATAGAGTCACTCCGCCTCATTCCTGACCTGTGATGACCTACAAAACAGAATAAAGATACCATTTCTTGTCTGGTCACTTGGCCTGATGAAACATACCATTTCTTGTCTGGTCACTTGGCCTGATGAAACTGTCTCACAAATAAATTCATGGAATTCCCGCCTGAAAAATTAAACATAATTATCTAAAGCACTATTGGGACATAAGATACTAGGTGGGTGCACCCTTTGGCGAACACACACACACGCACACCCAACTAGGTAGGACAAAAAGTCTGTAATGGACAACTCATCCCAGCCTTGGAGATAAGGGAGACTTTGGAAATAATGTCAACATAATATGTATAGCTACATATATTATATTACTTATTGTTCTTGTTGCCGTCTAAGATCTACCAGAGATTTAATTTAGCTTTAAACATTAATTTGTGTAAGTAAGCAGTGTGATTTATTTAGGAAGACTGTCAGCGTAAGAGAATTATTCTGCAATCAGTTTACATAGGGCTTCTTAAATATATGGAAAGGTTCACAAGCATTGTGACGAATCAGACAATGTCACAATATGTATGTAGGATGTTGGGTGATAATTTCTTGTTTCCGGAAATACCTACCTACCTAGAAGGCGCACCCCCTAGCCCCTAGTTAATTCTTACACAAATAGAAGAAATTATTTTCGACTCCCTTTCTATATTCACCGTAGATCCTTATTTATTAACTATTTAAAGATTTTAAAGCAACGGTTTAGTTGAAATTTCCAATCTCTTCAACATCATTTAAGAAACTATAAAATCTCCTGTTTCCCAAACTACCTTCTTGGTGCCGCATAGTTTTCTTACATTTAAGTCATGTCACGACACAAACAGTCCAAACCATTTTTTGTTGCCCCCGTTAGTTTGGGAATTTGACCCCTATTTTCGGCTCTTCAGTACTTATCCTTAAAAGGAATTTCATCCACGTCCCAAACCATGGTGAAAAATACCCTTTATAATTGTTCTCATGTTTGAAATTTCTTCCCAAATTTATTTTGATGTGTTCGTAACTTGGACTACGAGTAGATACATAGCAAGAATGGATGTCTTTAGGGATGTTTGTTCGGGCGCATTACGATTCGGCCCAAAAAGGTTTATGAAAAAGGTTTTCGATTACAGGTAAAAAAGGTCACCGAACGATTCGGCCCAGTGCAACATTTGAAGTACCGTACATATTGAGGGATTTTTTATTATTCAACATTAAATTACGGAATTACCTTCTATGTATATCAGGCTTTGGCCTTCTATGTATTAGGCATGGCCTACTATGTATTTTACCTAACCCTACTATATTCTTAAGGCATGGCCTTCTATGCATTTTACCTAACCCTACTATAAACCTGAGGCATTGCCTTATATTATGTATTAACCCTAACCCTACTATATTCTTGAGGCATGGCCTTCTATGTATTTTACCTAACCCTACTATAAACCTAAGGCATTGCCTTCTATGTATTATCCCTAACCCTACTATATTCTTGAGGCATGGCCTTCTATGTATTTTACCTAACCCTACTATATTCTTGAGGCATGGCCTTCTATGTATATTACCTAACCCTACTGTCAAACACTCAAATAAACACTGATAACAAAGATGACTGTTACTGGTTCAAAACAATAACATCGTGAACATCGACATTGTTCTCAGTTCTTTCAGGGCAACGTTTCCATACTATTTTATAGGGATTTTTTGGTGGAATGAAAGTGGGACTTTTTGTTAGAATGAAAGTGGGACTTTTTGTGTGGGATCAAAACTTGATAGTGTGTTTTGGGACGAATCATGCTATGGAAAAGGTCTCCTCAGGTAATTTGGGCCGAATCGTGAAGTTCCCGTTTGTTCATACGAAGGAAAAACCCTATTATCAAGCAAAACGCTAGTTTTGCAACGCCAAGAAAACCTAAACATTCGCGAGAATGTATTATTTTTCTTTTGTAATTTTGACCTTCTTAGACATTTTTAATTTTAAAATCCGATTACGAATTCTCCAACAATAGGCTACCATTTACCTGATCTCCATTTATTGTAGTAGTAAAGTGTGTGTGATTTTATTTGTGGTAAAACACAAGGACTCTTCGCAATTTTTGTGGGTAGCGTAGCATTGCTAAGAGTTCTATTACATTAATTTCTTTTTACTCTGGTAATGCCGCCACTGGTCGCAACTCATATAAGTATCTACTAATTTTTCCTCAAGAGTTATGAATGGACTCCGAACATACAAGTACAGAGCAGAAAAATTCCTCCCCCACTGGGGATCGAACCCAGGTCACCATGCATGCAATGCCTAGCGCGCTAACTCACTCGGCCACGGTGACTACCTGTAGTAGTGAAGTGTTTAGTTGATAAAATCTCCATTCATTTCATTGATATTGCTTTGTTGCCGCAGGCACAGGTATTGTGTGGCTCAGTGTTGTCTGTAGGCTAGTTTCTTTTCCTCTCTTACAGCAGATATATGATTTCATGTTCCCTATTTTTTAATTTTTTTCTCTCTCGTTGGGGCTCTTGTTTTTTTCTGATTCTTCTTTTCTTCATTTCAGACACAGGTAGGTATTTATTTTTGCCCGATTTTAAGTTACACAAAAAAAACCATCTTTCGGCACTTTCGGTCCGAGTGTTGGGAATAATGTTCTGGTTTTCTGTGGTAGGTGCACATACGGATACTTACTATCTCAGATTCATTAGCTGCTATTCCTGTGTAGAGTTTCCTGTCGTTCAAGATAGTATAAAAGTACTCTCTTATCTGAACCTGTAGGTCTAATTGTGACAAGCATTATTGCCAGAGATTAGAGGACCACCTCAATTCCGTCTTTTTTTTTCGCCCCCTATCTTCCTTCTTCCGAGAGAGGGCTAACAATACCACAAAGCTACTTTTCACATGAATTTCAACATCTATTTTATTACTTTCATACTAATTGTAAGTACCTATTTTATGAGGAAGGATGAAACTAAAAAGCCAATAACCTGTGGTTGAGTGATGGTGAAGGCGCTAGTCTGGTAATCCAGGAAGTGGGATCCTTTGGTTCGAGTTCCACACAATGTATGAATTTTCCGTATTAATTTGAGTTCACGACGTGTTATAAGCACTATGAGCACCTATTCTCATCCAGTGGTCACCTTTCACTAAAGGGTCTATTATAATTATAATAATACTTATTATATTGGATATCAAGAACTACAACCGATAACCATGTAAGCTGTTTTTCTTATTTTGTGAAGTGTAATTAAAAATAAGTATGGTGAAATCAGACCCATGTTCCTATGTCAAAAAATATCTCGCATGGTTCTAAAATACATGATCTGCGCCATGTGGAATGAAGGGGATGATTTATTGCCCTCCCGTTTGTCTGGTTTTTGGTTCAAGTATATTTTGGTTTCTCAAAACAAAGGTACACACTTGTTGGCTTGCATTTTTTATTCTTGTTAAAACGTTACATATTTCGGCGAACATGTTGTTGCTTGTATAATACAGGTAGGTCCTCAGGGTCTCATTAAAATCTTCTTTTTCTTTGGTACTGTCCCTTTGAGATGGCGCTTTTATTATTATTTATCTTTTTTGTTGTATTGTATGTAGCATGGTAAAGTATATAGTTTATTAGATTGGCGGTTTTTTTTTTAAATTGGGAGTTCCATTAGGTGTGCCATTTAGTTCAATAGGGCACCTTTTTACTACATTTACAATCTCTTAGAACGTTTGCGGTACATCTTCAAGAAGTATTTTTTGTAGGTATGTCTGTCCTCTGTCCCTATCACATAATTTATAAGTTCAAGTACTACTTCATGTACACTGTCTTTGAAGCTCCATACGTGTAAAAAATAGTCAACGTGGCTCAATTTGGCGCCATCTTTCATTGCATAAACTAATATGAATTGAGAAAAATCAATGCATCGTCGGACTGAAGTTTTGACCACCCCACCAATGGTAGACTGTGTTGAGATCGTTCAGTGATTACGTGAATACATGTAAGCTTCAAGAAATTTTTCGAAAATTCTGTTCCCGAAGAATTTTGTTTGTTAAAAGTATCACATTTTTGAACGCTCGGTCTCAACATGAAAAGGTCACACACAGTTAGTACTCGTTGCTCATCATTTTGGCCCCTCCTGGTTCATGATTCATGTTTTCGTAAACAAAGATGATTTTTTTATGAGTCATTTTGTAAACGGGTGATATCTTGAGTAGCTGTTTACATGTGTTCGTGCTGTTCCTAGGTGCTTTACTCATATGTAGCAGGTACTCAAGTGCATTCCTTACATTATTACATTGTACCTACCGTCTACTTCACTAAATTAGTGTGAAGTGTTAACGCGCACTCTGTCCGGGATAGCATGAGATTTTTCTCGAGTGATGGATTTTTTTAGAAATATCAAGAAATGGTAGATCCATAAAATATTTTTTCAAAAATATTTTCCCTTGTGAAAGAGAGAAAAAAAAAACATTTTGTAGAGAAAAAAAATGGGCTTGGGCTAGGGTTGTTCTACATAAATCCTGATGCACTTAGGTTCAACACTACAAGATAACTGGACATGAACTAACTTGCACAAGTACTGATATTATTATTAGTAGTAGGTAAAAGTATTAGTAGTTGTTACAAGTAAAGTTCTTGTGGTGGTAGTACCATTATTATTATTTTCCATGGTAACGTTGAACTTTTGAAAGTAAATTTACCTACCTATGAACGCCTTGCAATGTCTTCCATAATAAAGATAAACTTGCAGGTACTTGGCAGACATAAGCAGAGCAATAAACCAGAATATTTACTGGGAGGAGGGGCCCGGCCCCCTCTTTTCTTGCCTGAGAAATTTATTGCTGTATGAGTCAGCAGAGAGACAGGGGCAAGGGCGCAGGTACTGGGGGGAGGGGGAGGTGCTATGTCAGCTGAAGTACATGTGTACATTGGAAATACCAACATTTGCCATAGCTAAAAAATAACTATGAGTCGTAATACTTAACATAGGTATTTTTGTAGAAGTAGTTATTTTGCTAAAGATTTTTTTTTCTTCGAAAATTTCTAGCTTAGCAGCGAAAGGCGGATCTGGACCAATATAGTAGAGGTAGAATTTATAAAGATACATTTCCAGGACTTGAGCCCGAGTTTAGCAGAAGTCTCACACAAACATTATTTTATGTCTATGAAAATACGCAATTTTCAAATATTGTAGGTAGACCTTATTAAAACTGCCGTACTGCCGATTTACGTACTTCAGCCACTGCTGACTCAACGGTAACAGTTAGGTAAAAATCAATGTCAAATTTGTTATTAGCACCTCAAAATCATTGGATTTGAAATGTTGCAACCCCCATTTAAGATGTATAGTAAAAAAAGTCCAAGCGGTACCTCCAATATACCAATAAATTGGGGCCGGGTCCAAAAAAGCTCAAGATATCAATAAAATAATCAAAGAAAACCCCCATTATTTTTTTACAATAAGAAAATGTTGTTCTCCAACCTTTTTTGTGTATTCAACCGGCAATAGGTGAGTTCGGTGCGAAGATTACCCGCACCTTTTTCGCACGTATGAATTCGGTGCCGCCGAAAAAAGGTGATGTATGAGTTCGGTGCGGTCCTAATGACTTATAAATTGATTGTTTTTTTATAATGTACTCTGTTGCCTGTTAACAGTCATCCTGCTGTTATTAAGTTAGTAGATTATGTTGTAGACAGTTACATTCAGCAAGGCTGTCCATTTCCTCCTTGAAGGCCATGCCTAGGGTTAATAGTAGGGTTAGGTAAAATACAATGAAGGCCATGCCTTGGGTTTATAGTAGGGTTAGGTAAAATACAATGAAGGCCATGCCTTGGGTTTATAGTAGGGTTAGGTAAAATACAATGAAGGCCATGCCTTGGGTTTATAGTAGGGTTAGGTAAAATACATTGAAGGCCATGCCTTGGGTTTATAGTAGGGTTAGGTAAAATACAATGAAGGCCATGCCTTGGGTTTATAGTAGGGTTAGGTAAAATACAATGAAGGCCATGCCTTGGTTTTATAGTAGGGTTAGGTAAAATACAATGAAGGCCATGCCTCGGTTTATTAATTGAAGGCCATGTCTATAAGGAAAAAAATACTATAATTACCTGATCATCAGGGCAAGTACCAGGGCACCGAATTCATACATGACCTTTTTTAGGCGGCACCGAATTCATACATGACCTTTTTTAGGCGGCACCGAACTCATACATTTTTTTATTTTCCGCACCGAACTCATACGTAGCCATTCAACCAATCCAAGGAGACGGCCCACCAATCTATGTATGTAATTGATCCCCGTATATTTTGGGTACTCTTTGTATAGATTTTGTTGCACTCTGTATGAATCTTCACAGCAAGATATTGACTACATCTTGTCATCTCAGTGTACGTACATATTACATGCATTCCTTGGTATGTGTATGCATTTCTAAGACCCCACAGTCTTCGTGTTATGTTGTTGCACACGAACATTTTGCATGCACTTGGAACCACTATAGTAGTTCTGAACTACTTCACTGCTACTGAATACCCAAGCAACTATCTGCTCATAAATTTGCTTTGCTGATTTTTTCATAATGATTATTAAAATAATTGAACTATTTTACTTTGAGAAGTCAATTGGGAAAAGGAGCTTTGGTGTTGTATAACTAGCAGAAAGTCGCGTCGCCATAAAGGTTTTTTCCCGTACTGACATACCCAAAAGAGACTGCATGGGCCCAATTATTCATTTAGCCAATACGTTTCCGAGCTGCGTTGATTATGAATGAATGCGTTGATTATCTTATAAAAACTTTTCTGGTCTGTTCCTAGATATATAATAGTGTCATGGTCAAAATACAGGCTATGCCAACAAAGGTAGAAGGACAACAACTCAACCACCAATATTACACATTTTAGAAGAGTTTGTTTCAAACAAAACCAGTCATGATGAAATTGATGAAGCCATCAAAAGTATCAAAACACACTCAAGAAAAACCACCCATCGTAACCTATTTCGCTATAATGACGTTACATTAATAGAGCCATCACTAGAATGCAGCAGGTATCAATTACAGCTTGAAACCCTGCAATTAAATATCAAGGGGGGTCGAGAGAATAACACAAGATGCTGTGTACAAGATAGATGTTGGGTTTGAGAAAGAAGAGTGAGAACTACACCAGCGCAGCGGCTGCTTCTGACTCACCATGGGTAGGACCAGACTGAGGACCGCTCGTCTGGTACAAAGGTAAGGTGGTTTAGGATATATTTTGCAACATGGCGTGTTATATGGGCTGCAAGAAACCGAGAGATGTTTTACAATCATCACAGCGATGAGCTGAATTCTACACCGTCTCTTGGTATAAAAACCTTGCAATTTCTCCAAGCTGGTTTTGCATCTCGTAGGTACTGAGTACAGTTGTGTGGCTGAAACCTAATGGCTGAAATAAGCCTTAATGCTTACGCCTGACGCAAGAGCAGAGCAAACATACTAGACAATTCCACGGCTTTAAAAGTGCGTTTCAAGTTACTGATCTTAATATAAAAAATCCATTTACATGCATTCATTCATAAAAAGTCTCTGGTATAAAAAATGGTCAGAAGTTCTCACTTAACATACCACATGAAGCTTTCTACCAAGAAGTGCAGTAAATCTCTGTCTGGGGCTGCCAGCTATGTACGAGTAGGTATATACATACCTTAAGTTACGTCTTTCTTAAGCAATCAACTCGATTTAGACAGCCAAGTTCTGGAAATCTCAGGCGTGTTCCGGCGCCGCCTCGGGAGAATTCGGTATCAGAAAGAAAAAGAAAAACATTTTGCATTTTGTCATTCTGAATTAAATTATGCTAAATGAATTTCTATTAATAGTCTCTTAAAACAAAGAAATTTTTCAAAACTGAAAGTAACGGAAAAAAAAACGTTTTTACCTCTGAGCTGGTGCAAGGGAAAAAGATGTTCTATAAAAAATTAAAAAAAAGTTTATAAGCAAGTACCTTAGTATTCTTTCGGGAGAGAGACAGAGAGCGAAAGCAAAGTTAAATTAGCTCGGAAAAGTTAATTTGAAAAGTTTACGTTTTAAAATGGAGAAGAAAAAAAATGTCATCAATTTCTATTAGTCGGGTGGGTCTTTTCTACCAGGGTTTACATAATTATTTACTTAGTATGTATTATTAGAACATTTAAGCCAGCTGATAGTATGCAACTACTCGTATATGCATCTTACATGTAGTATGTGTAATAATATGTAATTACAGTAGTTAGCCCCACTATAATTATCATATGGTCAAAATTCCAAATGGACGGATAACATGTCATGTCCTGGCCGGGTTTCGAATCCGCAATCTCTGGATTACCAGATAGACGAGACGACGCCTTGACCACTGAGCAATTGGGAATGATTTTTGTAACAGTTGTACAAATACTTATGTTCCCCATAACTGATTTCCAGTGTTGCGACTTATTGCCAACGTCAGTCCCTCTCCATGCCACACTGTGTGAACGGATAGTAGTCCCACTCACCACCCTAAGAAATACAAGGGAGCAGTAGTCCGTTCCAGAAAGACTCTCCAATCTCAAAATACCCGGATCTTCGTTTCAACTGTCACAAAACGCACTCTGATTACTCATTGCGTTCAAATTAATGTGGAGATTATAAGAGTGGAGAGTTTTTCTGGAACGGACTACAAGTATCATTGGAAGACAAAATTAAGTCATTCATATACATAGCTGGCAGCCCCAGACACAGATTTACTGCACTTCTTGGGAGAAAGCTTCATGCGGTATATTAAGTGAAAGTCAATGTTTCATCCCTATCGAATAAATAATGAATGCTCTTCTTATTTCAATAGAGGACGTCTGACCTTTTTGCACCATTTCTAGAACACTTGATTGCATTTGACGAGATCTATATGATCACCCTTGGACCTTGGGTTTGTTGACGTATTTCAGAAACACCCTGTATCTAGTGTATCTTTCAGAACGCTTCTACTCTACCTCACTGATTAGAATGATTGTTGACATTGAAGCAGGGTTCCGGGGAAGACCCTGTATGGGTGGGTAGTTGTTGGTCTAGCTTCCTTTAGAAATTTTCAGCCTTTATTGATCTGGAGAATCGACATGGGAGGGTTGTGAGGATGAGGAGCTATTCGACTTTCCTCTCAGAGCTTTGGAACGTGACTTTGGCTGTGAGTAGAGGATTGTGATTGCGCCCCAGTCTCCTCAGTGGCTTTACCGTGGAGATAGGAACCCTGTCAATTTACTCTGATATGTTCAGATTAGTGTTTGAATGTCTTGTCAAAGCTAACCTATATACACCTGCCGGAACTAACGCTAGCCCAACTCTTAAGGTACCTCATCCTTGTATCGAAATGTTGTCTTTTTATCTAATCTGTTGAATTAAAAAATGTTCATATCAGGTATGATATGAACATTTTTTAGATTTAAATTCCTTACTAATTTTATAAATAACATGAAATATTAATTGAAAATTTAAACGATTTTTCAAATTGCATGTGTAAAAAAATCCCCTGAGCATTGCGATATCCCGGGAAGGTGAAGTATATAATTAGTAGACGAAAAAAAATGCAGTAATTTTGTAAAAAATATTACGAGTATGAATAACGAATTACCTCAGAAAAATTTGTTAAAATTTCAAAAAAGAATAAGAGAGCTCGAAAAAATACAATGGTGACATTATAAAAAAAAAAACACACATTTTCGATTCAATGGAATGTGTCAATATATAAATGAGTGAATTATCATTTCCAAAATTTCAGTCCACCCACCCTATCCTAGGCATATAAAGAGCCCCGTGAAAATAACCCACACGCATTCAATATACAAACATTGTATTCATTGATGGATGCGGCTACTGAACCGAAAATTAAGGGTGGAACAAAATTTCTTTGAATTCTCTTTGCAGTTACTATTTGAGAGAGACGTGAAAGGAATCTTGTGAATGTTGTTAGGTGCATACAATGCATTGAATCGAGGAGGTTTTATAAAATGGGGTCATGGACATTAGGACATCTCTCCCCACTAAATATGCCTAAAAATAGATTAGGTACCCAATCAACTCTAATTCAATCAGAAATACTGATTATCAGCTCAATTTCCTTTAACATAATGACCGATTGAAATCTTATCTTAAAATATAAACCATTTAAAAATTCATTCATAAACAACAGAATTCCGAAACGGCTAGACTCTCAATCTGGCACTTAGTATTTATTACTAAGAAAGCATTTTCAATCCTAATAGTACTCCAGCCACGGGCAAAAACTTCAACGGCGACAAAGTGCCGGGTTTTAGCTAGTACTTTCTAAAGCTTGTTATGCATGGAAAGCAGAAACTCATTGTAGGTTAACCCGTATTTTCTGATATTCATGCACATCTAGTACAACTTTTCACTTTTCTGTTTATACTGATTTACTGATCGAAATCTTAAAACCCAAAAAAAGTGAACAAGGTACGAATTCTGCATTGGAAAAAAAAACTTTTGTCCATTAAAAGATCTAGGTATAAGTCTCTGGAGAATTTCAGTTTTATTATATGTATTTGCACAAAAGTTGCCATGCACCAAACAGAAAACGCTCTTAACTGTCTTTGTTTGAGATGAACTTTTGGCGGAACAACTCACTTGTGGTTTTTGGTTTGAATTGAAGCAATTTATTAAAATAATTATAGGTATGTGCATTAAATTTGTTGAAATATATGTATGTCTCTTAGCTTAGCTGCATGCCATTAGAAGTTGTGTAAATGCATCTAGGAATGTTGAGAATGAGCAGTTTTACTAGGATAGTTTGGATGGGTCACAAGAAATGTTGATTGTTCTACGTTCAAACTCCGTTGCATCCCGTACTGTAATACCAAGGTAAATATTAGTGTGATAATTCTGTATGTTCGGATATTCCATCATATAAATACTTCCTTGTTTATTTCTTTATGAGCCTTTTTTTGTTCGAGGGATAAGAAAAGTTGTGTGATTTTCACACAAGTTTATTTTTTCCGTAGCCATGAAACAGCTGCTCCTATGCCCATACCGTAGTAATGCCGCCCCTCTGTTGGGTGAGAAGTGTCACAATACTTCACATTTACATTCTGGGTCAACACGAACTTACCGGAATGTATTTCCCTTACAAACAACTGTCACCAAATTTTGAATACATATTTTTCTTGACTCTGGCGTTCGAACCCGGACCTTCCGCATGTCAAACGAGTTTACCACGGAGCTTATCGTGCGCTCTATAAAACTGACGCCGCGCGCCGGCGGCTTATTGCACAGGGACTGTCCGTCCAGGTTCTATACACAAGTGAGTCAATCCAGGACTGTATGAAATATTTCCCTTGGGGGGTAAACAAATTTGAAAATATCGCATGAAAGTTACTCGTGTATGAAATCCATGGTGAATTATAGTGCTATTTCATTGATTGCTACAAACAATGTTATTGCTCAAGTTTAACTCTAAACAGATAAATGATTAATTTGTCTATGTTTGAATAGGCATTTACTGTACTTAGTTAGAATGCACTTTGGTATGCTAAACTTCTTAACGACCTATCCCACATGAATTTTCTGTACATGCCACCTTTATCTATACGGCTTTCCGAGTCAGGTGTTCTGAAGGTTGTGTAAAAAAAAAAGATCAATAGGTACTCTTTTTTTTCTCCATAAAAAATGACATCATTTTATTTTTGCAAATAAAAAATGGACTCTTCATGTTCCGTTTTATCCTCGCCTGCAGTAGGACGCTTACATTGTGATACTGGCATTTGTTATCATTTTGTTAATAACTCAGTGCCCCCCCTCCCTCATACTATGCACATGTGCCACAAAAAAAAAACACAATTATTTATCGATTCATAAAAAAGTCCGCAGCTTGATTGAGGAGGAAAAGTGGAATAAATAAAAGTGCATAATGAGTTATTTGAAAAGCTGATTTATTTTACAAACCACCCGCTTGACCGTACATTGAAACGGTGGTGTGAGTTTTTTTTATGCGCCAATGACAAAGTATACCCATAAAAATATCAAAATAGAACGTTTCCAAAATTAACCATGGGCTTTTATTTAAGTTATGACACAGAGATGTATATGTACCTTACTACATTAACAAACATGGCACATGACTAGTAGTAGGAGATGAAATGTCTGGCTCCCCTCAGCAGGCATTAGATGTGACATAGCTCTCCGAAAAATCATTGTGTCTTTCTCTGAAAATTCTCTTCTGAATAATTCGGATCAAAGGGATACTTCAAGCTTTCAGAAAGTTGTGCCCCAGATTTAAATCTTTGACATGTCATAAAAAAAGAGAACTCGCATCCCATGAAACATTAAATTTTTCATCTTGTTTTTTATTTCATGTCAAAACAATTCGGAGAAATTGGAAGTGTGCTATCGTAAATCAAAAGAGGGAAATAATGCTCTCTGTTTATTTCTTCTACTGAAAAAAATATACATACGTGTATGTATCCAGATTGTACATAAATTCAAGACAAACTTGTCCAAGGAATAATGAAGGGAAATTCTTTGTGAAAGAGACAAGTTATTGGAAAATGGTTCAAGTGAAGGAACTTTTCCGTAAAGCGTCAAAGCTCTATATTGAGCAACCATCCAGTAACTAGAATTTACTGAATGAAAAACGCCACAGGATGCTGATATTACACAATTCAGATTCGTAAACCCGGCGGAACATGCCTCCCATTGAAGTTGCAATCTTACAAGCACTATACTTCGGTACTATTATAAAAGAGCGAGAAGTCAACCGTGTCCTAGTGGAGAGAGTATACTAGGGCTTGCATGCATGGTGACAGGATTTTTCTGCTCTGTATTTGGATGCCGGGGTCAACTTATACCTCGTGAGAACGGCTGAACATATAGAAAAACGCAAAAAACTACATATATTCCTTATATTTTGAGGAGATCTGGAGATACATGATTGGTCGTCCCGGCTAATCTGACCTATAACTTGTTAACCATAAGTTTCAGAAGGATAAATTTTGTTGATGTTAAGTCAATATGTCACGAAACCGACCAGAAACTAACATGAATAGATAGATCGAATTATGTCTTAGCTCATGGAAAATTGTTGCTTCTTTCAATGAGGCCATTTAAGATTTTTAAGTTAGTCCATGCCCAGCCTGACCGGGGCAGTGTAGGTAATTTTTTGGTGCAATTTAATCCCCTAAAAAATGAAGGAATCTCGGTTTTTGCGCTTTTCTAAATTTTCAGCTGTTCTTGAGATACGGGGGGTTAGACTTTATGGACACCCTGAATTTGTTTGTTATTGATTTCTATTCAGATACCCATGCCTGATATAGATTCCATTCATAATGGCAGTGTGTGTATTTTCAATAGAAATGAAAATAATTTGATACCTACTCTTCTGAACTAACTAAACAGTACACATTTAAATAAACTGCGTTCTACCATTTTCAAATGGAGCGCTTATGTGTTGTAAATATTATTGTATTGGAGAGCAGATGGCTTTTCCAATAGTTAATTGAAAATGAGCTTACGGTTGTCGTTCGTCAATCTTCTTCTGCTCTACGCTGGGGCCGCTGATCAAGATGGTAAGTCGCCAGGCCTGGCGAAAGCGGCTAGCGGAGCAAGATGATACGGTGGATGGTTGCGATGTGTGCTGGTCAAGAGTTGATTAATTAAGAGAGAACTTTCCTCACGAAGAGTCCGACGTGAGATTTTCCATCGAGTTGGAGACAACCAATTGCGCACGCAATCGCTCATGGAGGTAGATATAAGTGGTCATTCATAGCAAAAAAAGTGAAGCCCTAACATTTCCCCCCCATAGAATCCAACAGGATTATCTAATGGTCAATGTTCTTCCTGCAGCAAGAAATGAACGGTGAATATGGTATGGGCATGGAGGTGATGAATGATAAAAGGGTGATAAAATTATGATAACCAACTTATTTTGAAGATATTGCAAATTGAAATTTCTCCCCTGAGAATCTATATAAAAATTAAATGAAAATTAATTGCTCAACCTGAAGCTAGGATTAAAATTAAAGTACCTCAGACAGCAACCACAAAGTTAAATGATCAGTAATACTTTTACAAATTATTATGGAAGAAAAGGGTTAATTGGTTAATTGATAATAAAAAAAAATAGTGAAAAAATTCCAATAGGAAAAAATGAAAATAAATAAGTTTTAGCTTCCTATTTACAAATTTAAGCTTGGCTGCTTAAAGGTTAGTCGCGGGGATCGCCCACGGGTAGAAGGGCAAGTTTGGAGGCTGGTCGTGTCAGCACACCATGAGATGTTCGAACCGTTGCAACACGGACAACATTATCCTTGCCGGGCATCACATTGATTACAATTCCAATGGGCCACTGTTGAGGTGGACAATTTGGAGTATGAAGAATCACAACATCGTTGATCTTGACATTATCATTAGAGGAGGTCCATTTGTTCCTTTGGATCAATGTGTTAAGGTAATCAGATTTCCATCGCTTCCAGAAACACTGTGTTACCTGTGTGACAAGAAGCCAGCGCTTCAAAGGTGGGATATAATCTGTTGAGGTATCTTTCTCAGCACGAGCTAACAAAGGCGCTCCTGTCAAGAAGTGTCCAGGAGTCAAGACATCCACTCCGTCGTTGGGATCTACACTGATGGCGCACAAGGGTCTGGAATTGCAGATAGCCTCACATGATACCAGGATGGTTGAAAACTCTTCAAAGTTGAAGGTTTGATTATTCAACACATGTTTGAGATGTTTCTTGACAGATTTCACACCCGCTTCCCAGAGTCCACCAAAGTTGGGAGCAGATGGAGGATTAAAGTTCCATTGAATTTCACGTGATAGAAGATGAGATGCAATCTGACCTTGTGATGAGGAAAGAAACTGTTGAGTTTCAGAGATGTGACGGGATGCTCCTTGAAAGTTAGTTCCATTGTCTGAAAAGATATTAGAAGGAAGTCCGCGTCTTCCGATGAACCGATCTAATGCAGCCAGAAAACAAGGGGTAGATAATGAGGATAATAACTCAAGATGAATTGCTTTGACTGACATGCAGATAAAGATAGCAAAATATGATTTTACAATTGGAGAATTGCGACGTGGTCCAGATTTCAAGGAGAAAGGACCTGCTAGATCCACTCCTACATTTAGAAATGCACGACCTTGGGCAAAACGAGATACTGGTAGGTCAGCCATCATGGGTTGATGGAAGAGTGGTTTCATCCTAATGCACTTGATACATTTTGATAGATGATTCCGGATGAGGTTACGAGCTCCAATGATCCAATAGAACCTTTGTAGTAGGGATTGAACTACTTTAGGTCCTCCATGGAGAGTCAGTTGGTGATAATGATCAATAAGAAGTTTGGTTAGATGTGCTGTCTTTGGAAGGAGAACTGGATGCTTTGAACTCTCAGGCAGAGGAGATTGGGAGAGTCTCCCCCCCACAGCCAAAAGTCCGACAGAGTTTAAGATGGGAGATAGAGAGCGTAAGTTGTTTCCAACCAGTTGTCCACTCTTGACAGCTTTTACCTCATCCTTCAGGTAGCATTGTTGAGTGATACGAATGATAACTTCAAGAGCTTGGTCATTTTCAGTCACCGATAACTCAGGTTTGAAGTTTGATTTTTGCTTGCGACAACAGTTAATAAACCGAAGCACAAATCCAAAGATTCTCTTTAGCTTCCTTAAGGAAGAAAATTTCTCCACTATCTGGAGTAAAGGATTGATATCAATGTTAGTGAGTAAAGCTGTGACAGGCTTTGTCTCAGGACATGGTTTATCCATGTCAATTACTTTGAGTGGCCAGCTCTCAACGGGTAATTTTAGAAAAGATGGTCCCCTCAACCAAAGTCCATTTTTCAAAAATTGAGACGGGGTTAAACCCCGACTTGCTGAGTCTGCACTATTTAATTCAGAAGTGACATATTGCCACTGAGTGGGTTTAGTAGTTTCCAAGATTTGAGATACACGATTTGCTACATATATTTTAAGTTGATAAGGTGGGGTTTTTAGCCAAGATAGAACAACACAACTATCAGAAAAGAGATAAACATTATCAAATGATAAAAAATCGAGTGATTTGACTATTTTTGTCAATAATAAAGCTGCGCACAGTTCTAATCGATTAATGGTTTGCACTTTGAGTGGTGCAACTTTGGTTTTTGCACGAAGAAGGTAATTTTTAACTTTGCCTTCCAAATTACACACTCGGAGATACACCACTGCAGCATAAGCAGACTTGGATGCATCTGCAAATCCCACAAGATCCATGGATTGACACTTTTCTCTATTGATGTAACGGGGTATTTTAAAGGTAGATAACAAGGTAAGTTCAGTTGTGAATGCTTGCCACATTTCACGTAAGTTATCTGAGAGTGGTGTGTCCCAAGATAAACTATTATCAAGCCACAATTTTTGGAGAAAAATCTTCATCCAAATGATTACTGGACTTAGATAGCCATTACAGTCATATAATTTAGCGACAAATGCCAAAACTTGTCTTTTAGAAAGAGTGGGTGGAAAGGATTGATTATTCACTACATAAAAAAATGCATCAGATTTAGGGCACCATTGCATGCCTAGTACTTTTATAGACTCCTCTCCCCCCTCTGAAAAACATTTAGGTTTTTCACAAAGATCTTCAGCTATACCTTCAAGGACAGTGGAGTTAGATGAGGCCCATTTTCTCACAGAAAAGCCACCCTTTGCTAAGAGAGAAATAATGTCATTTCTCAATGCAATAGCATCTTTTACGGTTGATGATCCCGTAATCAAATCATCCACATAGGCTTCATTTTGCAGGGCATTTGCTGCTTTCGGGAACTTTTCACCCTCATCTAGGGCCAACTGTTTTAAGACACGTTGAGCCTGATAGGGACTCCCTGGTAATCCAAAGGTGCAGGTGGTGAGTTCAAATTCTGTGACCTCCATAGAACCCTTCTCGTGCCACAGGATATGCTGAAACTGACGGTCGTCAGGATGGATTAATATGTTTCTGTACATGGCTTGTATATCACAAAGAAGAACAACAGGATGAAGTCTCCACTGAGTAAGTAAGTCGCTAATGTCCTTCTGGAGCTTAGGACCAACTAAAAGATTTTTTGCAAGATTGTTTCCATTATTACTGGAAATGTTCGGATCAAAGACAACACGTAGGGGTGTAGAAGATGATGTTGGTTTATAGATGCCAAAATGCAGTAAAAGATAGTCTGAACGGTGTTGAGCAATAGTCATATGTCCAGGTTCAAGATAAGATTCCAAGTTGTCATAATACAGCTTCTTTTGTTCTGGATCACGGGACAGCTTATTGTCGAGAGATTCCAGCCGTTTTAGTGCTATTTTTCTATTTGATCCAAGATCAGGTCGTATGAGGTCCTTGAAGGGAAGACGCAGCACATATCTTCCATTTGAGTCTCTCTGATGGGTGTCAATGAAGTGTTGTTCACAGGCAACTTCTTCTGGATTTGGAGAATGGATGTATGGCAGTTCTTCGCTCTCCCAGAATTTTTGTAATTCCATGGCAATTGGATCCTCTTTGACAAAGAAGGTATGGTAGGACTGAGGTTTTAGTTGGTTAGGACACTTGCCCAGCAACAGCCAACCCAAAATAGATGGTACAGCTGATGGATTACCTAAAATTGTCTTTGATGAATGATCAAGAAGTTGACAGTAATACTCTGCTCCAATTAGAAGTTCAATGGTAGAATCTAGTTTTGGATCCACATAAGTTAAATCAGCTAAAGGTAAGTGGGAATACATTTTAATAACATCATTGTTAATAGTGTTTGATAGATTACTGGTAATCTTCGGTAAGATGACGGCTTGAATATTCAAAGGTCTACTATCTGATTTTATAATATGTTTATGAGGTAAAAGTTGAACACACAACTCCCCTTTGGCTTTTACTGGATTGGACGTATCAATACCCGAGATGTGAAGGTTCGATGCTTTCCATCCAAGCTTGAGTTGTTGAGCTAAGCGATGCGAGATTATAGAGATTTGACTACCTGAATCAAGGAGACAACAAACAGAATACCACATCCCAAATCTGTCTTGGAGTTGCACCACTGCAGTTCCCAGAAGTACCGTTGAGTTTGAAGTGGTTGAGGTTTCAACAGCATGATTTCCTGAAAATAGATTGGTTGAGGAAGATTGTCCTTGAGCAGGAAACCTATCCTTGTGTGAACTGGCGGTTGAGGGATGAGTTTGTTCCTTAGTGTGTCCTTGATATTGGTAACCTGACTTCTGTTGACTTCCACCTGGTTCAGATTGATGTAGCAAGGAATGGTGATTTTTGCTCTGACAATATTTGCATTGATACATAGATTGACACTCTGGACGGGAGTGTTTGGAACTCAAACAAGCAAAGCATAATTTTAATTCTTTGACTTGAGCATAGCGCTTGGTAACATCCATCTTTAAAAATTTGGTACATGATGCAATCCTATGATCACCAGAATTACATACTGAACATGTGAACTTTGATTTTTGAAACTGCTTAACTTGATAAGGTTGTTGAGGTTGAAATGAAGAAAATTGATTATCTCCTGGTTGAGCAGTAACTTGATAGGTTTTGCGATTAGATTGGCTAATAGGTAATTGAGATTTGTGGTTATTCACTGAGTTGTCATGGGTAAGATCCAGAATAGAACATTTGTGACGCACAAATTTAACTAGATCCTCAAATTTGGGAAAATTATTCTGAATCTGCTCGGTTTCAAAGTCTTGACGGGTTTTTTCATCAAGGGCTTTTAATCCCAACTGAAGAAGGATAAATTCTCCTAGGTTTTCAATGTTTAGACCTCTCAAAGATTCTACATTGATATGGAAAATATCCAAGAAATTCCTCAATCCTTTTATGTGATCACTTTGTAAAGGTGAAAATTTTAAGATTTTTGAGAGATAGTTATTGGCTAAAACCCGCTTTTTTCCATAGCGATCAACCAAGCTTTGATAAGCTAATGGATAATTTTGAGCCAAAAAAGATATATGATCAATGCAACTAGCTGCATGGCTGCTTAGGTAAGATTTAAGATAACTGAATTTTTGAATATCAGAAAGGTCGGTATTGGTATGGATTAACTGGTCATACAAAGATTTGAAAGCAGGAAAAGCAGAAATTTCACCACTAAATATTGGTACATTTATGGTTGGAAGGTGAATTTTGGGTGCTTGAGGGGCAGGAGAAACCGGTGAAGCCATTTCAGCCTTCAAAACGGCTTCTTTAGCCTTGACCTTGAAGTACATGGCCTCAAAACTAGATAAAGTTTGATCACAGTCAATGCGGTCAGCCTCATCCAACTTTACATTCAAAGTATCCATTGTACCTAAGATTTTCTCAAATTTGTCCAACGTTTCATCAGCCTTTGCAACTCTCACTTTAAAATCACTGACCTTATTTGCATCTAAGCTAGCATTATAACACTCTTGCATTCGCCGATACAGCCTATTTCTGTAGTCTGATGCAATTTTCATTTGGTCAGCTGGAGAAGTCATGTTTATTATTGAATGTAGAAAGCACTAGGTAACTAAAAACCGGTAAGTATTGTGTAGAAACCAATATTTCTTCTTTTTGTTAGATTATTGACTAGTTATTAGTTAAATATAGGTGAAATTTTCACAAAAAAAATGTGATAACTTTAGAAAGTGGGCAAATTATTTAATAGATGCAAAAAAACACACTTGAAAATTTTTAAATGGAAAATTTTAATCCAAAAAATATCACTTGGATTATATAACCACTAGAAAATAACTCTCGTGTAAAAAAATCACTGCAAATATTTAAATGGGTTTAGCTGATAATTGTGACAAAATTTAACTATTAAAAATCACTTGGTAAGATTAGTTAGGTGGGTAATTCCTTATGCAGATAATAGCACAGAACAAGATCATTAAATTTTGGATAATACAAAAATATCCCCTTGAGCACACTTTACTCGGTAAACTCAGATATAATAACTCTTTAAACTGAGGTTTGTTATAGAAATAACTACAGGTAAGTGTTATAGGTTAGCAAATATAAGGAGATGAGATAATTAGTTGCTTTAACTGCAACAAAATCTCGGTGGGTGAGAATTATTAATTATGCAACTTTATAAGATTAGATTGTAATGAAATGAATGCAGGTAAATAGCAATATCAAGGTTTCATTAAAATAAGATAATATGCAGAAAATGCAAGATCAAAAACCCATGAGGTCAACAAATGTAGCTAAATTTTCCAATAACCAAATAAGATCAAAATACAGAACTAAAAATTACTCTAGGTTGCTGAAATCGGTAAATTAATGTAGAAAAATGAGGTTTTTGTGGAGATATGAACAATTAGAAACCAGACTTATTCACAGAATGCAAAAAAAATCTTGGAAACTGAGCTTTGGCTAGTAAACTTTAGAAGATAATGATACTTTAGTATTATGCACAAATGTAAGGTAAATTGACAGTTGTGACACAGGATCAGATAACAAGATTATTACAAAGGGTACTAGATTGAGTATTAATAAGATAAAAATAAGGTAAAAGCAATTCTTTTTCACTTGATTATGATTTTAAAACACTGATTAAACCCCAACTTTACTAAATTTTCAATGCCAGTAATCCAGATAGAAAGTAGGCAATCAAGAGTAATATTTCACTTAGATTGAAATTTTAAGATTTTAAGATGAAATGATTGTGAAATAGGTAATGAAGATGACAAACGCTACAGATAGAACATTGACTCACGCTAACTACTGTCTACTGCTTTGAGAAAGACTTAATGGTGCGAACGCGAGACACGAGGCCAGAAGCAAGTACAAAGATTAAGTTAAACTATAGACCCATAAAACTGGCAAATTACGATTTCGGTTCGAATGACCAACTTATGTATTGGAGAGCAGATGGCTTTTCCAATAGTTAATTGAAAATGAGCTTACGGTTGTCGTTCGTCAATCTTCTTCTGCTCTACGCTGGGGCCGCTGATCAAGATGGTAAGTCGCCAGGCCTGGCGAAAGCGGCTAGCGGAGCAAGATGATACGGTGGATGGTTGCGATGTGTGCTGGTCAAGAGTTGATTAATTAAGAGAGAACTTTCCTCACGAAGAGTCCGACGTGAGATTTTCCATCGAGTTGGAGACAACCAATTGCGCACGCAATCGCTCATGGAGGTAGATATAAGTGGTCATTCATAGCAAAAAAAGTGAAGCCCTAACAATTATTGTTCAATAACATAACAATGGCTGAAATTCAACACTTGGCCAGAGCTTTCAGGTTCCGTGGCTTGGCGCACAGAGAATTCTTTTTGTGTGACCCCTGAGCAGTTCCCTCCTCTTAGTGGTGATGAAAGCTGCGGTTGTGTTCCCGCTGGCGGGGGGAGGGATAGCAAGGGGAGCAAAGACAATAGGATTAAATCACCGCGGTCACCTAGCAGGTTGTTATAAATTTCACGCGGAGCTTAGAGTTTGGTTCTTCGCTTCTTATGACTTCTCTATACCTCTGGACTTGGTTTATCTTATTGTAAACTCTTAATTAAATATAATTTGGAAATTTTGACGGTTGGTACATTATTTGAGTATGAAGTTTTACTAAAGTCCAACAACATGGAATAATTACGTAACAAGATTTTAATGGTCTCATAATCAAGTTGAATTTTGCTGTTTTGTGTTAAAAAAAAGGATAATCCCTATTTCAATTTTTTTTTAGACTCGAATCAGAAGCTATCTAACCACCCTCGCAGCCCACGCAACAAGAAAGTAATGATTTTACCTCCTGACTCTTCCACATGGATAGCTGCTCAGAGGGTTCACCATCGGCTTTCCCTTCCTTTTCCCTCGAGGTATGCGGAGGCATTGCTTCTTACCCTCTTCTTGAAATTTCCGTTATTTTAACTTTCCCTTCAAGTTATTTCTCTCATTGTACAAATTTTTCCCCCGCCTCCTCCTTGTAGTCTACAACATATTGTATGACTCATTTTTCACTCCCCCACCTTTAGTATTTTCTTCAAGCCTCGTTTACAATCGATTTTTTTTTCGTTGTAAGATAAGTTGTTCAAACCTTTTAGCTAAAATTGGTTGTCTGACCAACTTTTTTTTTTTTAGCTCGTAGGTTTTACTGATGATCTACAATAGGTGTGCATGTGCGATTCTGTGACTGATGCGGGTGTCGAACGCTGGAAACACTGTACAAAACTGTAGTACCGCCCTTTTTTTCTCGATGAGGATTTTTTGTTTTTGTTTTTTTATTTTTTATTAGTAATTACATATTAAAAAAACTACGATTTTTCACGTCCGTTTTTATGTGAATATATCTCTTTTAAATAACAAGTGTGAACACTGCTAGAAAATTTATTTAGGCAACAAATATTTGGTCGTTGATGACTGGAGCGTGTGTGAACCAGCCTTTATAACTCTCCACTTTTCCTTCCATTGCATTCTTTTCAAACACCTCAATTTCTCACTCTCTTTTCTGTACCTCTCCTCTGGGTACATAAATGCCAGTGTTGTGAAGGTGTAGCAAGAATGTATACATTTACTACAAGCTTGAAGGGAGTGCGAAGTATTATACCGAGTTTTGTGCAGAGTATTTTCTAAATACAGAATGAGTCGTGTACCGGCTTTTGTACACTTTCTGGGCAAACTATAGCTTTCGAGACTTCCTTACCCTGCAAAGTTATGTTAATCCAGCGTACAATAATCAATGAGTGATTGGGAAAAGTTGGTCTTGGTGAACCTATAGTTATCTTTACTTCATACAAAGTCTTGGATGTGAGCCTGTACAAGTGTATTGAAGCCAGATAATGTCACCCCACCTATATGTTTCTCCTGAGTAACCTGCTCCCCTCTCCTGCTGTGTGGTGGTTGTGAGATGTGGTCGATCATAGGTAATAGTCCAGAACGGTAAAAATACTAAATTTCGGAATGGGTATTCCTGGGATTGGATTTCGTTCACCAGTGTGGCCACAACGAGGACCCTTGCCTATACCCTACACCCTAGACCCTGGACCCTCAGACTCAGTAGGCGGCCACAATGAGGACCCTTGCCTATACCCTACCCTACACCCCAGACCCTTGACCCAAGACACTGGTGCCTACAGCTTGATGTAGACAATTTTCCGGACTCCATTGTGGCCGCTTGCATTTAATAGCATGCTTAGATTATTTGACGGCTCTACCCCAAGGTTCAAAGTATAGGCTATAGGCCTCCGTTGTGTTCGCGCACACAGCGCTCAAGAAAATTTCCTCTGTGAAGTCAGGATTAGATTATGAAGATGCGCTGTTCACAAAGATGTAATTACTTTATCAACGTGCGAGCTCTGTACTATCGTTAATGAACTTAACAAGTCGCTGTCATTCAATTAATTCCAACAAGAGCTCGTAAGGATTGAGTCGCGTGTTATTCGATTATAAGGAGAATGGTGTGCGTAGAAATTGAGCTGAGAGAAAGTATCATAACTTAACCAGAAATAGATCTTGAGACAGCACACTCTACGTTTGGAAATCTATCAGTTAGGAACATAATCGCTGGCGCGTTTGATCAATAAATTGAGCTTTAATATTAATATGATTCATCACTGTTCGGAAGATTCTAGTTGGTACTATCGTCCAAAAAACACGAGTTGGGATTTGTTTTTTTTTCTTCCAATTCTCATTTTCTAGGGGTAACTAATGAACCCATACCTTACACATTAGGAACCAGGCTATGGGACATAATCCCTTACACATTAGGAACCGGGCTATGGGACATAATCCCTTACACATCAGGAACCAGGCTATAGGACATAATCCCTTACACATCAGGAACCAGGCTATGAGGCATAATCCTTTACACATTAGGAATCAGGCTATGGGACATAATCCCTTACACATCAGGAACCAGGCTATGAGACATAATCCCTGGGACATTAGGAACCAGGCTATGGGACATAATCCCTTACACATCAGGAACCAGGCTATGAGACATAATCCCTGGGACATTAGGAACCAGGCTATGGGACATATTCCTAGCACGCGTCAGAGCAAAGAGAGGAAATCGTTTAATTGTGAGGGAACAGGGAACCATTCAAAACTATTATCTATATCTATAAAAGAAAGCTGTCTGTATGTATGTATGTGTGTATGTATGTATGTATGTGTGTATGTATGTTCTTTATACAAATCCACACCGTTTGACCGAGAAACCTGAAATTTTGCACATAGGTCCGCTTGGATCAGGAAATTCTTCTAGGCTAGATTATATCTCCCTGAGGTTAAGCTACAATGAGTAAGGATATAAATGGATGGGTGACGCAAAAAAATGCACGTTTTTTGACATAAATGACATTTTTTTTCGAAATTTGTCGCAACGACCTATCAACTCAAAGCGAGAAAGTTTTAGGCAAGGGTTTGAGCTTTCAATTGACATATCGATCGCGAATTTCTGATGAGCCGTTCTTGAGCTACGCCGGGTAAGGTAAAAAAAATGGATGGGTAACATGTAAAATATTCACGTTTTTTGACCTAAATGACATTTTTTCTCGAAATTTGAAGTGACGACCTATCAACTCAGAGCGAGAAAGTTTTAGGCAAGGGTTTAGGCTTTCATTTGACATATTGATCGCGAAATTCTGATGAGCCATTCTTGAGCTACGCCGGGGAAGGCCAGAAAATAGATGGGCGACAAAAAATATTCAGGTTTTTTTTCAAACCTAAATGACATTTTGTGTGTGTGTGTGTGTGTGTGTGTGTGTGTGTGTGTGTGTGGTGTGTTGGTGTGTGTGTGTGGTGTGTGTGGTGTTGGTGTGTTGGTGTGTGTGTGGTGTGTGTGTGTGTGGTTGTGTGTGTGTGTGTTGTGGTGTGTGTGTGGTGTGTGGGGTGTGTTGGTGTGTGTGGTGTGTGTGTGTGTGGTGTGTGTGTGTGTGTGTGTGTTGTGTGGTGTGTGTGTGTGTGTGTGTGTGTGGTGTGTGTGTGTGTGTGTGTGTGTGTGTGTGTGTGTGGTGTGTGTGTGTGGGGTGTGTGTGTGTGGTGTGTGTGTGTGGTGTGTGTGTGTGGTGTGTGTGTGTGGTGTGGTGGTGTGGTGTGGTGTGTGGTGTGTGGTGTGTGTGTGTGGTGTGTGTGTGTGGTGTGTGTGTGTGTGGTGTGTGTGTGTGTGTGGTGTGTGTGTGGTGTGTGTGTGTGGTGAGTGTGTGTGGTGTGTGTGTGCGTGGGTGTGTGTGTGTGGTGAGTGTGTGTGGTGTGTGTGGGTGTGTGTGGGTGGTTGTGTGTGTTTGATGGGCTGGCGAAGCGGCGGGTGTAACCCGCTAGTCAGGGATATAAAAACTACACCGCACCATCATATATCTAAATAATACTCACATATAATTTAATAATGATGATGGTACTACACCATTACCCTGTCGCCGTCATCAGCTCTGAAATGATGGGGTGGGGCACATCGTCCTGCTATATTTAGACTTGATTATAACCCCTCCCCCTCTCCACTCTTTTGTTCATCATCATATTCTATTCCCCGGTGTCTCTTTTATTTAAATTAAAAAGTTTTTCCGGTAGGTTTTTTCTGGGATTTTTGCATATAGGTGTAGGCAGGTAATCTGATTCTGTTGAGTTATTGGTGAATGTGACACTTTTTCCTTTATATGATGTGATGACATGTGATACGAGTTTACTGTATTTCAGGAGTCCATTATGAATGGATTTACTAAAGTAATCTAAGCCTAGGGAATAGGATTATAGGAAGGATGTGGGTAGGTAATTTAATGTGATTTTGTATGTATGATGTTTGGTTCTGAGGATTGAAGCTAAAAAAAGATGAATAATATTATAAAAACCGACCTCCATGGCTCAGTGGTTAAGAGCATTGGTTTTTGACCCGGAGTTTGCGGATTCGAATCCTGGCCGGACCGAAAAATTCTAACCGAGTTTTTCCGTTTCTGGAATGGCATATATGTAAAGGTTAAATGCCCTGAAGTAATGGGAAAGCGGTTCCGGGGCACAACTACCTTTTTTTTAATAATATTACTAGCGGGCTGTCGCCCGCTTTGCGGGCCGAGGCATGGCCGTGAAAGCAAAAAGTCCTTTGTCGCCAATGGCAGGTGTTGTAGTGGGAATTTCGAAAAATCCCGTCTTATTGCACATCTAGACTATAAGACAAAGCTACCTACCAAATTTCAGCTTCCTAGGACTTACCAGTTCGGAGAAACAGTGATGATCAATCAGTCAGTCAGTCAGTGACTTTATATATTAAGATAAAATAAATTGGACAAAACTGCTCAAAATACAAACATTGTATGTATATGTACCTACTACATAACGTATGAGGAAGGCATAATAAAAGCCATACATATAAAAATCAAGTTCCAATTATTGAAGCTCAGAGGCCCGGCTGTGTGTGTACTTACCTAGGCCTCGGAGATTTCAACTTGCAACTAAGAGGAAAGCGGATGTTCTATTTACTCAACCTTTTCCTCTTATACCTTCTTTACCTCCCATTTCATTTCCTTCCTTTCCATAGTCCGTTCTCTCCCTCCCTTATAATTATTTCTTCTATCTCTCTTCGTACCCATTTTCTCCACCTCCAACTCTCTCCCTCGCTCTCTCTCTCTCTTCTGCACCACCGAGTAAGTACTTCACCCTTTCATCGGCTGTCCCTCTTTTCATTTCCTCCCTCCCATCAGGCAGCAAATTATATTAGTTTGCCCTCATACGCAAATATTTACGTTTTCCCGCCCGGCTCCAGCCATTTTGATTACTTTTTTAAGGGATGAAAAGTTTTCATACCCCTCCTGAGTTTTTCCTCCTGGATTTGCCTGGCCATGTATGTTTCATCGGGACTGAGCACACACGGTGCATGCTGCTGCAGACCTAATTTATGTCTTAATTTTGCCTTTTTTTATCGTCTTGTTTATTAAAATTAGCCAAGTGTTGAATACAAGGGGTTAGCTAGTAAGTAGATATGCACTCTATGTGTGCTTTCCACTTTATTTAGTAGAAAGCATGTATTGTGTTTTTTTTAACCTCGCCTGTATTTGATCAGATGTAGAAATATTGAGGAGGTTATTGGTGGATGTGTATGCTTTACGTATGGAACCTTAAGTTACTGCCTTGTCTTAATAATCATGATGTACGTTTTATTTGATCGTAAAATTGATATTCTGTACTGATATACGACTTCAAAATTAAATTCAATTTATGAGCCCATACTAAACTACGCTGGACTTTTGTAAAATGTAGTTTAATATTACTCAATCTAACCAAGTAGGTAATAACTTTTAACCTTTACAAACTAACATATTAATAAATCTGCAAATAATGTTACCTTCCTGCACGCTCCTGTAGCCTATTAGGAGAGAACTGAAGAATGCATTCCGTCGCTGGGTGTCCCAAGACTTGACAAGAATCTCCCGGAGGAAAACGTATAAAACATGCAGAGTTATTGACAGGAGTCAGCACTCAGCATACATATATTTTTCTCAGAATTTGAACTCAGGAGAAAAAAAATCCCAAGACTTGAAAAATCCTAGTTGAAAAAATCTCTATAAATTCCTAGAGACTCTTGGAATTTCAATTGCTGAGGACATATCAGCATTCCAGTCTCTGTGTGGTGCACCTGTAATACGACTGACGTGAACAATTAATTAATCCATGTCAAATCTGACAAGACTTAGCCGCCCTTTTAGGTTCCCAGAGGTTAATAGGATGAAGGATAGAGTTGACTACGAGATAAGAAGACTATGACTTCAATGCATGTGTAATTGTGTAATAGGTACTGAGATTAATACATTTCAATGTGCAATTTGAATAAGAAATTTTGGTTCACATATAAAAAGTAAACCAACATTTCTTAAGTAGCTAACATTTTGAATGTATAGTCAGTTCAATATTGCAAAAGAATTAAGAAACCTGAATCAATAGTTCCGACCATTCCTCAGTTTAATATTAGTGATGAAGTTAGTAAAATCGTCGACCCTTCCTAAGGCCGAGGCTTCGATAGGTGCGGCAAGCGGTGACCGACAAGCGGCAAGCAATTTCCAAATTCTCATTTTGCCGATCGCCGCTTACCGCTCACCGCTTGACGCTCCTATCGTAGCTTCGGCCTAAGTGAGATGAGAAAAGTAAAAGAAGAATGATGTCCGTGCAATCACCTGATGATATTGGCGCGGATGCTCTCTCAGGTCATGCTCGATTAGTCACCGTGGCAACCGATCAACTGATCCGTGAATAGATAAACAATAGGTTGCCTTGGCTACGGATGATGCGAGGATCACATGAGTGGAACATGTGGTGCAGTTCTGGACACGGCCTGGTGACCAAACCCGGAGGGTACTCTTATGTCCTAGACTCCTGAGCTAAGCACTTGGACCAACACTGGTCTCATTTTTTTGGAATAAAGCTTTTCTCATTATATTTCGTAGTCGCGTGTTTGATTCCCACTCGGGGCTTAATCAAATTGAGAATGTACCTCAAATCAAAGGCTTTGTTGAAAAGTCCACAAAATACGTACGAAGAAAGATTTGTAGGCATAAATAACATAAATATAGTCATGATTGTCATGAGTCTAGGGTCTAGGAGGACTGTGGTATTAGTTTGTGTTTTACAAGGAATAAAACCTTAGTACAATTACACGGCACCAGAAATAATACAGTTGCATTTCCTATTGAGAATCGACCAGAAGAATCCTTTACTCAGCGTTCTCTGTTCTACAATAGTTAGAATATTTTCTATACTATGCAGGCATATCATAATATATCGGTACATAGATACATTGTACATTTGTATAGTATCAGCACATTCTGCTTACCACTGTCGATATGTACTCGTACAATACATCTATACAAAGTCTGGTATGTATTGACTAATGCAGCACATCCATACATACCGGTGCTATACATGGACACATACTAGCAAGACTGGTATCTGATCTGGCACTAACACAGCCCAGGACAGAGCCTAACTAGCATTCTCTCTAATTTAATCAATAGGTACCAACTCATAAACACGGTACGCCGTATCCTATACAGGGTGTAGTGGACCTCTGTGATGCTGAGGCTTTATCACACCCGCCGCCGCGCCGTCTGAGCCATGGGTTGGAAAGTATGCTAATCACATCACATGGGTTGGACGTGTGCTTTGTCTGGGATACATTCAACTTGCTGCATTCCATACGACCTATATCAATCGTGCTGAAAATCCATCCTGAAATAAAATCTTAGATTGCTAGCTATTAGTATTTATTTATTAATAACAGTTCTTGTATTTTGTTCCAATAATTTGTATTAAAATTATTATGAAATCCAATACAAAATACAATGTTAGAAAAACTGAGACCTCCCAACTTGGGTTGTTACCCCAAATTAATTATTTTTTTTTTTCTTTATTGATTTTAGTTATTTTTAGAAGTGCTATCACAAAGTGCTACTAAAATATTGCGAGAGGGAGACTAGCAATTTTTTCTATATAAATACGCCTAGTTTTCAACATAGTAGCCCGGGTCCCTCCAGGGATACCTTTGAGTTCCTTTCTACCCCATTGTACGGATACACCCTGTATAAGATGGTTGATATACGAGGAACAAGTTGTAGGAAATCCATAGCTATTCTACTAGACGCTATTTATTGATCCTTCAGTTCTTTATGGGCTGCATTGGTCAGGGCTTATTAGACTTGAGCGTTTAGTACATAAATAATGCTGTATCAGTTGATTGTGTTGGGCTCCCATGAGCGAGCCAGACTTGTTACCTGAGAGTTTTAATCAATAGGTGCTGCATAAATGCTGAGCCCCTGATTTTATTTATAATGTTACATAAATAAAGTATATATTATGTAGATTTCATCAGAAGCAATGTGTTCTAACAACTTACCGCAGGGAGTGCGGGTTTGATTCCTGTCCGAGACAGTTTTTTTTTTTAACAAATTAATATTTCATTTGATCACCATGGACGTAAGTTTAGAACTACCGAATGTCTAAATGAGGACAATAACTACCTTGTTTTGTGAATATTACTAATCTGAAATATGCTTGTCTAAAATTACCTTCTATAGACCAACAATTATTATAAGTAAAAAGTTCACGTTGCATTTTTATAAACATCCTTAAAAAAAAACATTAAAAAAAAAAAAAAAAAATGAGTGTTTCACAGCTTTTTTTAATTTCGTAGCGATGAAACAGCATCTACGGTAAACTTCCTATTTAGGCACCGAGTCAACATGAGCGAACCTGAAGTATCCCTTACTAAATTGTTACCAAATTTTGAATACAAAACAATTATTTTTCTCGGCTCCGGAATTCAAACCCGGGACTTTTTGCATGGAAAGCGAGTTCGTGCGCTCTTGTTCCTCTCTTTAGTACTTCCTATATTATATTTGAAATGAAAGTTTAAGAGTAACAATTACTAAGCGAAGCTAATTCAAACTATTGGTTGCACTCTTTCTTCCCTGTGAGTGTGAGTGCTCAGTGCTCATATGTACAAGCAGATCTTTTGTGGACTCACTTTCTTGACTGCTTAGTTAATACATCGTGTTTAGTTGTTCGCCCACCGAATATTCGACACAGTGATTCATGATATACTGCTGACTATGATACTTGTGATGGTTCAGATAATAATATAATGATCTTTGTGGTGATGGTGATACTGAACTTTAGTTTATTTAATGTTATGCAGAGTGCCTCAAAGATAGAACTTGTTGTTTGTGTGTTTTTCAACTTTCGGAGAAATCGTGTTTGCATTAGGAAGTCATTCGGACCTTATATGGCCCCCGCACGGTCTGTTCAAGATGTTGAAATTAAAGTGGTGCTTCTCTTTCGGCGATGATGCATTGTGTGAGTTTTGTCCACATTCGAGAAGTCAAACTTTTTGATTAATTCTGCTGGAGTCTCTTTCGTGACCCATTCCGAGAATTTGTTCGGATGTTTTCTGTGTTTTGAAAATGCAAATGAATTGAATTAATGTGCACACTTTAAAATAATAAGTAACAAGTAATAACTTCCTTTTGAACAACTAGAATGTAAAAACCTTGTATACAATATGTAGTGTTTATAGGTATAGACATAAAAAATAGAAAATCACTGTGAAAAACTCATGAGAAAACAAATTTACAAAGAACTGGATCACATCCAGGATACAGGTCATACTGGTTCTCGTAAGATAACAAGAAATAAATAGAAGGTAGAGCAAGATGTCTGTAGCAAACCAGACGGTGCAAGTGACCTAAAGCGAACCGAACCCAGACTCTGGCTTGTAGCACTCAGTCTGCCCACATGCTCGGCACACCTAGCGGTCGTGTAGACAGGAACAGTGCTTCCGAATTCGCGCACTATGTGCAACAACAATGACTAACAATTGTGCTGAGTTACAATAGACAGGCCCTGAACTAGATCATGCTTAACGAGACCATTGCTGGAATCAGTTGGCGAGATGAATCGAGGCATTGATTAGATCCCATTGTATTGAAGTGAGAGGGAAATGAGTGAAATCAGAAGCACCCGCCGGGAGCAGTAGAGCAGCCGTAACAAGAGGTTCCTGACAGAGCACCAAGTCTACAATGGCAATGGAGTCTTACTTCGCCTATTCGCTGAATTGCTTTCTTTAACATAAGCAGTTGCCTCGAGGTGGATATTGTAATCAACTTGTCTAATTTAGTCGGAGACTTGGTGGTCTATGGGAATTTCGAGTGATAAAGAAAAACAAAATTCAGTACAAATGAAAATGTCTGTAGTGAATAAATTTTCTCTCTTAACACAGGAATTCAATGCAACGGTTACGTTAAGATATCTCGTGAAAATATCTTCATCGCTAATTAACCTCAATCTATATCTATAAAGTATATTTCTGTTCTTTATACAAATCCACATCGTTTCACTGAGATACCTGAAATTTTGCACATATCTCTCTAGGGTTAAGCTGAACGGAGTAAGGAGAGAAAATGGATTGATGACACACAAAAATATTGACGTTTTTGACCTAAATAATATTTTTTCTAGAAATTTGTCACGACGACCTTTCAACCCAAAGCGGGAAAGTTTTAGGCAAGGGTTCGAGCATTTGACATATCGATGGCGAAATTCTGATTCTGATGGCAAAAAGACAATTAATAACAAAATTCATTGGCGACCGTACAGAGTTGGCCATACGAAGATCATCTAGTCTTGAAATGTGGAAATAGGAGTGTCAGAACCAACAAACCAAACAAGGAAAGGCTGTAAAAGAAAGTCAACTAATACATAGTATCTTCGAAATCAATTAATCACCAATTTAAATTTCATGTAATTTTTTTGTCATTGTAATTATTCAAGCTTCGTCGATCCATTGAAAGTTAGCCGTACGAATTCATCATTTTCCTTAATAATGATTTTCCTATAAAGTTCTGCATACAAAAGTATTTTTTGTCGGATTTCGTTTTTTTGTGCATCCAATGCTCCTTTTCTTTACAATTCTGTTCTATTCAACGCGCAGATTACATTTTCCATTTATTACGTTCTCCTTCAGTCATCTCATTTTATATCTTCTTATTTTTGAGGACCATCTGGACCATAATAATTTAGTGGTAAGAAACGCCGTAAACTTGCCAATTGATATTTCTTACCTATATTTTTCAGTCATGTGCTCTATATAAATATTTATGCTATATTATTTCACAAAATTTAGTATCTAAATTTCTTTTGGTTCAAAGTTTTAGTAACCGTTCGCTATCTTGATAATAATTAATATGTTATGTATTGTGTTTCTTACATGTGACTGAATAAGCAGGGTACTGTTGTAAAGTCTAAATGGTGTTTCAGCCCTGTGTATATTTCAGAGCTTAAACCCTGCGCTTCTGAACATTATTAAAATACATAAATCACATGGCTCTCTCCTGCAGTGTCGGATGAAAGTCCTATACTGCACCACCCCACCATGAACCTCACAATCATTATCATTATAAACTGCACCAGGAACGTTAGGGTCAGTCAAGTGGCCGTTGATACTGACTGCAAGTGTTGTAGCTGTTGTGCATGTGACGGTATTTGAGTGCCTGATACACTTGTGAGGTGGTTGTGTTACCATCTCACACCTACTAGTTTAATCTATAATTTACTATGTAGCTAGATTGAAATCAATTTTTTTTTTTGCATCATCAACACTACTTTTAGTACTGACATAACTATCTCAACGACTATACAATAACCAGATTCAATGCCTAAGCTTTTCTAAAGTTCAGTGTTTAAGTTACAACGTTCTGTTCTGTAATTCTGTTCTGTGGATGGTATTCATCTTTACTTGAAAAAATTCTCTGTACCATTGACTTTGTACCTCGTAGGATTAAGGTAGTGGAATCGTAACCTGGACTACCTGGAGGTCGGTGATTCGAGTCCTAAACATTTAGTAAGGCATGTTTGAGTAATTGTGACGTCACGATGGTGATTAACAGATAGGTCAGGTTAGTCTAAGTTATCTTAAACCTACTTAAATTATTCATCATTGTTACCTTTTTCTCTGTCCTTACTCAGTTGTAATGAGCCTCCTCTTCTGTCCTCACTCAGTTGTAATGAGCCTCCTCCTCTGTACTCACTCAGTTGTAATGAGCCTCCTCTTCTGATGTCCTCACTCAGTTGTAATGAGCCTCCTCTTTTGTCTTCTCCTCACTCACTTCTGTCTTCTCCTCACTCAGTTGTAATGAGCCTCCTCTTCTGTCCTCACTCAGTTGTAATGAGCCTCCTCTTCTGTCCTCACTCAGTTGTAATGAGCCTCCTCTTCTGTCCTCACTCAGTTGTAATGAGCCTCCTCTTCTGTCCTCACTCAGTTGTAATGAGCCTCCTCTTCTGTCCTCACTCAGTTGTAATGAGCCTCCTCTTCTGTCCTCACTCAGTTGTAATGAGCCTCCTCTTCTGTCCTCACTCAGTTGTAATGAGCCTCCTCTTCTGTCTTCTCCTCACTCAGTTGTAATGAGCCTCCTCTTCTGTCTTCACTCAGTTGTAATGAGCCTCCTCTTCTGTCTTCTCCTCACTCAGTTGTAATGAGCCTCCTCTTCTGTCTTCACTCAGTTGTAATGAGCCTCCTCTTCTGTCTTCTCCTCACTCAGTTGTAATGAGCCTCCTCTTCTGTCTTCACTCAGTTGTAATGAGCCTCCTCTTCTGTCTTCACTCAGTTGTAATGAGCCTCCTCTTCTGTCCTCACTCAGTTGTAATGAGCCTCCTCTTCTGATGTCCTCACTCAGTTGTAATGAGCCTCCTCTTTTGTCTTCTCCTCACTCACTTCTGTTTCTCCTCACTCAGTTGTAATGAGCCTCCTCTTCTGTCTTCTCCTCACTCAGTTGTAATGAGCCTCCTCTTCTGTCCTCACTCAGTTGTAATGAGCCTCCTCTTCTGTCCTCACTCAGTTGTAATGAGCATCCTCTTCTGTCCTCACTCAGTTGTAATAAGCCTCCTCTTCTGTCCTCACTCAGTTGTAATGAGCCTTCTCTTCTGTTCTCACTCAGTTGTAATGAGCCTCCTCTTCTGTCCTCACCACTTAGTTGTAATGAGCCTCCTCTTCTGTCCTCACCACTCAGTTGTAATGAGCCTCCTCTTCTGTCCTCACTCAGTTGTAATGAGCCTCCTCTTCTGTCCTCACTCAGTTGTAATGAGCCTCCTCTTCTGTCCTCACTCAGTTGTAATGAGCCTCCTCTTCTGTCCTCACTCAGTTGTAATGAGCCTCCTCTTCTGTCTTCTCCTCACTCAGTTGTAATGAGCCTCCTCTTCTGTCTTCACTCAGTTGTAATGAGCCTCCTCTTCTGTCCTCACTCAGTTGTAATGAGCCTCCTCTTCTGATGTCCTCACTCAGTTGTAATGAGCCTCCTCTTCTGTCTTCTCCTCACTCAGTTGTAATGAGCCTCCTCTTCTGTCCTCACTCAGTTGTAATGAGCCTCCTCTTCTGTCCTCACTCAGTTGTAATGAGCATCCTCTTCTGTCCTCACTCAGTTGTAATAAGCCTCCTCTTCTGTCCTCACTCAGTTGTAATGAGCCTTCTCTTCTGTTCTCACTCAGTTGTAATGAGCCTCCTCTTCTGTCCTCACCACTTAGTTGTAATGAGCCTCCTCTTCTGTCCTCACCACTCAGTTGTAATGAGCCTCCTCATCTGTCCTCACTCAGTTGTAGTGAGCCTCCTCTTCTGTCCTCACTCAGTTCTAATGAGCCTCCTCTTCTGTCCTCACTCAGTAATAATGAGCCTCCTCTTCTGTCCTCACTCAGTTGTAATGAGCCTCCTCTTCTGTCCTCACTCAGTTGTAATGAGCCTCCTCTTCTGTACTCACTCAGTTCTAATGAGCCTCCTCTTCTGTCCTCACTCAGTAATAATGAGCCTCCTCTTCTGTCCTCACTCAGTTGTAATGAGCCTCCTCTTCTGTCCTCACTCAGTTGTAATGAGCCTCCTCTTCTGTCCTCACTCAGTTGTAATGAGCCTCCTCTTCTGTCTTCTCCTCACTCAGTTGTAATGAGCCTCCTCTTCTGTCTTCACTCAGTTGTAATGAGCCTCCTCTTCTGTCTTCTCCTCACTCAGTTGTAATGAGCCTCCTCTTCTGTCTTCACTCAGTTGTAATGAGCCTCCTCTTCTGTCTTCTCCTCACTCAGTTGTAATGAGCCTCCTCTTCTGTCTTCACTCAGTTGTAATGAGCCTCCTCTTCTGTCTTCACTCAGTTGTAATGAGCCTCCTCTTCTGTCCTCACTCAGTTGTAATGAGCCTCCTCTTCTGATGTCCTCACTCAGTTGTAATGAGCCTCCTCTTTTGTCTTCTCCTCACTCACTTCTGTCTTCTCCTCACTCAGTTGTAATGAGCCTCCTCTTCTGTCTTCTCCTCACTCAGTTGTAATGAGCCTCCTCTTCTGTCCTCACTCAGTTGTAATGAGCCTCCTCTTCTGTCCTCACTCAGTTGTAATGAGCATCCTCTTCTGTCCTCACTCAGTTGTAATAAGCCTCCTCTTCTGTCCTCACTCAGTTGTAATGAGCCTTCTCTTCTGTTCTCACTCAGTTGTAATGAGCCTCCTCTTCTGTCCTCACCACTTAGTTGTAATGAGCCTCCTCTTCTGTCCTCACCACTCAGTTGTAATGAGCCTCCTCATCTGTCCTCACTCAGTTGTAGTGAGCCTCCTCTTCTGTCCTCACTCAGTTCTAATGAGCCTCCTCTTCTGTCCTCACTCAGTAATAATGAGCCTCCTCTTCTGTCCTCACTCAGTTGTAATGAGCCTCCTCTTCTGTCCTCACTCAGTTGTAATGAGCCTCCTCTTCTGTACTCACTCAGTTCTAATGAGCCTCCTCTTCTGTCCTCACTCAGTAATAATGAGCCTCCTCTTCTGTCCTCACTCAGTTGTAATGAGCCTCCTCTTCTGTCCTCACTCAGTTGTAATGAGCCTCCTCTTCTGTCCTCACTCAGTTCTAATGAGCCTCCTCTTCTGTCCTCACTCAGTAATAATGAGCCTCCTCTTCTGTCCTCACTCAGTTGTGATGAACCTCCTCATCTGTCCTCACTCAGTTCTAATGAACCTCCTCTTCTGTCTTCACTCAGTTGTAATGAGCCTCCTCTTCTGTCCTTACTCAGTTGTAATGAGCCTCCTCTTCTGTCCTCACTCAGTTGTAATGAGCCTCCTCTTCTGTCCTCACTCAGTTGTAATAAGCCTCCTCTTCTGTCCTCACTCAGTTGTAATGAGCCTTCTCTTCTGTTCTCACTCAGTTGTAATGAGCCTCCTCTTCTGTCCTCACCACTCAGTTGTAATGAGCCTCCTCTTCTGTCCTCACCACTCAGTTGTAATGAGCCTCCTTTTCTGTCCTCACTCAGTTCTAATGAGCCTCCTCATCTGTCCTCACTCAGTTGTAATGAGCCTCCTCTTCTGTCCTCACTCAGTTCTAATGAGCCTCCTCTTCTGTCCTCACTCAGTAATAATGAGCCTCCTCTTCTGTCCTCACTCAGTTGTAATGAGCCCCCTCTTCTGTCCTCACTCAGTTGTAATAAGCCTCCTCTTCTGTCCTCACTCAGTAATAATGAGCCTCCTCTTCTGTCCTCACTCAGTTGTAATGAGCCTCCTCTTCTGTCCTCACTCAGTTGTAATGAGCCTCCTCTTCTGTCCTCACTCAGTAATAATGAGCCTCCTCTTCTGTCCTCACTCAGTTGTAATGAGCCTCCTCTTCTGTCCTCACTCAGTTGTAATGAGCCTCCTCTTCTGTCCTCACTCAGTTGTAATGAGCCTCCTCTTCTGTCCTCACTCAGATTCTGTTCTCACTCAGTAGTAATGAGCCTCCTCTTCTGCTCTCACTCAGTTGTAATGAGCCTCCTCTTCTGTCCTCACTCAGTTGTAACGAGCCTCCTCTTCTGTCCTCAGCCCCGCCCCGTCTGGACCTGCATAGCCTGGACAGCGGCTACCACGGCCTGGTGAGGGAGAACGAGACTCGGGTGGAGGTGACGCCCTCTATCCGCGCCCTGGGGGAGGTGTGCAGCTTCCGCATCGTCAACAAGCATCATGGGGACGCTCCCTTTGAGGTGAGTACTCCTAGTTTTTTTTTTTTTTTTTTTTTTTTATACAGCCTTGTCAGACCAAAAGACAAAAACACAAATCACTGGTGCCCTCAAGAGGGGTGGCGTTAAGAAGGGCATCCAGACGTTAAGTTTTGAAGTACGTACTGTAACCAAACATCCTGAAACTTGAGGAAAAGGTTGACCAATGCCGAGTATTTGGAAAAGTGAAAGAAGAAGATGTGCGATACCTCTGATGGATGGATAATTTAGAGGTTATGCTGTCTGATTTTTTTTTATTTTTTTTTAAGCTTTATTAGGTAGAACAAAAAATATATACAGTAGAACACAATGAAATATAAAGAAAAATAAAAGGATTAAACAAATATACAAGAAGGAAAAAAAAGAGAGAAATGTCCTACCTAAAAGGCGGGGTTATTGCCTGTGGCAATCTCTTCCACCCAACCCTTATTGAGCTTTGGGGGGTGAAAAAATCCAACGGAAGACGTGTGTCGTTTGTGTTTTCAGTGTCTACAATTGTGGACGGAATGACGGACGTCCATGCGACTTCCGAGGGTTTAAAATAAACCAGTGTCCATATATTGGTGGACGAAATGGCGGAGCCTCTTCTCTCCCTAGAAGTCCAGGAATAGTCTTAGTCTCTTCCTGAATGTAGTGTTGTGTTCTTGTTAAATATAATTCAAGATCAAATATATTTTTAATGAAAAAATACAGTTACTTACCTCAATAAAAATCTACTTCCGTATGAACGGTATGTATGACTATGAAATATTTTGATACTTCTGGAGTTGTCTCGCTGGGGGATATTCAAGGCTGATCCGTCCGACAAGGCTGATACCAGTACGGTATCAGCCTTGTCAGACCAAAAGACAAAAACACTAATCACTGGTGCCCTCAAGAGGGGTGGCGTTAAGCGTTAAGAAGGGCATCCAGCCCTTAAGTGTGGAAGTACGTACAAGAACCGAACATCATCAACCATGAGAAAAGGTTGACCAATGCCGAGTAGGTTTGGAAAGTGAAAGAAGAAGATTGCGATACCTTTGATGGATGGATAATTTAGAATTTAGAGGATATGCTGTCTGATTCATTGGTACCTTATATATGATGACTTATCTGGGTCAAATTGATCCCTTGAGCCCCACTATCCGTTTTTCCCAAATTCCTAGTATTATTAAATAGATTAATAGGTACCTAAACATATTTGGGTACAATGGTACATAGACTAGACATGTATACCCCAACATGCAATGAAAGAGAACATGTAGCCAACATGCAATTGTGTCACCGGTCTCACAGGTCTGTCTGCACTCAACATTTTCCAAGTATTCCAATAATTGAAGCTTACGAATTATTACCCCATGTCTGGAGGATGTAACAAAAAAAAATCGCTGATACAAAATTACATCTCATGTTTATTTGAGTTGCACTGCATGTAATGTTGTATCTGTACATTATAGAACTGTTCAAACATGGCCAAGTTACTTCTCCTGCGTTCTTTTCCAAGAATTGTTTGTTGTTTTCGCGAGCAAGAATATTATTAAATTTAGCGGAATGTTTAAAAAAAATCTGTTTACAGATCGTAATATGATTTTTATTAATATTGAGAATAGTGCATACTTTCTGCATAAACAATAAACATCCACGTTCAATAGTTATTACTTCTACCCTCTTCCTGGTGTGTTGATGGGGCAGTGGTGCAGAAGACGCTTCACTCATTTCACGTTACCTGCGGGGATCTCGCATATGGAATACTAGTTCCCGAGGAGATCTCTGAGGTTGAGCAATTTGTTTCAAATTCTAATATTTTCTTGCATATTGTCTGTCTGTGCAATTTTACGTCTTTTTGAGAACCTACAATTCCACAAACAGGGTGTTTAAATTTTTTTGTGTCTAATCATGTACAATACTTCAGTTTTGTTTTTGGATATGACCAACGAAAAATGTGTGAAATTAGGCCAGGATTAAGAATCCGTAATAAAAATTGAAAAAAACTGTATGTAATATTTTAGTATAAAACAGTGATCGAGAACTTTTTTTAATTAGATAATTTTACAAAGAAAATTATCTAATTAAATTAAGGTTGACCCGTTTAAAAATTTGAATGGTGACATCTCTTTTTCTGACTTTTAAACCACCCTGTATAAAATAATACATTCTTTACCTTACAGGTTATTGAAAATATTGTATCTTTGATCAGTTAGGACATGTAGTAATTTGAGGTGTCCAACTTTGGTGGGACACCCTGTCTAGGGATTAAAGTTTCAGTTTGGACGTCCAGCAATAAAATTATACTATATCCACCGCTCATAATATTAACACCCGAGTAAAGGTACTTTAATTTTTCTTAATAAAAATAGAAAAATCGTTTTTATTTATCGGCTTTGCTTAAAGTATTCATAAATTTTTAGTCTTTGTTGATTGGCAGATACTCCATCCATTTTAAATTACAAGTTGCAAAGTAAAAAAAGCTAGTGTCACAAAATGGCTATTATCACCAACGGTAATGAAAAATATCATTTTTTCACAGCAGTCAGGATCGTGAATTAAAAAAATATCCTTTTTTCTACTCAAGTTCCATTTTTTCAGGATCATTTTTATTTTTGCTCTCCACCCCGCTTTCTCCTACAAACAAAACATGGAAAAAGTTTTTTAATATAAATTTTATGAAGTCTTCTTTTATTCCCGGTTATAACTCCTCGCACTCCTACTCCTCGGTTCCATTGTTGTGAAACCCCCACCCCGCAGTATTCTGCCTTCATGTCTGTATTGACCAGTTGAGTTATTTTGGAGGTTTTCAGACAAGAGTTTCAATTTTCAATACTGCCGTCAAATCATAGGAAAATCTTCTTCGATTGTTTATTTGTATGAATCATCGTTTTTGACTGCTATGATGTCGCAACGGTGTTGAAACCATGGTTTCCTGGACGAAACAGTTATTTCCATTAACTCCACAGGTCTCAAGTAGGGCTTTAACATCCGCAGAACAATAATTGCTACGGGCATGTTAAAAATAAAAAACCGTCGAAACCAAGACAGTAAATTTTTCGGTTCTACTGATCAAACAATTTTCATCTTTATTTATTATTATTATCTACTTTACATACCTAAATATGAAACTCTTTGGTAAATATAGTAGTCACTGTGGCAGAGCGAGTTAGCGCGGTAGGCATTGCACACATAGTGACCTGGGTTCGATTCCCAGCGGGGGAGGATTTTTTCTGCTCTGTACTTGGATGTTCGGGGTCAACTCATACCTCGTGAGGAAAAATGAGTAGTTACTTGTATGAGTAACGACCAGTGGCGGCATTACCAGAGTAAAAAGAAATTAATGTAATAGAATAATTCGAAATGTAAAGGAGGCTCTTAGTAATGCTGCGCTACCCACAAAAATTGTGAAGAGGCCTTGTGCTTCACCACAAAGAAATTCGTACATATATACATACACTTTGGTAAATATCTTTGCAAAAAGTAATGATATTTCACAAAAACTCAATGTTGGAAACAGGCCAACTTCATGTACTTGACATCTCCTCACCCTCATACTGTGAGGTGTGTTTTGGGATCAGCGGAGGAGATGAATTATAGGCTCATATCTTCCCAGCCAGGTGTTGGGTTGAAAAAAGAAGAGAAATATGTACCTTCCAGCTCCCTTAAGAGCTTCCAAATGAAAAATGTTCAACAGTTAAAATGAAATTCGAATTTGTCTGAAAAGAACATTGAGAAAGGGAAAATTTAAATGCAGAGGGGTATTTTATTTTCTTCCCTATCTCTTCTGGCGGTCAAAGCGAACTGTTCTTCAAGCTACTATTTTTTACAGGAAAAATAATACCTTGAGAGAAAATTGTTTTCCGAGGTGTTCGTGAAAGCGGGTTTTTCGGCGTTGAAAATGTTGAAGTGAAGATTAGCGTATGTAATGGTAAGGATGAGGCGCTTTAATCAAACCTGACTTTATAATAAGGGATTTCAAGAAGAATAAACAATTTCATGGTTTAGAACCCAAGTGTTATGTTTATTCCTGCGTAGGTTCACGTGTGACGGGGGTTATCATTTTGTCAATCTTTTTGTCCGGGAAACTTGCCAGAGAGACTCTTGTTTTATGAGACTCAATCGAATATTTTGCTTAACTGAAAATATTTAAAAGTATTTTTTTTATTTATAGACAATGGTGAATCCCACCTGCGGTCAAATTCAGGTAATATACCTCTTTGACTGGTCAGCTGGATAGTGGGAAAATGATTATCCATTTTACTTTCACCGCATTGGGCTTTCAAATTTTCTTGTGAAAAAAGTGGCTACCTGGCTAAACATCTGCTGGGATAACCTCCGAACTAGTGGCTACCTGGCTACACATCTGCTGGGATAATCCCGTACTCCGAGCTCCTGGCTAGTGGGAAATGGCTACCTGGCTACACATCTGCTGGGATAACCTCCGAACTCCTGGCTAGTGGCTACACATCTGCTGGCATAAACTCGAACCTCCTGACTAGTGGCTACACATCTACTGGCATAAACTCGGACCTCCTAACTAGTGGCTACACATCTACTGGCATAAACTCGGACCTCCTAACTAGTGGCTACACATCTACTGGCATAAACTCGGACCTCCTAACTAGTGGCTACACAACTACTGGCATAAACTCGGACCTCCTAACTAGTGGCTACACATCTACTGGCATAACCTCGGACCTCCTAACTAGTGGCTACACATCTACTGGCATAAACTCGGACCTCCTAACTAGTGGCTACACATCTACTGGCATAAACTCGGACCTATTAACTAGTGGCTACACATCTACTGGCATAAACTCGGACCTCCTAACTAGTGGCTACACAACTACTGGCATAAACTCGGACCTCCTAACTAGTGGCTACACATCTACTGGCATAACCTCGGACCTCCTAACTAGTGGCTACACATCTACTGGCATAAACTCGGACCTCCTAACTAGTGGCTACACATCTACTGGCATAAACTCGGACCTCCTAACTAGTGGCTACACATCTATTGGCATAACCTCGGACCTCCTGACTCGTGGCTACACAACTACTAGCACAAACTCGGACCTCCTGACTAGTGGCTACAGATCAGCTGGCATAACCTCAGACCTCCTGGCTAGTGGCTACACATCTACTGGCATAACCTCAGACCTCCTGACTAGTGACTACACAAATCTGCTGTCATAGCATCTGAGCTGATGAGGTCTGGTGTCGGGTTACCCCGGGTTGCAGGTAATGTGTTTTGATAAGGAATGTGAAGAAATTGAGAAAAGGGATAATAAGGAATACAATAGAAACTGATAAGGGAAATATTGAGGAGGCGAGGGGAATATAGAGAGAGGGTACAATAAAACGCTCCCCAGTGAGCATTCAGTGTATGGGAGAGGAATTAAAAATGGGGATAAGGGAAAGAGTTAGGTAGTTGAAAGGGATAAATTATTCCGCTCGTTTTTTCCAACCCCTCTTGCCTCTTCCGCCCTCACTAATCCATAATGGCACTCACTTCACAATTTTCATATTCAGACAATTTCTTCGAATATTCAATTTTAAATTAAGTTCTTGAATATTTGTTAAGAAGTAGAAGATGGTGGGGCAAATGCGTGAATGGATGCTGCCATATAAATATTTATATTATGATTATGTAGGTATACGAGTATTTGGTATATAAATGGTCCATGTTGGTATAGTTCCATCATTAATACATATGTACAGTGTACAATTGTACATGTATATTGAATGAAGACGATGACTAAAACCGCCACATTACCTATATCTATCTAGTGTTCTATTAACCCCGATGACAAATTTCCTGAAAACCGCTGATAGGAAGACCAAACAGCAGAAGGAAGCCAAGGAAATGCCCCCTGTCAGACATTTCTCATCTCCCCGTCCATGCACAGAGCCCTGTTCCTCGTCCCTTGCCTCTCCTATTTTATTTTCCTAAATTATGGCCCGTCATACGAAGTCAGTATTCTGTTAACTTTACAGGAAACTTTACAAAATACAGTTACAAAGGTCATATATATCTGTGTACATATGTTTAACCACTGTAACCGTATATCCTTGTCAGGTCAAAGAAAAACTACCTGTTACTTTCAATGGCATATTTGCTACCTATATTTTTATTTTTCAAGTACTACAATGAAACAGATAAAAATAATTTACCAAACCAACTGGAAATATGCAGACAACTGTAAAACTCACAGAAATAGAAAGTCCTAGTAACTTTGACCCAGCTGACCAATTATTGTCTCCTTTGTCAGTGTTACTGATAGAGTGGTAATAAGGCGCCAGTATTTTTCTTCATTTGGCTACAGCTAGAGCTTGGCCTGGTGCATTACCGTGCTCGCCCCATCCTCATGCTAACTGATCGTCACCAGGCCACCGTGAAACTGGAATATAGATGATTCAGAACTTCATATTATTATAATTTTACGTACGTATAAAATTTCAAACGATTCTCAAGTTGCAGGGCTCTAAGAAAAAACCACGCACGATATCCAGTCGAAATTCGTTTCAGATAAAATAAATTGGGTAAACATCAAACGAAAAAGTCAATATGGCTTTAAAGGAAAATTCGAATCTGTTTTTGAAAATCATAAAACAAAAATAGAATATATTGTAGTTTTTATCGATGTACGACTGACTTTTCAGTTGAAAGAAAAAATGAAAGAATTTTCACCACAAGAAACACCACATCCCTACTACTACTATGTTTTTGTCCGACTTATAATCGTCTTGGAAGCAGCAGGCAGGCAGCCCTCCCATGCAGTTCTCACGATCTCACACAGATATCTCTGAGGACATCTCGCGAAACCAGAAGTAAACATGCAGCTTATTGCATTCGAACTCTGCCATACCACATTCCTCAGAGCCACTAATGCATTGTGCCTCCTGGCCATCAATAATAGAAAGGTATTACATATATGGAATAATAATTATAATACGAGAGTATTATATGTAGGTAATCCATAAAAAAAAATGCAAAGCATAGGGTTCTTATTCATAAAATGAAGATTTCTTAGGCATGAAATTATTACTTTTTGATGAAGGAAGTCTTCGTTATGTGTAGGGAATAATTCAAACTTTGACCAGAAGCATGTTATATGACAACGGCTGCTTTGCGGAATCTTAGGTATATCATAAAATATGCATGGTGAAAAGATAACTATTGTCCAGGAGTTGCAAAACTCAGCTGCACTTGATTTGTAGTTACATCGTGGAGTGCATGTGTCATATTGTGTCATATTATAGTGTTAGATTTCAATTTCACCTGTAAACTGTGTCTACAGCATAAACTATCACCCATTTTGCAGACAGCGTTAAATTTCTAGCGCTTTTTTTATAGATGAGATAAAAACTGTAAGGTTTTTCCCCTCATAAATTTCTTTGAAGTTTTTCTTGCCCATGTACGTATGTATATTTTTTTTAACGTTGATTCTTCAATGGTTCTCATTCTCTTTATGTATGCGCTGGACGTTTCCCATTTACGTGTGATTGTGTTAAGTTTACACCTTCATATATTGTGTATACTCCAAAATAACACCGATTTGGGAAATGGAGCATTAGAGTCATAAAGTTTTACGATGTGATGATAGAACATTGATGTGAGGGCCCTGAGGAATATGACATCATATAAATAAAAGCGTTGGTCTGGATTTACCTTATTTCAAGAGAACTTGAACGAATGAGTTAGAATTTCTTTAGAATCATGATCTGTTAATTATCAAATTTTAATAAATTTCAATTTCAAATTAACGGGTAAAAATAGCGTGCAACATTTCGTGAAATATTACAAGGCAAGATTGCACACAATACAGGTTGTCGAAGACCGTCTGCTTCTGTGAGCTGAGCTTTCTGTTAAAAGTTGTGATATAAACCCCTGCTCTTCCTCACCTAACTCTTTTCTCAGTTCCATCTGTACCGTCACAGCTGCGGTGGAACGCGCTTTACTTCTTCCACAAAACTCCCAAAATAAAGAAAGCTCCTAGCCAAAGTTCCGAGCGTATTTTTTCGTCTTGCATCTGGCATCCTTTCGTTCACTTTACCTTCCCTACAGGATGTATCAAAACATGGTACCTATAGTAATAGTAATACACCCTTTAGTAATAGTAATACTTATTTTCAAATTAACGAGTGCTATTTTTCTTCTTCAAAAATCTTGTACTTAATCAATTTACCATTTCAAAAAATATCCTTAAATGATAATTATATCCTATTAGGTCCAAATTCTTAAAGAGTTCTTAGTAAGGGTCTTCCGGTCTACCAAAGAGCAGTGGAAACACTCTGTTTTAATTATTTCTATGAACCTTGTTATGAAATACTCTGTATAATAATTTTATCTTCATGATTGCTATGGTTATGATTGTATTTTTCCTTCTCTTTTTCCTTCTAGGTTCCTTTTAAAATGTCTTGTCTGTGTTCATTGCTGCATTTGATGCCATCCCCCCTTCCTCCCCCCTATCCCGTAGCAGCTGAAGGAAGAAATGCCACAAGATGAGATGACAAATGGTGTTTCTCGTCCTTCTCTGTCTTATTCCCTTACAATTTTCAAAACTTACTCGGTACCTTACTTTGGAGTTGGAATTTTATATGGAGATAAGTGTGAGAAGAATCTTATTTATGTGTGCTATCTTTCCAGTGTCGCAATGAAAGTGCTTTTGAACGGTGATCTCCATCTCGCACTGTTTTGAAATACATATTAGATTTTTTTCTTTTTGATAAAACACCGTTAAAAGAGAAGGAAGAAGAAATAGTACCTGACCTGTGAAACTGTGCAAATATTAGATGTAGCGTATTATTTTCCATCTTCCGTGTTCAATTGAGGGCATGATTAGCGCAGTGCTGAAGCCCCGCTTTCAAACCCTATCATCATATCATCATACGGTGGCGTCATCGTGAGCGATGGTAGCCAGACAGTGAAGAAATGACTCAGCAATTCTACCACTGTCTTTACAAGAAGGCTAATAATTGACAAGGGCCCCCAGAACCAAGCCAATGCTGGTCCACTCCCTGTTTATAGTCCCCCAGCCAGACTTATTGCTGACATAAAATTGTATTCTTGTTAATTGTAAGGAATACCTTCCAATGCATTGGGAGAGAAACGGTCACTATGAGTGTTTGCTTTTGAAGGCTTACCTCTTGATGCAGGTCTCTTATTTAAACCTGGGACTTGAAAGTTTGTTTGTTTTATAATAGGTTGTTGAAAAATCTCAATACTTTTAGGTGTACAGAATACATATTGCAATCGTTCACTTTCATCAAACTTGATGATCACAAACTAGACAGGAAGGTGGTGACTTGAAATTCAAAACGCAAAACGCATTCCAAGGGAGAAGCTTTCTGTGTCCAAAAATGTTCTGACCATGCTTGGAAAAGTTTTTATTTGCACAGCCAGGTACTTTGCAAAGTAAAGAATTGCGAAACAAAGAAAAGCGGAATTTCCTGGGTCACAGGACAGAGCTCCCCACCGCAGCCAGTGCTCACTTGAGCGGGAAATTCAGGAAAAGCTATTTCCTGTTATGGGCAGGAAGGCTTACCTCTTGGCAGGAAGAACGTCGAAGCACAGGGGAGCAGGCAAATTTCCAGTTATGGGCCAGGTGATAGAAAATTTAAGAATAGTTTTCCTCCTCTTGATGTAAACTAAGATGTAGAGATAGACAAAAGGGCACCTCGAAATTACTTCAGCGGGAGGTATGTTTTGACAGGTTTTACCACAGGGACTGCCTTGTGGATCATGCTGTTGAGAGCTGGTATAGAACACACAACACACCCAAAAAAATAATTGAGTGAGCGGTGATATGAGCAATTTTGTCCAACGTATCTATTTTGTTATATTATTGAAAACAGGCCATTTACCCTACAATTCCTATGTTTACTTCAGCCAGCGTGGGCTAAACCGGGGATCAATATGTTTCAATTTTGAGAGGACACACAAGTCCTAACCTCACTGCAAGTTCCGTAACTTGAGGGATCTTACAAGAACAATAATTGAATGGGTGAGTAGAAGAACCAGGAATGTCAAAAATCGACTTTTCAGGAAAGCAAAAATAAGATTTGTCTTATTTTTGCTTTACTGATGCTAATGAGTATAATAAAATTAAATTTTACATTCCTTGTTATTTGACAAGATTCTCACAACTAGGTACTAATACTGCTAGCAAAAGTGATCAGTGATTTTGTTATATTCCTCGTTTTACATCAGATTTTTTTTCCGCTTCCCCCACTTTAAAATCGAAAAAAATTATACTTTTAAGGGGTATTTCTCCTTCATATTCACAGAGATGATAGAAAAGAGTACATTCCTTCTAAATCTACGAAGAAAAAAAAATCGATTTTTGACATTCCTGGTTCTTCTACTCACCCATTCAATTATTTTATTCAAGGAGTCATTGATACTAGCAAAGAGTCAATCATATTGAATGTCTACCAACACAGTTCCTTACAAAGAACTTGAAGGTGTAACTATCGCTGCCATCTGTGTTTCCCATGCTACCTTGTAAAATTTATCTCCCTCTTTCTCACACCTACACATTTTCCTATCTCCATCCTGCAGCTAAAGGTTACAGCGACTTTATCCCATTGTTCTTATCTCTCCTGGATTGTCATCTTGTGTATCTTCATTTATCCTCTCTTTTTTCTCTCTCTCTTCACTTCTACTATACTTTCGTGTACGCCAATATCGTGGTTTCATAATAAACAATAATCCCCTTCTTAACCAACCGTTTTCAGGAGTAAGCTCGTTCCAGAAGTAAGTTTTTGACAGTATTACTTCCGATTTCATTTGTCTTATTTTGCTATTTTCTTCAAAGCCGATAAAAAGTCCATACTCCGATGGTTTTGTCTCAAAAAGTAGAAATCCCGAAAGCCATAACAGTATCTGTGCGCGAATAGCACTTTTCCTGGATTTTCTCAATGTTTAGAATTGAAGATCTGCATATGGGGCTGCTCTTATTCTTGACACCCCCTAGACATCCTTCTCTTCTCCTCCTTCTCTCCTCTCTCCTCTCTCTCTCGCTTACTTATCGTTCTCACAGTTCTCAATCCTTCCTCCTTGGCTAAATCTCCACCTCCTCTCGTCTAGCTCTACACTTCTTCATCCCCCTCACTCCTCCCACGCCTACTCAAATCCCCCTTCTCTCACCACCAAGTGTGTCCCCACCCCCCTTGACTTCTCCCCAGGCATCGCATGTCGTCTTAAAGTCGTTGGAAATTATCTTTATCGTTCCACCTGTGTCCCAGTTGCAAAAGAATCTTCTGTCTCTCTCCTACTTTTCTTCTTACCTACTCATCCCACCTACACCCTCTACCTTGTCCAATTCCTCCTGCATTATCCCAGACGCTTCTGATCCACGCATACGGTTTTCGCCTCTAATTTTCCACCTTCCCACCTGTATGTTACTTCCTTCACCTTATTTCGCTAGCAAGTTCAACGCCTCTTAAGTCTTAAGTTTTACCTTGTTATTTCTTTCCCTTCTTACTATACCTTTCAACTTTCAAGTCCTTATTGCAACATCCTTCTTCCCTAATAGACCTCGAATTCCCACGTATTGCATTATCCTGCAAGACTTTTTTACCATTTTTACCCAATAGTCGATGGGAAAATTGGAAATCTCCGTTTTTCTGTTTCGTTATTGTGTGTTTGAGTGGGTGTCAGAAGTAAGTGTGCACGCAGTCTAACCAGTCAAGGCCAATATAATGAGGGCACTAAGAGCTTTCCATGTATCGATCTAGCTTTCACATAGCTACGCGTGCATTGCCTTGAACTGTCTGTCATGATCTTTTTGTTCTAAAAACTCTATTTTCGGAAGTGTGCACACTGCACAGTCACCTTAAAAATTGTAACTACATAGTACAATAATAACAAGTTGGTGTGTGACTATTCTAGTGACAACAACAATAATAATATAAAAGCAAAATCCTTGAGTCTTCAGCCCCATCACCGTGGAAAAATAGGGGATAGCAGACTTTTCTCTTTGTAATTTTTTCCCTGTCAGAAAATTGCAAACATCACACACTCCCTAAATTTACTGTATGGTACGAGGAATAGAATCATTAACTCATGAGGAATAAAATCATTTCGGTCATTAATGGTCATTAGTCATTAACTAATGTCCATTTTGATGTATTTTATTTGTTACAGGTATGTACGCTAACCCATAGCCCTTGCTTTGTGACCGATTTGAAACATTGACATTTGCTTTGCCTTATGGGTAAGATCAAAAATGATTTTTTTTTTATTTACTGCTTGCGATAATTGAAAACGAAATTTAAGTCACACGTGCGAGTTTTAGCCGCTTGACGCCGCGATTGTTTCTCGCAGAGTCAAGACGGTACTTACTTAAAATAGGGTTGAAACACACGAGACGCACGAAGTGACAGTTGCGAGTTGTAACCGCCGCGCCGCGTCATCAAAAGCGGCGGCTGTATGACGACGCTTTTGATGACGCGGTCTTTTTCGTTTCGAAAAAATCCCTTTTAGGTTTGGACCTAGTATCTTTTGCAAGATTTGCCTGTGTTGGAAGTATAACGTAAATCTGTCCTAGGATTTCGCCCCACCCGGTATTCAAACCAACAATCTTCAGGTTAAAAAACAGCTGTATTTACATTTTTACCACAGAGGCTCTAGTACGTTTTATTTTACCAGGTTTTCAATAAATACTCATGTTTTGTAGGTATTATTTATTTATTCGGTTTCCATCATTACCGGCGCTTCATGTGATTCTTATTTTATACATTGCGACTCCTACGATCGATGTAGACACTCTAAATATGGCCATGCCTCGGTTTTAATGATGGATTACACACTATAATAGTGAATAAATGATACAGACATAAGAATATCTAATTGAGGGTGATGAGGAATTGAGGGTGATCTAATGCAATGAAATTTACTAACACACTGCTCAGATCTTGCTAATGGTGACAACATCTTATAGGTATAGCTGAAATGTGGAACACTGGTTTCTTGATGGGTGTGTCAATACTGAATAGATGTGTACTTTTTTTATACCTCAAAAGTTTGCAACAAAAGATGTGCAATACCGATTTTCTCGTTAAAAATAAATTATTTGGACAATCAAAGGCGAGGCTCTGTTTTGCCTCTATTCCCGCCCCAATCCAGGCTGAGTATGTTTCATGTGGGTTTGTGGATTTTCAGTGAATGGAGTGGAAAATTCTTCGTATCGAAAAGATCGCCTATTTTATTATTATTTTTAATTTGAATATAATGTCGGCGTCGCCTATGTTATTTCAGTTAAATTATTTCTTCAATGTAAGTTGAAAAAGTTTCCTTGAATAAGTACAATACCACCTCAAATGCTTAGAGAACACAAAAGCCCTAACTGTAGTTTTTAATGTAGCAGGAAGGAAAATAAAAGCCTAGTGGGAAAATTTCAGTTTCCAGCCTTCTGCAGAACAGCATTAATACAAAGAGTGTCCTGAACTAACGAGTTAGGATCGCTGAGGAATTCAGGCGAATATGTAACAAAGTATTTCAAGCTTCTGAAATGAGGTGGAGAGAGAGAATGGGATGAAAAAGAATAGGGGGGATAGAGAGAGCGTGAGAGTGTGTGGGAGAGAAGTGAGAAACAATTGGAGAGTGAGTGGGAGAGAAGGGAGAAACAAGTGGAGAGTGAGTGGAGAGAAGGGAGAAACATGTTGGAGAGTGAGTGGGAGAAGGAGATGGAGAAAGAAGTAGAAACACCATGGAAGAGAAGGAGAAGAAAAAGAAAACATGTTGAAATTGTGAAACTATTTACGAGACAAAGTGCCACGAGAACGAGACAAAGGCGATAAAAAGATACTGAAACTGACTGGGGACACCGAACACAGTGGCGGATTTATTTACCTCTCAACCTATCAGATGGTAGTGGACTAGTGGTGGTACCAGACGGGATCATAGATGGCATTTGATTGTTAAATTTGTTTGTTCCTAAGCGATCCCTAAGCTCGACCTCGGGAAGCGAACTATCATTCCACCCCATGGTAAATTGTTGGCAGCAAATAGTGGAGCAGCCTTCACCCGCTTGTGCATGATTAAGTGCGCAGCCACAACGGAGCACCACACGCTAGCCCTAGACCCTAGTACCTACAGCAGTACAGCTTGATATAGACGATTTTCGGAACTCCGTTGAGGCCGCTTACATTTAATAACATTGTTAGATCATTTTACGTGGTACCGGGGCTACCCAAGAGTTTAGGGGTTCCTTGTGTTCGCGCACTAAGGCTAAATTTAGAGAACAGGGTGTTGCCGTCCATTGATTAAAATTGGAACTATGTTTGCTTGGACCCATAAATTTTTGTAAGTTACTCAGGAGTAGTTGAAAGTGTTAATGTGAGTAGTTTAAGCTTACCAACGGCGGGTAAAAAATAATTGCGAAATAAAATAAAGTAACTGAAAGTAGCATTAGGATCTAAAAAAGAAAAAAATCTGAAAAGCTCTACCCTTAACCCAGCCGCGTGGCTTACAAATTTCAAAACTTGAGAAACTCTAACTTCTAGCCTCAGTGCTGTCGGGGTAGTTTCCACAAATTCTACTCTGTGGTTACACGTTCAGTTTTCCGTGTCATGTTTACTTAGAAAACATAGAGATAAAAATAAAAAGAGGTCCAACACAGAGAGGATGAGAACACCAGGAGAGAAAGAAAAACAACACAAAAGAGAAGAAGACAGGAGAGCTAGATGTGGTGATGATAAACATAAAACTAAATTTAAGTTGAGAAAAAACATACTGAAGAAATGAGTGGGAGGGTAGGTAGGGTCAGAGTTGTTGGAAGGGTTGAGGGAGAGATGATATAGATAGAGGATGGGAGAGACGGGAGTACACAATGAAGTGAGAGAGAAATAAGAACAGGGTAGGAATAAAAGGATGAAATGGGAGTGAATCTATTTGGCAGAGGACTTGAAGTAAATAAAGAATATTATAGGGAAGAATATACAGGACAGGAGGTAATAATGAGTGGGAGAAAATAAAAGAAGGAGAGAAAGGGTATTGGAGAGAGAAATAGTAAGGTTATTTGGTAAGGCATTGTCTCTGTTATTATCGTTGGACGTCCAGCACTTCTTTTTTTTTTTTTTTTTTTTTTTTTTTAAGTGGGGTTTAACGTCGCTTTCAACTGCCATGGTCATATCACGACGGGGGTTTTACCCTCCATTCGCAGGAAACTCACAAACCTGCTACTCACATTGACCTCACCCAGCCTGAGTGGGGCCGGGAAAAGCCAGCGTCACGAGAATTAGAATTTGAATGGTCACCCATCCAAGTCTTAACCTCGCTGGATGTCGCTTAACTTCGGTGTTCTGAAGGGAACCGGTGTATTCAACATGCCATCGACGCTGGCTTCAGCACTTCTTTGTATGACCGAAAATAATTGAACTTTGTCATTAAAATGATGTTTGCGCCCAATCATGCTTGAATGTATGCATTTATTTGTTTATGTATGCTCCCCTGAGGTAGTATTATGTTGTTCTTTTATGCTAACATTGAACCTCCTGCACTATCTTTTGAAGTTGCTTTCAACCAAAAGCTACACGGGCCAAATGTGTTTCAAATATCTATGCTACATTGTAGCATCTAATAGAAGACGTACTTCAGGCAATATATTTTGTATTTTTTTTATAGGTTGAGGGAAGTGGAAAAATTTTGCATTGCGAAAATGTTATTAATTTATGTTACTTTTCGAAGTAATGTCCATTGTCCATGCATGTTTTGGTAATGATAACCTAATATACTCCTCTATTGGATGTCCGGTTGTTGTTCACTTTTCGCATAGATATTGAACTTGCTTCGCCTTAGTACAACCTTTAGATCTCCATGATTGCTATTAGTATTGTCGTTCAGAACGTTAGCTTCCAAATGTCAACTTTACCGTACAAATGATTTTATAATTTATTGTAAACATTTAAAAAATAAATAAATCAACATAACATAAGTGAAACTTTTTTAGACTCTGCATGAGAGAGGCACACGTCTTACTCATCCTTGTAGGTTGCAGGATTTAGTATTGGTTCGTACTGTGCTGTATCGGTTCGCCCCGCGCATCTCACAGACCTGCTCAAGCTCAACCCCGCCTCTTGTACAAACATTGTATTTTTTACTATCTACCATCTATTGGTAATCGGCCAGCGTTTCTCGAACTGGCTACGACCTGAGCAGAGGAGAGTGAGGTAATCCCGTTAAACTCCATGCGGCTGATGGTTATCGTGCCAGAGACTTTGAACATGCAGAGGGGATCCTGGAGTTCTGTGTTGAGCCACACGCGTTAGATTCAATGGTAAGCGTCGTGTACTCCGAATCGGTCGTTCGGAGTTCGAGACTATGTTGTGACATATATCAGTCAGTTATCTTATCAGTCAAAACAGAATATGGAGAGCATGTTATACCTACTAGATGTAGTTACATGACTATCTAAACGCACCTGGACAGCTATTGAGACCAAAATTCGTCTCCGGATTTCAATGTGACTGACTAACTTTATGATTATTAAATTTTATATTTTAGGACAGAGTTAAAACAAATAATGATAAATTAAAATACAAAATTGAGAGCATTTAAACAAGAAAAAGGTGAACTATAGACAAAATATATGAACCAAAGGGCGAGGTTATTCCGCTTATTGCTTATGCATAGGTAGTAATCCTAAAGCATGTTGCGACTTTCCAAGTCAATTTCATGTTTAGAATTCCAAGTCACTAGTCGGAACCATTTTTCGCTCCTTTTTTATCTATCTTAACTAATTGGTTGTTTTTTGTTACTAATTTGAATCCATAGGATCTGTTGATTTTCTTTTAATTTTCTATTACAACATGAAAAAGTGATTGGGCTGAATGTCTCTGTAACATATAGGACAGGTCAATAAGCTTAATACCTACATACTTGTATGCACGTCATACTTGTACATTTATTTGATAGATTTCATTTAACTTTTCTTTTGTTCTGCCTGATCTATTCTTTTTAGATAATTGTTAATTATTTTTAGTGTTCTTCAAACTTTTGTTCTTCCTTCAGTTGCATTTCATTTTTTTTTTTTTTTCTTGTTCTCTTGTTGCCATCTGTTTTTCTAGAACATCCAGTATATAATAAATGTGATACTTCTGTTGAATTATTTGCATTGCTGTTATTTTTCTTTAATTTCCTTTCCAATCTTTTCTTCTAGATTGTCTAGAAGGTCTCTTTATTTCTTATCCCCATTTCCCTTTCTTGTCTGTCATTCTCTTCTTGTCAAATACATTTCCTTTCATTTTCTCTGTGATATATTTTCTTTGTTTTATATTTTCCCCTTTTTCTATTGATGTTGTTTGTGTAAGAATCTTTTAGGAAACCTAACAACATGCAACCTAACAATATAATAGTACCAAATAATATAACATTCTTATCACAAGATAGTATTTTGAATCGAATTAAGTTCATTTATTAATTCATATTATAATGATCTAAATTATGTATGCCAATCTTTCTTGCTTTGGCTTTCGATTTTTCCAATTAGAAAATAATTGAAACCAACTCGCTTTACTACATTTGGCTTAACTTGAGATTGGAAGCACCGACCTCCAGGTTACAAGTCCGCCGGCGTATCTATCAAGCTCTTGGATTTATTTAAAAACTTTTTACTTTAAAATCGATTTTTTTGTGTGAAATTTACTGCCTTTCCTTTAAATTTTCATATACTCTTAAGCGGTTGATTGATAATACATATCGCCTATAAATCCTATTATTATTAAATAGTAATCTCGCTTTATCGTGTTCCAAGCGTATTCCAATCACTCGAGCGAGTCTATGGTTCTATCGTTTGCTTCTCATGTTAACACCCACCTCCGGTGTATGGTGCAAGCACCAATGTGTTCCGTGATGTGAACGTATTGATTTTGTAACCTAGGAAGTTTAAACAGATAAAAATCTGAAGATTTTACTTCAACTTCATGCTCCTGCTGTTTATAATCTATAATATTCTATTCTACAGGGTGTCCATGTCCAAGTTTTATTTTTACAAAATTTCAGAACCAACTCCAGGAGACATTCTAATAAAACTAAAATAATCTTAGGGGTTATACAAAACCCTCTACGCGCAGTGGGTTTTGTTCACTATACAATTTTAAATGTATTATATTATTTACTTTTATAGTAGGTACAAATTGATAATGCAAAATTGAGAAAATATTATTACATTTACCAGTGATGTACGTACTTTTACCCTGACAGATATGTATAGCGAATTATAGGTTGAAGGAATTGAGGAATTGATTCCTCTACCAAGCGAGATACCCTACTAATACCTCACTCATTATTTAGGGTTTAAAAGTGTTTGGATTAGTATTTGCCTCATTCCAACACCTCTGATAACTTCTCACACACTCCAGTAATTAGTGTTTTCACACGTAAAGTACTCACACTGAGCATAAAGAAGTTGTGAGGTAATTTCACTACAAACTTTTGGCAATAACTCTGGAAAACTTTAACACTTTTGCGTAAATTTGACGTAACTCTCAAATTCGAATCACTGCTACACCTCTTTTCTGTTTACTTTTTGAAACACCGTAAATTGCGAGTAGAAAGTTTCCACAAAGCTAAATAGGTTCGAAACTGGAAGCTATTTATCTGTGTTACAAATATGTTTAAGTGATCTTCGAGTGTTGTGCGGTTGACCAAGGATCCTAAGCGGAATGTATTAACTGCAGTCTTACTAGATGAGGCTTAAGCTAGCGTTGATGGTACGGCACGTTGAATACACTACAGTTTTCGTCAGATCACTGAAGTTGAGCAACACCCAACTAGGTCAAGACCTGGCGGATGACCACTCAAATTCGACCCCTTATGAGTCTTGATGCTGACTCAACCCAGGCGAGGTTAGGTTAAAGTGAGGGTAAAACCCACGTATGGCTACTAGGAAATTATCAATTGTTGTGAACAATTATCTGGCAGTAAGCAACTAAGCACACACACTCAGGCTGTTCCTGCAACTAAGGAAAAGTAGTGCGCCAGACCATGTTACAAGATCTCATCATTCACCCGTGAATCCTGTGACTCATTAATTATTGACACACGAAAGTTCCATCAGTCCTTTTAAAGAATATTAAATCTTGAAACAGGTGAAGAACACTTCTATTATATTGGATTCAATTTGTAAAAGGCAAGACGCATTTAAAATACTTTAATAATTTTTACACTTCACTTTAATCCTGGTCTCTTCTACGAAAGTCTTTCAAGTCGTATACAAAGAGAATGAATGAGCTGAGCTTATTGAATTATGCGTCTTCCTAGATGAAGTCCGAAGTTTCTTTCTGATAGAATCCATTAGGTGAATTTATAAACAGTGAATGTGTTTTGTATTTAGTTGAGTGGAATTGTGTTTTTTTTTTCTTAAGTTGTTTGTTTTGTTCTTGTATTCTTCGTACCAATTTACTCTCAAGTGTGGTTTACGATAGCTCGATTTTGTAGTCTACATCATGTTGTTAAAAAATATGTAACAACTAAGAACATTTGATTGTATTGTTCCAGAATCATTTTTTTTTTACTTCTAGCTGGTTTGTAAAATAAATAAATAGACAAATGCATGTATTACCTACGTACATTTGTGTTGATTAGCTTCACTTGCTCAGAAAGTTAGTTCTTGTTTCATTTCTCAAACAGCTGAAATTTCGTGCTGGAGAAAAGAAACAAGACCAGCTTACCATTTTCATGAGTAAAACATTTTCTATGAAAGCTTTTTTGTCAAGTTGTTCCAGTCGGGTGCACCAGCATTCGACACTGAATTAGCAGTATTAGCTAGGTGAGTGCACTCAATTGAAAACACAGCTTTAATCTTCGTTTTCCACAGTTGTCCTAGATCTTTTTCTATTGTATCAGCTTTCGGACAGTCAGGGACTGTTAACCGTGAGGCCCTTGTGGGGGAACCGCAAAGGAATTTTGAGATTTTTACTACAAAAACTTTTTAAATGGGATTTTGGATAAGATTGGACCTTTCAAAAAATCATCGATCAAAAATAAAGTAAATTACCATTTAAAGATTTTCTTTAAGATGTTGCTTTGATCCAAAATAAATACCATTTCAAGACACTTTTGAAAGTGCCAAAGGAAACTTTTTTAATGGTAGAAGAATTATACCGATTCCCAATTAATTTTTTCAAAGAATGCAGGCCACATCACACCTTTGTAATACAGATTTTAAGTATGTCTAAAAAGTATTTGTTCGTGTGTTTTTTCTCAAGTATAATGTTACATATTGCACGAGCAGTAAAATCACTCAGAAATCTTACACTATTAGCTCCTGGGGCAAGGAATGCCATCATCTGACAGTTTGCACGGATAATTCTACTTGCTGTACGGATAATTGCCAGCACAAATACGGTCGGGTTTGTTTACGTTGGAAATACAAAATTGTAATTGCAAATAACCGTGGTATATAACATGTTTGTATGTAGATCGGATGGAATACATCAGTCAGTTCATCATAGAAACATATTGCTGGCCAGGTAAATAACACACAAGGCAGAAATGCTGTGTGAAATGTTGGCCGCTGTGCAAAAAGTCGAGGAACATTGATCTTTTGTCGTCTGAGATGCACTGGTCTAGGTGCTTGACTTGATCGTCTCATATTTAGATGTACTTATAGAACTACGTAATATGGTGTACAAATCCTGACTTCTAAAGAAATTTTTCACAAGTCTGGTTTTCTGACCGTTCAAAGACTCATTTCTGGTGTAGAAACAGCTGGTGTGGGGGTTGAAAAAACAGAATTTTTCTTTCTCCCAGTATATTATAGTAATGTAGTTGTATTAGATACAGTTTTCAGCAAAGCATTTTTTTATTACTGAATTTTCATTTTATTTATTTAATTTTTTCGTCAGTAGTAGTTTTTCTGCTACAACCATTAAATTCGCTGTTCTTACAAATTCATATTTTGAATTAAGATTTCGTTTCGACGAAGTAGAATTTATTGAAAGAAAGTATTTAAGTAATATATTATTTGCTTTGAAAACTACATGTAATATTCAATAAGTATATCAAATGTAATCTTGCATTTCTGCTACTCGGAATAAAATTACTCATGGATAATCTTACTTTTCTCTTTTATTCTGTTTCAGGTAAGATTACTGGTTGAGTCTGAGCAAGCCATATCGGGTGAGTTAGACCGCCCTTCAAAATCGTATACCGCCCGAACTCTTGCTAAAGATGATGGAAGTAATTTTTATACAAATATTTTTGAAAGAAACTCTAGAACTTTTTGCTAAAATAAATAAATAATCAAACTGTTGTAAAATGACAGTTCTTAGAGAAAAGGGGCACTATTCTGTCCTGGTAGCGCGCGCCTTATTTTCCTCATGGAAAATACGATAGGCTTTACTGTCATGTACACCATGTTTCAGCCTCCTGGGTTATAATCATTATGTGAATGTATTTGTTTCACTGAATGTATTTGTTTCACTCTTTTGTGGAGATCAACTCAGCACAAGTTTTGCCACACCGTTCCACTGTCCATGATTGAAAAACACAATAATTAATAATTTCCTACAAGCATTTTGTATACAATGTTCATTCATATCTAATGTATAATTTTATACCTATTTACAGGGACCGGTATAAGTCCGACAAAGGCTGAATATCTTCCAATTGGCTTTAGGTACGGAATTGAATCTTTGCATGGTCAAATAATTTGTAATTTTTTAAAAAAAAAATACCTTTACATTTTCGGGGGCGGACCCCATGCTAGAGGTCAATTTTTTAAACGAGACACTCCACTTTTGAATATTTTTTATTGATTTGCCTCATTTTTTAAAGTACTTTGGCAAAAACAAAACAATTTCATCTTATACGAGAAAATAATGTCGGACTTCGAAAATTTAAAGTGTCAATTTTTCAATTCCGTACCTAAAGCCAATCGGAAGATATTCAGCCTTTGCCGAACTTCTGCCGGTCCCTGTATAATGTATGTTATATATCTGCACAAACAATAGGAAGCTGTGCGGAAATTCAGCCAAGATGAGGGGCGAGGCTAGGACATGCAAAATTTCCATTATTCGAAAACCAAAATTAGAAAGAGATTGGTGTTGTGAGCGGTATGTAACCTGAGTATGTATTGTGTTGAAATGGAAAGCAGTACGTCTCTGTGCCTTCTGCTTTGTATGTAACATTTCTATTTACTAAACACATAGAATACATAATATGTAACAAGGGTATCCGTATTTTACATATATTATTATGACATCTCAGGAGTATAATTAATATAACATGGGTACATTCCATACATTTTCTATGCCCATAATTTAATACTTAGTATATGTATACATATTTATGTACATACATAATATATATCTTGACTCCCGCTATTGTAAAAGGCATAATAGAAGATGTACCACAGTAGTACTACAGTATAGTAGCCTGGAAATATAAATGGGACAAGTAGAATAAAACCAAATCAGACGGATTGTTTGAGCAAATATAAAGTATTGACATGAACATCAGACTGTTATATGTACCTATGTCTTTGAACTTCACGTCTAATGGACACGGAAGAAAGTTTTGTCATCGAGCCTGGAGATTACATTAAAATTACTTTGTTTATACTGCCGGTGAAGTAGTTGATTCTTTTTGTCAGCGGTTCAAAGGATGTGTTATGACCCCGAGACTGACTTTGAATTAACCTTTATGTATTAGAAGCCATCTTTCATCATCATCTCCGCAACATTATTATGCTATTACTCCTAGTCTAAACTGTGAGGAGGATTCAGTCAATGAGATTTGGTTTGAATAATTCATGGGGGATCTTACCCTCCACTCGCCAGGAATCGTACCAGCTACCCTCACGCAGCCTATGTTGGACCGGAAGGCTCACGTGTTCTTTTGTAATAAAAAAAAAAACCCTGTTTTTATCAGCATACTTATTATTAGCTTGGGTTCTTGATATAAGTATGTTATTCATTTTCTTGTTCCTGGTTGTAGAAGGATTTTCCAGGCATTGGTTCTCCTAAACCCTAATAAACGAGCTTCAACTGAGTATGGGTGTTTTCTTTGATATAGATTTTTGTTCTAATCATTCAATCCAATTTACTGTTTCATATTGTTTCAAGGAGTGAGCTAGGTATTGAAATTACCAGCTAACTGTTTTTCTTCCTGAAAGCTTCATCTTTTGTTGCCTTTGCCGCCGTACTGAAAGTCAGCTGAGATTTGTCGGAAAATTAAGAAGAACTAACAATAAAAGAAAACGAGGTACTTGATAACAAAATGGCGTTCCCCTCCCTGCTCTGGAAACTGGTGACTTAATTTCGTTAATGCAAAAATAAAATGAGGGCAAAATCATTGTGTAGCAAATTTTGTTGATAAAAATGAGAAAATCATGAGGTAGACAATGCAGATGGAAGAGGAGAAGATTAGAAGACCGGGCATGGAGGTGGCTCGTGGATATCATACAGCTCAGTGGTGAGATACTTGCTTACCATGCGGATGCGGATAATCCCGGGGTAGAACCCCAGAGCCGACAAAAAATTGAATTCAAAATTTGGTTACCAATTTTTGTAAGGGATATACATAAATAAAAAAGTCAGGACGGGGGTTTCACCTTCCATTCGGGAAGCGTACCAGGTACCTAGTTACCTACATTAACCTCACCCAACCTGGGTAGGTCCAGAAATGCCAGCCTCACGTGTTTGAAGAGCACAGAATTTTCAGTGCGAATAATCTGCTCCAACCGACTCTGAATGGAAGTTAATAGCGAAGGAAGTTGAACATAATTTGTTAAGCACCCCTGCTCCCATGAGCCTCGGCCGCCACAGATAAGGCCAGGAAATGATATTCTCAAGTGAGGAGGAAGGAGGAGCAGAATAATCTTGGCTAATGGAAGAAAAAAATAGTAGAAGAAAAAACTTGAAATATTTTATCAGATCACTTGGAGTCAATCAGGATGAACAATCTTGAAAATTTAGTAGAGGAGGGAAGCTCTTGTGAAAACATCCCTTATTCCCAACAAATGGATCCGAGGGAGGGGACGTTCTTCCTTCAAAGTTAAGGGAAGGAGGCGAGAGATGAATTTGGGAGCGCATAATAGGGTTGAGTAGTTGAGCATGTAATACTTAGGTTCAGAATAGATGTTTGGGAAGAGGAATCGTCACCTTGAAATTTTGTCTTTTCTAGTTAAATACTTTTTGTGTTTATTACAACAGAAATATAGTAAGGCGAGTTTGAGTACTTGCGATTAACACAAATATGATAACTATAGGTTGTATAAGAGGCCCAACGCCCAACACATGCTTTGCATTATGTGGGTCCCTTAAACTTGCTATAGTTTTAATTTTTATTTGATTAACAAGTTATCTCCTTATAATTAAATTTATATACGAAGATGAAAAGTATTTGTTGAATAAAGAAAAATCTTTTGAAAGTAAAAAATAAATAAATAAGTCTGTCGGAATTGAGGAGCTACTCTATAAGAGAAGGTATCAAATTGGTAAAATCTTGTTTTTCTTACTAACTGTTCGCCCTGATATCCCTCTCTCATCCCTCTTCTTCTCTCACGGACATTTCTCCTTCTTTTCCAGCACATTTATTAAAAATCAGCAATCCATTTATCATCATCATGTTGCTCGAAAACAAAACATTCCCCAGCCAAGTCTTGAACGGACTCAACTGCCCCACCCCCTGTACCCGTTTCTCTTTTGTTTTAGATCAGTATAATTGAACAGATTTCAGACAGCTCACCAGTACGATGCGATGGCAAGAATCATGGAGGGGTGTTTTAATTTGCCCTCGATCTGATTTTCCATTGGAGTGAATGGAAAATTGACAAATAATGCTCCTGAAAGGCAACCGTCAAAATAAATGGATAGTGAGAGAGTTGGAAGGAGGATACTAGCAGTTGAAAGCAATCAGGACGTCAGTGAAATTAATTGACGTTTGCTCATGTGCACCTTATGGGTGTAGCACCTTGCTAAATGGCTTAACCTAGAGATCAGCATCTTCTGCTGCTAAATTTCTCTTCCGACAGTCACTTGTGATGGAAGTTGTAGATTAGAAATAAGGGTTTACACCTACAGCGCTCGTAACAATATTTTTAAAGGAAATGAAGAAAGAATGTCGTTTGTCCTGCGTTACGGGTAGCCATTACGTTTTGAGGTTGACAACAGTAGTATTATCCATGCATAATTCCACGCTGCGCTGTTATAAACACCTAACTACCGAACAAACATAGTTGTTCCCGTCAAACTTTTTATACTAGACCCGGAATCTCCTGTTCTCATCACGATTCATCGGAAACTAATTAGTTAACACGGATGCTAACGTTTTGTAAATATTGTTCTAGCAAACTGCTCGTCTGAACGATCAAGGTACATACGAGTAATTAATGTAGGTGCGTTTATGAAGATAGCTATCATGGTAGATTTACATAAATTACAATAATATGTACTCTAGTTGATATTCTTTATGATATTCTCATTATGTGTCCGCCAGAGGTGTGTCCGTCTCTTTGACGAGTCAGAACATCTCCAATAGGAAATCACAGTAATGGGGGGGGGGGGGGGGGAACATGGACCATGATTGTAATTGTTGTAATAGTTGTGAGCTTGGCTACAGCTGGGGAAGTGATGGTCTCCTTCCAACTTAAGTGGAAAAGTGATGGTCGGGTCCATGGTTGCGATGGAATGACTACTAATCTATTCTTATAAATCTGATTATAAGTTTGTACCTACATTACATAACACTGGATGTCTAGGAGAGCAAAAGCTTCCGTCAACCCTTCCCTCAACACACTAAGCAATAGAGCACAACCCTAACTATAGTATAGATAAAGAAGAATCGAAAGAAAAGTAAGTTTTCTTGTCTGTAAATCTTTTTTGAAAACGCCTGAGGTTAATTTACCTTGAAACAAAGAAATCTCATAATAGAAGGAAAGGAATATCAATTAATGGCTCCAATTTTAGCGATTTTCTCTACTAATTCTTTTGCCTCCTTTTACTTTTTCTTCTTACAGAAGCAAAAAGTTTTGAAAAAAAAGCGATTCTCCCTCCACTTTTCTTTTGATTAATTATTTTTTTCTCCTTAGCATAAAAGGATAATGAGTTAGTTACACAGGGGCTGCTGACTACCAGTACATAAAATGGGAGGGAAGGGACCACTTTATCCCAAGAGATTCCCATTTTGAATAGATGGGTGAAATGCTGGATGTAAAATTTAAATTATAAGGAAACTGTTTACTTTCGAGAAGAAATAATTTCTCTCAACGAAGCTGAATTTCTCTTGTACTTGGTGGATAACCCCATTGTGTGAGATTCTTTTACAAATTCAGGATTTCAACATAAAAGGATGGAATTCTTATTATGAATTCATCATTTTGAACGATTTTCATAAGGCTTTCATGGATGGTATAGAAATTTCGTGCTTCTTTAGATTAAATTCAGGTGAATTGAAGAAGTTTATCTCCTCTTTGTCCCCCACACCCATGCAGCAACAGCAGTGACTGCAAGTTGCTTCCATATTGAGAGTATTGCTATGACATCATCTTGCACATTATGCATGCGGGGAGAGGTTCACCTTGCCAGCCACGCTACTATCAGTCTAGTGATTCTCAAAGCCATAGCCCGGTGGTGGTACACAGGGGACCCGGGTGTCAGTCACTCCAGGCGGGAACACATTGTCTCGGCTCTGTATTTGGGATATTGGGGAGTCCCCTCATATGCGTATACGTATACTTGGTGAGGAAAAAAGAGTTTTTAATTTAAACTTCGGATCTTAGAATTACTTAAATCTTGATGTACCGGATCTTGTAATTATCAACTACCTACAATTTGTAGGATCATCCCGGTCGAGTTTATGACATGGACAAGAAAATGTTGCCATCAGTATTGCAGTATGCAATATATGTAGGTTTTTAAAAATAAAATACATAATGAATGGCCAAATCCACTCTTGCTCTCTAATCTGATGACAGAAAAATCTCATTTAGTCTCCTATCAGAAACTCAGCAATTAACAAGACTTGTCAGGGCGCCAACAGCAACATTTCGTTTGTTTTCTTAGCGGCTCTCTATGCATGGGAGCGGCGTGGAAATTAATCCAGCCGATAAAACACGAATGTTTTGAAATGTTTATTTCTTTTTTCTAATGTTTATGATTTTTTTCACCCAATTTTTTATTTCTTAAATGTTAAGGTAATTGAAACTTCGTGATGACTTGGCTTGAAAAAATGGAAGAGGAACGAGTGGAAGTGGATGAGAAGATTCATAATTCATCAGACGATTATCGTTAGAAAAAAATCTGGTGTAAACATCACACGACTTTCCTTATCCCCCAAAAAAGAGTCGAATTCCGCCACTGGTGACTCAACGGTAACAGATAACTAAAAACCAATGCCAAATTCGTAATCAGCACTTCAAAATCATTGAATTTGATATGTCACAACCCCTATGTAGGATGAATAATAAAAAAGTTAGTCAAAGCGGGTCCCCCCCAAATACCGGTAAATTGGGGCCGAGTTCCAAAAAGTTCAAGATATCAAAAAAATGATCAGAAAAGACCCCTATTATTTTTTTAATCTAAGAAAATGTTGTTCTCTAAAAAATTTTGTATCTTTAACCAACTTAAAGAAGCGGCGCTTGCGGCTAGCATTTGCGGCCCTGTGGCCGCAGAATGCGGCCGATTTCAACCAAAAGTTTCGTGGTTCGTCTGGTGTATAAAATTAATTTGTGTACCAAATTTCAAGTTTCTAGCTTTTACCGTTCTTGAGATATCCTGTTTACAGACAGACAGACAGACAGACAGACAGACAGACAGACAGACAGACAGACAGACAGACGCACGGACCAATGGCTGAAAACAACTTTTTTGGTATCCTGAGGCCATGATTCGTCCAGAAATGTGAAAAACTGGGTAGGTCAAATTTTCGACGAATACAATACTTTCCTTATTATAAGATAAGGAAAGTAAAAATAACGATAAGGGAAAAAAATTGACAAGCTGTCGAGAGTAAGCTACGTGGACTTTGGGGAGAATGGCAATGGTGACGAAGCTAGGCTGAGAGGAGTGGTGCGGGTGTGTATTTTAGTTTGACTTTTTGAACTCTTATGTTGTCTTGTAACTTGTAAGCCAGTGGCTCTCAAAATGTAAAGTCATCTTATGTTGGTCACAAAGTCCCCTTTCTCCTCTCATCCTTCATCTCCAAAATTGCCTTTGTCCATAAACCACATCTCTCATCGGAGTGTAGTACAAGGGCTGGGAGGTTTTTTTTCACCTCTCATGGAATCCAAATGGGAGGGGGGGGGGGAGGATAATAATAAGTATCTGAAAATTAGATTTTTTTCAATAAACAAAACTAAAATATTTAGATAGGCATGTAGGAGTATATTCTTATTATTTTTTACTTTGTCTTTTCCCAAACCTACTTGTTCCATGAATTTTTCTGTAAAGTGCGTCCTCTTTTCTCAAGTTTTCCTCTCTCAGGTCTTTCTCAATTTTGTTTCTCCATATCATATATTGTCTCAACCTCTTTTTCTACCACCTTTTTCAGATCCTTCTATTCTGTTACTCACATAGTTTTCATTACTTCGCTCTTACTGTACATGTCCAAACTATCTTAGCCTTTTACTATCTTGTATTTTCTTTGCATTAAGTTCGCCTATGGCCTTAGAACGGTCACCCTCCCCTCTTGGAGTACTAAATTATGAGAGCGTGAGACTAACAGAAAGACACCAAAAGAACATTTGATTGATCTCAAATGATCATCATCGTTCTTATCAGCATTAGTTCCCATCTATATGGCAACCGTGCAATGGCACTAACACTGGAGTAGTGACTTTCTAATCATCGATTTGTTGGATTTGGGAGAAATAGACATTAGCGGTGTTTTGGGCGGAGAAGCAGCTATTAATATTGTATGTATTACAATCTTACATAGGTGCCATGATGAGAAAAGTATCGCCCCTGTGATATATGTATTACATTGGTGAGGAAGGTAGCCAAAGTACCGTCCCGCCCCTGTGTAAGCGCAAGATTCAAAGAGGAAGACAGATTATGTATCCATCTGACCTTTATGTTTTCATGAAGACTTTTTCTTGCTCTATTGAAAGACATTTTCTCCAATTAAAATCTTTCTACAACCCGCTTTTACTCTCTATATCTCCGCCTCCCTCCTCCCTCTCTAGCTTTCCGTCTCCCACCCTTTCCTTGACAGGTTAGAATGCCAATTATTTTATTTCTCTTGGAAGGATAAAAGTGTCCTCCTCCTCCTCCTCCTCCTTCTCCTCCTCCTCCTCCTTCTCCTCCTCCTCCTCCTTCTCCTCCTTCTCCTTCTCCTCCTCCTCCTCCTTCTCCTCCTCCTCCTCCTTCTCCTCCTTCTCCTTCTCCTCCTCCTCCTCCTCCTCCTCCTTCTCCTCCTCCTCCTCCTCCTCCTCCTCCTCCTCCTCCTCCTCCTCCTCCTCCTCCTCCTCCTCCTCCGTATAGTATCGTCTTGTCCTTCCATAACAGTTTGAACAATGAATATTTTAAAGTACATAATAATAATCTTTATTCTGATATTTTTTATCTCTTCGTCCGTCTCTCCTTCTTCATAACTTGTCTCCAATATTATCTATTCTCTCTCCTTCCCTCTGAGCCTCCTCATGATCCAATTCTATCCCCCAAAAAACACTACGTGTACAAATAGTCGTCAAGTGTTGGAATGATTAAAAAGAACTGATATCAAAAACGTCAATTTTCTATGTTTGAAGGAATTATTTTTCACGTAGGTAATAGTCTCTTTATAATTCAACCAAAATAATAGCTTCACAACAACAATAAACCTTTGAGCAAACTTCGATTTGGTATTGTGAGAATTTAACCAAAAAAATAGCCACTCAACAAAACAATGCTCCTGTAAGAACAATGTTGCATAATTACAGAACCACGTCCTTGACTACTGCACACTGTTTTATTAGTAAATTACTTTTCATAAATTTCAGAACAAAACAGTGTGCAGTCAAGGACATGGTTCTGTAATTATGCAACATTGTTCTTACAGGAGCATTGTTTTGTTGAGTGGCTATTTTTTTGGTTAAATTCTCACAATACCAAATCGAAGTTTGCTCAAAGGTTTATTGTTGTTGTGAAGCTATTATTTTGGTTGAATTATAAAGAGACTATTACCTACGTGAAAAATAATTCCTTCAAACATAGAAAATTGACGTTTTTGATATCAGTTCTTTTTAATCATTCCAACACTTGACGACTATTTGTACACGTAGTGTTTTTTGGGGGATATCACTACTTTTTGATTTAATTGATTGTCCTTTGATAGATGAAATAAAAACTAATCAACAATCAACAAATTTAATTTAAGGATGTTGCGAAACGCAGTAATATTATAAGACTATCATATAAAATGTTGGGTAATTTATATTGAAGTACGAGTAGTGAGGTGACACTACCTTGTTTAATGAAATAAGTTATAATGAGTTGCATGCTCAAAAATTATATTGTGACCCAAGTACTGTTTTGTAAATAATTACAATTGCAAGGAGAGAAAAAAAAGATAGAAAAAAAAACATTGAAAAGATGCTGAAAGAATATTTCATAGCACTTGCTGAAAAGAGGAGAAATATTGAGACAACAGGTGTATTCCTTATTTGAGTGACACTAGAGCGCTCAGCAGTTTGTTGATCTTTTCAAATTTTGAAACCCAATACCGAGGTTCACTAACAGAAAAGTACCCCTTTTCAGTATTTTTAGCAATAATTAGAGATGGGTGATATCGAGTATTTCATAGAACTGGTACTTCAGTAATCGATTACTTAAAAGTACCGAGTATTTCAAATTTCTTTTGTACTTGGTTTTTGAGGTTATGAGAGAGGATGTAAATGGAATAATGGATTTGAGTAATCACTCAAAAACCAAGTACAAAAGCACCGGTTCTTTCATTATTCAGTAACTTACTAAATCTCACAATTTTGCATTCAGAACGTTTACAGGAGATGAATCTCGGTTCACAAAATTTGTTGGTTGTTTTAGTTTCAAGTGTTTCAATAGATTAGAAGCTCCACCTCCTATTTTATAAACTGTATTACATAATGTACATTTCCCTAAACCGTCCGATTGTTTGACAAAGAAGTTTCAAATAGAAGCCTTGTTTCTACGAGACAAAGAGAAAAATATTAGGACACCGACGGCCTGAATATTATTCATAGATAATATCGGAATATTTGAATACTTCTCTCTGTTGTACCCAGTTCTAGAGATGGGTATTTGGGTAGTATTGTAATTGTAATACCGAGTATTTCATAGAATCGGTACCCGGTATACTACCCGGCCCCTGTGTGTAATACCAAGTATTTAATACAACCGGTACCCAGTACGGTACGCGGATCCAGTGTGTTATACCGTCGCCAGTGTTGTGCACGGGTACAATTTTTTTGTACCCGGTACCTAGCAAAATTTTGTACCCGGTATGGATACGGGTACCTAATTTTATTTTGTGCCCGGTACGGTTACTTTTGTAACAGTACCCAGTATTTTTTGGGTACTTTTCGTGTACGTTATCCTTATCTACAGTAATAAGATTTGTCTAAATTATTTTAACAACCAAATTAAATTAAATACCAAATTAATAGTTAGCCTTTAATGAGGTCTTGAACTCCAAGTTCCAGGTTTAAAGTCTAGTAAGCTAGATTCTAGTATTATTATATTATCACGCAATCAGGAAATAAAAACATACATTTATTAAAAATAAGGCTTACTCCTTTTTAATTTAAGTATGACTTTGGGAACAAAAAATAACTAGAATGTAAAAAAATAGTATTCTACCATATACGAGTATATGTTCAACAAATTTGAAGAAAATCGGTTAAGCGGTTTTGGAGATACAAAATAAATGATTTAGTCGAAAAAAATCAAAATTGCCACGTGTATACAATCTGAAACAATCACGAGGAAGTATTGTGTCCATAATTGGCAGTGTTTTTATATTTATATATATGGTACATATTTGTAAATTTTGAATGAGATCTATGTAATTTACGATTCAAAATACAAAAGTATTGATCCAAATAAACCCTTTATTTGGACTGTCAGTGGCCAGCGTAATGGTTGTATCTACTGTCCGTAGTCCAGACATTTCGAGTTCCATTCCCAGTTGTTGCAGACTTTTCTAATATTTTTTTCCCTCTAAACACGTGAGTCTGGAATCACAGCCCTACCCAGGCTGGGTGAGGTAAATGTAGGTAGCTGGAACGATTCCCAGCGAATGGAGGGTAAAACCCCCCTTCCTGACTAGTTCAAATCAGGACGTTAAAACCAAATAAAATCAACTGGTCACAATCGTTTTAAAATGAGGGTGGTGTGATAATTTAATTGGTGCTTCTGTTGTGGAACTTCAACCAGTATACATATATTATAATAATGAAGAAAAATCTGGTGTAAACATCACACGACTTTCCTTATCATATTAGGAATGGAAACGGGACCAAAAGCCACTGGTGACTCAAAGGTAACATTTAGCTAAAAATAAACATCAAATTCGTAATCAGCACCTTAAAATCATTGAATTTGATATGTCACAACTCCCATCTAGGATGAATAATAAAAAAGTTAGTCCAAGCGGGTCCCCCCCAAAATACCGGTAAATTGGGGCCGAGTTCAAAAAAGTTCAAGATATCAAAAAAATGATCAGAATAGACTCCTATTATTTTTTTAATCTAAGAAAATGTTGTTCTTTAACTTTTTTTGTATCTTTAACCAATTCATAGAAACGGCGCTTGCGGCCAATATTTGCGGCCCTGCGGCCGCATTCTGCGGCTGATTGCAACCAAAAGTTTCGTGGTTCGTCTGGTGTATAAAATTAATTTTCATACCAAATTTCAAGTCTCTAGCTCTTACCGTTCTTGAGATATCCTGTTCACACACAGACACACACACAGACACACACACAGACACACACACACACAGACAGACGCACGGACCAATGGCTGAAAACAACTTTTTTGGTATCCTGAGGCTATGATTCGTCCAGAAATGTGAAAAACTGGGTAGGTCAAATTTTCGACGAATACAATACTTTCCTTATTATAGGATAAGGAAAGTAAAAAAACATACCTACCTATTTAATCCAAAAATCCATTAACAATATTCATTAAAAATCAACTAGTGTTTTAACCTTGTATTGAAAAATTAGTTATGAACTCGTTAAAAAACGGACAACTCGCGGTTTTGTTTACAATACAATTTTATTTATACTATGTACCTATGTACATTTGTATGTACATGGTAGGTAGATGGAAATTCGATCTTGGTAAAATAAAGAGGGAAATGAAAGTGCCGAGTATTATTGTATATTCCGAAATTGCCTCTTACTATAGCTCTAAGAAATGTTGACCCATATATTTGCCTAACTTCGAGTTACTAAACATGGTGTCAATTCAGCATAATCAGTAGATATAAACAGAAGAAGTGAGAAATCATACTAGATATACATTTAGTAATTATAAATTAATAAGCAAGCATATATCCATGGAATATACCCTGAAAATTTGAGCTCGATTGGACAAAAAATGCAACTTATATCATGTTACATATTAGGTAGAAGATGGATAATTAGATTGTGACAAATCAATGTTGATCGAGTTAAACCATACTCACTTCGTTCGAAATTAAACGGTCATAGGAGGTTGACTCAAACTACCAACTACTGTTTTTTTTCTCACGAGAAAACCGGACATCCAAAGTACAGAGTAAAAAATATTCTACCTAGCCGGTATTCGAACCCAGGTCACTTTGCAAACTTTGTGTTTTACCTACACCAGTCGACAACCACAGAGACTGCTCAATACATAATATTTTATTATAATTTATCATTGTTTTGATCTACACAATATTTTTCCTGTTACTGGCCAATATTTTATACATTTCTCATAATATAGACCTAGTTTACCTCTTGATGTAGAAATCTTTGAATGAAGTTATACTACGTTATTATTCCCGATTTGATAAAACGGTCTGCTGGCAGCTTGGATGAAGCTAACACGATTATAACACACCCATACTTTAAGTTATATGTGAGGCGAAGATTTTTTGTTACTCTCATAAATTTAATCTAAATTGAGTTTTTTCTTTTTATGTCTATCACTGTCGCTGATTTTTCTAAAAAATTATTTACATCGTAGTATAATTCTGCGTAATCAGACCTTTAGAAAGAACCTTCAGTCATCAACTTGGGATAACTAGGCGTGGCTCCAGGGTTTATTATAGATATTCCTTAATAGGGCTTTAAATACTTTTCTACTTGTTTCAACCATCTGAAATTAAGTGATCTCATTCCCTTTGACTAGACGTTTCTAAAAGCACTAGAAATACATCTCTAGGATAACAATAGACGGCTCTGGGCTCCATAATAAGTATTCCTTTCAGAGGCTATAACTCAAGGTTGGTCCAGTGTAATACTTTGGTTATATTTTTATATTTTTTCCTATGATAAGACCTTTCGAAAAATACCAGAATCACAGCTCCAAGATAACCAGGGGCGGCTCTGTGCAACTTTCCGGTTTTATTTTAGAAGGCTATATCTCCTATCCTATAAAAAATAAACACTTGAAACTATAAAAGGTATGCAGAAATAAAAATTCCCTATCCAAAAACGTAGCTCACGTCTTTCCACGACAAGCACACATTGCTGTACCCTTGACAGAAAATTGGTCTGAAAAAAAAAAAACCTGTATGAATAATTTCATGAAATTCAAGATTTTACGCGTGGCCAGAAAACGACTTTAACTGCACTGAAAAAAATTTATTGTAGGGCTTACTAAAACTTTAGTAAATTTCACAAGTCTTAGGGTTGATTTAGTGACAGCAAAACGTTTTGTTAAGATTACAAATCAAATTTCGTAAACTCAATTTAGTAAAGATAATGATATCTTTCGTTCATCCAACAAATTTATGTTTAGTTACTTTTACTAAACTCATCATTGTATTTTTGACAAGAAAAATTCCATTGTCTTTACTAAAGTATTTAGTAAGATCTCAAGCATGCATTCATAATGCTTACGAATCATCTTGTTATGTTTATTAAGGTTGTTTCTTTCAATTTGTTGAATTTACAATACTGTTTAGTAAAGTTTACAAAATACTTCATTAGTCCATTCAATCGACTCAATATGGCTTATGATAGTGTTTTGTAATTTTAAACATAGTAATAGTTGATTTAACAACCAGACTTGTTATTGCTTACGCCAGGGATTGGTTAAATCTACTGAACTGTTTAGTAAGTTTAAGCAACCCATTTCGTTCACACTATTGACTCGTCTAGTAAACCTTACGAACAATACTAGTAAATTTTAATGATAGTTTCAGTAAACTTCACTGATAACCTCAGTAGTTTCAGTAAACTTCACTGATAACCTCAGTAATCTTCACTGATAACCTCAGTAAACTTCACTGAAAATAATAGTGAACTTCAGAAACGCCTGAAGTAAACTTTTACAACAATTTCAGTAACTAAGTTATTATGAGAAAATAATTCAAAATATAATTGAAATAATTTAAAAATATTCATGTATGCAACGCTTTTATTTAAAAATACAGATTAATTTGTTGAAAACATTTAAAATACATTTAGAGACATTTAAAATACATACAATTAAAGTTTTAAATGATGAAATACTTGCATTAAATAAATAAAAAAGAATCACCAACCACACAAATTCACACGGCTCACTTACACAACACACTAAGTACACATCAACCACATTCACATAACAAACAAACACAGACTTAGACAACACATCAAATAACCAAAATCTCACACCACCTATCAACCAAATCCAGACTTACACAAAACACCCAATAACTAAACTTTCACAATACCTATGAACCCAAACCACACAAAACATCTACGAATAAACCCAAACTGTGTAAATATTAAAATTAACTGTGTATTTAGAAATTAACGTTCTCTAGTGGACGTTAATATTTAAATAAATAAATCAATTTGATTTTGAAAAAAAAAAAACAACTATACTATTTTAAAAAGATATGACGTAATAATCACAGGACCATCAATCAACATAAAACAACTGAATCTGAAATTGATTTCGGTATCTATTATTTGTTGTAGTTCTTTTGTCTCTCTCGTCTCTCGACACACGTGTTTTAGCAAGAATTTTGTTCAATCTACAATTCTGTTTAGTAAATCTAATCAAAGAGTCTTGTAACCGTCATTGACTAGGGGTGATTAACAAAACTTTCGTTGGGACTACAAATGATTTTCATAACGACCGAGTTTTACAAAAAAGTTTAGTAAACTTAGCTAAACAAGTCTGTCAGAAATATGAAACCGTATGGTTCATTTAACAAACATGTTTTGTAATTTTAGATAAAATCTTGTTAAACCAACGAATACTGTTTTGTGTATTTTATCATATACAGGGTGAGCATAAAGTCTCACCCCACCCCCCGTATCTCGACAATGGCTGAAAATACAAGAAAACGCAAAAACCCGTATCCCTTAATTTTTAGGGGGATTGATTTTCAGCCAAAAAAAAATTTACCTACACGGCCCCAGTCAGGCTGGGCATGGACCAACTTTAAAATCTTAAATAGAATGGTATGTCTTGTGGCATATTGTTTTAAAGGTCTCATAAAGAGAAGTTCATTACAACAAATTTCAGTGAGCTACAACTTACCGTTCTTGAGATACAGGGTCGGACGTCCTGCGTAATATCCATATATTTTGACCTATAACTCGTTGACCGTAAATTCCAGAAAAATGAAATTTATTGATAATAACTCCTTATGGCAAGAACTTTAGAACAAGTTAAAACTGGATTTGTTTTTTCGTTAAATTTTTTTGGACTTTTCGTCCGGGTGGCTGACGAAACCGACCAGAAACTAATATCAACAGAGTATGTCGAGTTATAATTTTTTCGAAAGGGCTTGTCATAAGGAGTTATTATCAACAAATTTAATTTCTCTATAATTTACTGTTAACGAGTTATAGGTCAAAATATATGGATATTACGCAGGACGTTCGACCCTGTATCTCGAGAACGGTAAGTTGTAGTTCACTGAAATTTGTTGTAATGAACTTCTCTCAATGAGACCTTTAAAACAATATGCCACAAGACATACTATTCTATTTAAGATTTTAAAGTTGGACCATGCCTAACCTGACTGGGGCCGTGTAGGCAATTTTTTTTTTTTGCTGAAAATTAATCCCCTTAAAAATTAAGGGATACGGGTTTCTGCGTTTTCTTGTATTTCTAGCCATTCTCGAGATACGGGGGGTGGGGTGAGACTTTATGCTCACCCTGTATAAATCTGGTAAGAGTAACGATTTTTGTTTGTTAATTATCAGACATGTACTAATCAGGTGGTATTTTTAACAGAATAATTTTATTAGATTTAACCAAACTTTTTGTAAATCTTACCAATATATTGGTAATAGATCCAGCAAAACAGAACTTGGTAAGCATAACTACTGTTCTGATTACGGTAATTAACACGTTAGTTGGTTTTACGATCAGACGATTTACAAGAATTGATTGATTATTCTTACGAACGCCCAAGTAAAATCTCAAATGACTATTAGTGGGATTAATCAATTTCTTGTTATTTTAACGAAATTTTTGATTAAAAATCCTTTACAAAACTGTTTAGTAAAAACGAACCTAAAATTTTTTTCAGTGTGTACCTAGAAACCTCGCGCTTTCGTGAAACACAATCTATTTTCGCGTCTCATTACGAATTTCAAATAAAAATTGATAAAAGTTAGCGGGAAGTGGGCGAAAACAATAAAACAAAATACATATAAACTCTGTTTCGTGTTAATATAGGCCGGTTGGCTGGCGCTACTTGACGAGCGCTCGCCTACCGGCGAGCTTGATGTCCACTCTTTTTCTTCCTCTGAAAAAAATTCCTCTCTTTCCTTCTAATATTCTCATAATTATTTTCTTTATCGGTATTTTTCTGCTCACCCTTTTCCTACCTCCCTCTTTTTCTCTCCATCTATGTATAATGTATATCTCTATTTCTCTCTCTCTCTCTCTTTTTTTTCTCCTTCCCTCTATCTTTCTATATCTCTCATTCTCTCCCTCCCTCCCTGCCTTCCTCTCTCTTTTCTCCTATCCTATCTTCTTTTCTAATGAAAAATTCTTCTTTGCATTATATTTTAATTACCAAAGCGAAGGCAATATCCCCCCTGGGTCCTTTTTGTCGGAACCGATGCGATGGGATAATTTGCTTCGTGCATGTTTTATGAGGGAATGGGGGACCCCGGGTAAGGAATGGAGAAACTTTGGAGACTCAAGGAATGTGATTGATGGGGGAACGATGCACAGTGACAGAGTCGCTAGTGTATGGGATGGCTTTTTGATCAAGTGCTTTGTTTTCTTTTTTTCTCCGGAGATGGGGTAGTGGTAGTCCTGCCGGCATGTCATCTCTAGCATGGCAAGAGACAACGAATACAATTCGACCAATCAGGGAGGTATTTTGCCCCGCACAGATGAGCGGAAAAAGATCTCGTGTCAATCAGGCGTGTTAAGAACTCAGGATTTTGAGCTCTATAAGAAAGTGTCTTGAATCTATTTTTAAGACATCCAGATTGGTTGTGTTGGTGATCAGGGGCAGCACTACGAAGGTGCAACCCAGCAATGATTTTAAGATAGGCAAATGATTTGTATATGATCTATGACGTAATGAGGTGCTGTTCGAAGGTGTTGATCACCGGTGACACAACTCAAACTCGCATGCCACTGTTTACTGTCCTATCCCAGATCCTTTTCATCTCCAGGTTAGCCCCTCTTCCGCTTTACCTCTCCTCGGGTTTTTCCTCATTTAAGAAGAAGGAAATCCCCGTGAGGATTCTGTCGACGCCTTTTTATGAACAATTGTTTTTTTCTTCTCGAACACAGAACAAAAAGAAGTTTGAAATGTAGTCAATATTTTACTCTCTAGAAAGGCTTTTGCTAGGTGTTGGAAAAATTTGGAGTTTGGTGATAATCGTAACATAAAGATTCTTTTCTTTCGACAGATATATTTTATGATACAATCGCCTAGATTTTATGGTACCTACGTTGAATACAACAGTTCTTGATGTTCAGTCATTGAAATTAAGCAACATCCAGTGAGTTTAGGACTTCTACGGGTATGAGCATTCAATTTTGAACTCTCGTGATGGTGCATGGCTATTCCCGGCGGCCTTAGGCTGGGTGAGGTTGATTTCGGTAGCTGGTTGGTAAGTTTACCAGTGATTGGAGGGTAAATACTCTAACTTGATATGATCTTTTTCTCTGTTGAAAAAAAAGGATAAAATAAAACAGATTTTTTTATAAAACCATCATCTAATTATATCCTTCCCAAGTTCATGCTCAGCATTACTCAACAAACATGTTTTTTGGGGACTGAACGTGTGATTTTGATTGGATAGATAAAAATTTCCAAACCTTTAACTCGCTTTTCAAGATATTAATGGCGTCATCCTATGCCTTTGATTTACATGTATTTACCTTGCACGCATAGAATCCACTTTCCGTTTACAGGCTATTCCAAAAGTCCTTCCAAAAATTCTTGAATATGGACGTAATGAACAACATAGTTCGAAAATTATTTCTCTTCGATCGAAGATTTTACTATGCCTTCGATTTTATTAAATAAAATCATGAATATTATTTAAGACACACATTTTAAAATCTAAATCTATAATCATCTCCTATGTGCTTGTAATTTTGTTAGTACAGTAAAATTACTCTTAAAAATTTTTAGAAATAAGTTTGTCTCGAGGGACTTTGAAATACCCTGTATTAAGTGACTTACGGGTAACAAATTGGTGAAAGGGGGTGGGGGGGGGGGGGGGGGTAATATAAAAGGGAAGAACTTGGTGGAGGAAGAGAAATAATAGACGTAAATTATTTTGCGTGAAATCTAATGGAGGAGGGAACTACAAGGCAGAAGAAATAATGTATATAAGATCTATGGACGGGAAAGGCAAGTTAAGTTAGGGAGATAAGAGGGACTAAAAGCAGAAGCTAAGGAATCTATTGTCCATGTACGTACAATGGGTCTTGAGTCAGTTGGAGAAATGGGTTGTGTTGATACTGGTGGTTTTAGTATACCTACTCTTTTATTCCTTTGGCACTAACAAACAAATGCTTAATTAGAGAGCTCTGACAAGGGTAGAAATATTTTTCGGGGCACATTAGAGGATGGAGAAGGTTCATGGATTAAGACAATCCTCTAACTGAATTCGCATTGCACGTTTTGATTAGAAAAAAATGTATTTTATTTTTTTCTGAGCTAAATTTTCATGTTATACTAAGGTCTTTTAATGAAAATAAATATAAAGTAAAACGGGGGATGGGTTGGGGAGGAGGGAAGGGGGGAGGGGGGTTGACTTGAAGTAAGAAGCCAAGTAGGGCCTTTGCGTGCTTCAGTGAAAAACAGGCGATTATAAATCCCTGGAATATTCCCTACCTGTTTCTTGGTGCTTTCTATCTAAGACATTAATTACTTAAAATGATAATTTAATGCCCCTCACGCCTCTTTTCTACCCCCCAGCTTTATTTTCTTGTTGCTACCCCCTTCTCTCTCTCTCTCTCTCCCTTCATTTCTTCTTCTTCTTCCCTCTCTCTCCCCCTCTTCTGTCCCCTCACCTTTATTTTCTTGTTGCTACCCTTCTCTCTCTCTCCCTTCATTCCTTCTCCTTCTTACCCCCCCCCTTCTGTTTAGTTACTTCCTTACAAACATAACCACTAGAACACGTGCCAGAGCGTCTCCTTCCTCTCTCCTAGAATCTCCCTTTTACACCTCCAGATGATATTCCTTAGTTATTTCTAATATCATCTCCCTCCCTTCCCATTTTCCTTCCTCCTATATTCTCCAGCAGAATCCATAACGTTGCTTTTTATCAGTAACCTTTCTCTTCTTCTCCGCTCCTCTGCCATATTTACCTCCTTCCCCTCACTCTCTCTCATTCACAAGGTTTGTTTCTTCTCAATATTACCTCCTCTCTCCTACTTCTCCCTCCCATTTTTACATTATCTTCATATTACCGTTATTGTGTCTCGAGTTTTAGTTTATGCTGCAAAATGTTGAGTTTGCCGAAATTTCAGCATCGCTTTCTCTTATACATTAATGGGGTACTAAATTCTCGGTTCTCCTCGGAGGCCCCGGGCAGGCTGGGTGGAGGACTTCCTCGCAGGCTATTATGTATGACTCTGCCTCGGGGTGGAGAAACTTGGGGTGAGAATAAATGAGATTTTGCTACATTTCATAAAATTTCATGCGACCTTTAATATTACAAGTATAATTTATTTCTTAAGGTATTATTTATTTATTATATTTTCTTCTGCCTCTCCGCCATACAACAGATAAGAAGAATGATATAATTTTTCACTCAAGGGTAAATTATACAACGGATAAAAGTTTTGTCAAGCTTACAGTGTGCAATTGAAAGGGAAAGGAACGTGCGTCTCTTGGCGAACTGGAACATCATTACATTATTTGTCAAATTATTCCGATCTATACAATCACCAATCTTTAACAAGTACTTCATTTTTTCACTCTATCCAGAAGATACTAAACTGAAACTATAAATTGATTTTTCGAGCAAAAACTCTATGACTCAAAAATTCCGAAATGCTTAGTGGAGCGATTTGACTCTGACATTATTTTGTTCTCGTGAGAAACGCGAGTCTAAACCTATCCTTTTCTGCATATCTCGAGTTTTTGCATTATTCATGCGATGCGTGTGATATCAAGGAGAATTCATTTTGAATATTTACACTGAAAATGCATCAGCGCCAAGACACTTGAAATATGACATTGCAGAACAAATAGCTGATAGCAGAACAATATTTCATATCGTACGTACATCATTATAATAAAGTCACTATATGTCTTTAAAATAATATTGATGAAGTACACGGAGAGAAAAAATAGGCTGCACGCACTTCAATTTGGGCTGCGGGCAGCCCAAAACTGTGACTCAGTGCCGGCATCTTAAAATAGGAATCACTATTTTTCACCCAAAAACAGGATTCCACTAGTTAGAATGCCGCACTCTAGAGTGGAGTGGATTTATACACGTGTATGTAGCCTAAAGTAAAGTGCTGGAATTCTAATCTGTTCCCTCTTTTAGAGTTCTCGCACTCAAAGATAGTATCCAGCAATAGGCTTCCAGATTACTAAACTAGGGTAAAGGCACTAACATATTTTGAGTGCCACCGACCTACTTTAGAATGCTAGCTGTCTACTTTATAGTGCGGTAACCTACCACCGTAGACTGCCGACACCCTGCTTTTGGCGTCTAGAAGCCTACATATATGGGATGCTGCATCCTGAATTCGGCTTACTGCACCCTGTTCATATAGGATGCTGCATCCTGATTTAGACTTACTGCACCCTCTTCATATAGGATGCTTGCACCCTGATATAGGCTTATAGCATCCTATTTATATAGGATGCTTGCATCCTAATATAGACTTACTGCACCCTGTTCATATAGGATGCTTGCATCCTGATATAGGCTTATAGCAGCCTATTTATATAGGATGCTTGCATCCTAATATAGGCTTATAGCATCCTATTCATATAGGATGCTTGCATCCTGATTTCTGCTTCTAGTACCCTATCCCTGTAGGATGCTGCATCCTACTGGGATAGGATCAATGAACTCATTAAATAAGATGAGATCTTCCATTAATCAATTGTACACCTGATTGGCATGGATGATCGGATGTTAAACCTTCAGATCATCCATTTAAATCAGATCTACATCAATGAATGGGAGGTACCACCCTATTAAACGAGGTTTTTTTCCAATCCCAATAGAAATGCTGCTTTGAATAAAATAAAGAAGAAAGGGAAATTCGAATTAAACAAATAATAATGTTTATTGAAAATCAGTAAGTGAGTAAGTACAATAATAACAGTTATTTTAATATTTAACACGTTCATCGCCGTGTGTATCATATATGATACACTTTTTTGCACGGGGTCATGTGTATCATTTCTGATACACAGGGGACCGTTTCTGATACACAGGGGTTAGTCAGATAACTATATATAGCTAGAACTATAACTCTAGATTATATAGTAACTATATAGTTATCATTTTGATAATGAGTCTCGTTGTTTATCATGTTGATACAAATGGCGCTTTCCCAGTAAATTAGTAAAATACGTCTCCAAGTCGACCGATGAACGTGTTAACCTGTATACATATTAGACAAAGGTATACAAAATTACAGTTATTTACATATAATTGGTACAATGTAGATAAGTAATTAATACAATGGGTACCATGCAGAGACGTTTTTCATTATCTAATCTAACTTAAACGAACCTATAGCAAGTTGAAATCCACCCTACACGGAGGGAATCAGAATCAGGTTTCCCCTACAGTGGATCTGTACAGGGAAAGAAAAATGCCTCTGCATATCCTAAGAAAATTAAATATTTTCACTTTTTTCATGACAATTTAAGAAAGTTTTACCTTGCTAATTTCGTTTTACTTTTTTTTCCTTTACCACACAAATTTCATTTCTTTTCAAAGTGTAAGTGCATACCCACTTAATAATATTTTGTATACTGCTTAAATTCTATCTTCACATTTAAGTGATTAAAAAAATAATGCTGTTCCAATGAAGTAAAATTAGGTCAAGGTAAAAATATTCCCTATTACAGACTCGAGATTTTTGTTGGGACTAAAAAATACAATGAAAATGAAATATTTACATTTTTTATGACACTTTGAAATTTCTAATCTAGAGCTGATCGTAGAGTTACAAAGTGTTTGAAATCTGGCATTGTAGTTAGAGTATTAGGAATAGGTGATTGAATTCTGTCATAATCAACGTACATGATATCTGGAGGAAATATATTAACCTCAAAGGAGAAATAGTGTTCATTAAATGCCACTAATGGTAATTTAATACATTTCAAGAATATGTGTCTGGGTGGTTCAGTGATGTATATTTTTAAAACTCTCGCGAAAATGGGATCACCCTCCTCTAAAGAGATGTCTAGTGTCATTATACTTTCTTCTTCAATTCTAACACCATTTTTTTTGAACCACTTAACCGAGAACGTTTTATTTGCAGTTTGAATATAAGGAAATTGATTGAATAGTATATCACGCATACTTGTTTTTAGGGTGGTGCGTTTCCCACAGTGGAAAAAAGGAAAAGGATCTGCTTTAAGAAATAAATTATTCAATGTTAATTGATTTCTGAGAGCCAGTGTTTTGCAAATATTAACCCTGCTAGATGAAGTTCTTGCAGCTATTTTTGATACCCTGTGCTTAGCTTCAAAACGCATTGTCCAAAGTTGTTGAAGTGGTCCATAATATTCTAGGAGTCGGGGGTAATGGGTAAGAAAGTGAAATTTGGGTGTCAGAGGTTGGTTTGTAACGGCTCTATAAGTGGAAAGAAATCCAGTAATGAGAACTTGTAGTTGTTCATTTGTACTGGGATAGACTCTATAACAGAGTAATTTTTCTAACAGCTCCCTCAGTAGTAAAAGTAGCCCCCAAACTTTATGACCTTCTGGCACATAAAAACCTACAATGAGAGGGAAATATCTCACAAAGGTCAACATTTCTGATGCTGAAGTTTTAATTTTTATTTCTGAACCTTCAGAAACGATAGCATTTAGTGGCTTTGTTGAAGAATCCGGACCATAACCAAAAGATGCAATTTGTGATTGCAGGGTAACGATATTAAAGAAATCAGACTTCATTAAATTTTTGACTACAAAAGAGAGTGTATAGCGGCAAACTCCCTCCAGATAATCATGTAGAAAGTCCACACCTATGTCATTGAAAAAATCGAAAGACTTTAAGTCAAACCAAACACTTTTTTCCTTTACCCCAGTTTTAGAACAATCCTCTAATGACAAAGCAGCATTGTAGTTCTCAGGAGTTCTCAAGAGAGAAGTGTCTTCAACAAAATTGTCGCTCATATTGTCTCTTTTCATGGTACAAAAGCGGCAACAATAATGTGCAGAAAAGCTTTCTACAAAGCCTAAAATTCCATTAAGACCTAAATTGTCCCCTGTTAAACAAACAGTATGGAATTTTATGCTACCAGAATATTCTTCTGTTGAAATTTCAATTCCTGTTTCAGACAAAACATTCAGCATTTCAATGACTTTGCTAAATATCATTCTATTTCCCAGAGTAACTCTATCAGAGGCATGGCATAACGATATCATGAGAATGCAATTCAAAAGTGAAGAGTAATTTTTGGGTAAAAATGGTAGACCAATATATGTGGCTCCTAGTTTGTGGATGGAGGCATGTGATGAGAGAGGGTTATTAACCTCTACGTCATCATAGTATACAATTATGGGTAAATGTAGCTCATTACCGCCTTTCCGATATTTAGCAACCTTTTGGCGCCATACTCTACTTTGTATCAAGCTCACTACAGGTTCATCATACTGTTCCAATGAACGCATGTAGTCCAAAATGTCTGTCAGAATACCTTTCATAGAAAATAGGCGAACAAAAACTTTGTCTATGGGTATCACCTGAATATGACAAGGGACTGTAAGGATTCTATTCTGCCTATACTCTCTACGAGAGCCCACTGAATATTGAACTGGTTTTATAAAAGTACCCAATGTTTCAAAAAATTTAAAACGCATGTGCTCAGATTTAAACAATGCAGTCACTTCTGATTGTGAACCAAGTACGTTGGAAATTATATCTCTTGAAACAGATGGAATAATGCCATGATCATTTATAAGAGAAGTTGAAAGTTTTTTAGACAATGAGAGGTTATAAGCATCAAAGCACAACTGAAAATCATGCATAATTATTTGAATGCAATTACGAGGGATTAATGGATTAGAATACAAAGAAGATATTAGAGAACCAATGCACTTCTCTTCATTTGGTATAACAAAATTTTGTTGTGTATCATTTATCAAAGATGATGTACTAGGTTCACAAGCAAGACTGTTAGGAGATTCAGCTGGCTCATTGTTTGAATCAATCTTTTCAAATCTATGTTCCCTACGTAAATGCTTCAAAAAAGAATTTCCAGTAGGATAATAACGTTTACAGCCCTCTTCTCCACAAAGAAATTGTTTAAATTGTGGATCATGAAAATCAAGCTTTCGACATAATTTAAAACGCAAGTGTTTTAACAAGAGGACTGAGTCAAAGAAAAAATTTTTACAATGAGCACAAGTGGGCATTTTAAAATAAAACAGAAAGTACCTATGTATTAAAACTTGATAATTGAATCAGAACAAAAGGACAGTTCATTGGGAATCCCTCAGGAGACCTAATTGACTAAGCATCTCTGTTACACCAGTACTGGGTTTTTTGTCATATTCTGTGTGAATATTGTAGATTCCCTTTTGAATCACCAACCACAGATCCCTAGATTGCTCAGGGTATTCAGCATGTATAGCATGGATGATTCTGAATGTAACATCTACTGCTGTTAAGACTGAATTAAATCGGTACATCACTCCATCCACTACTACAAAAACAGCTGTGGGAGTCACAATGGAATCACCTACGTATACAACAAAAGGTTGAAGTGGTCGTTTCAATGCACTGAGTTTCTGGCGCTGGCCCTCAATGGCAGCCTCAACACCCCACTCAGTAGCTACCTGGAATATGAACCCGTCCCTCACCTCGAGCCAAGAAGGCTTCCAACGCTGTCCACTCTTGATCCTTATTTGAGGCACATTTGTAATGAGAGACAGCAGCACTAATGAGATTGTCTCCCTTGCTTCTAGTTGATCACCAATTTGGTCCAAAAAACCTTTGAGCATAGGAGACCAGACTTCCTTCTTCTTTGCCACCAGATTTTCTGCAATGCCGATAATGATGTTTGCGATGCTGAATAAAGTTGACCTGAGAGGATCACCTTGGGACTCACTGGGGTACAGGTAGGCAAAGTCGTCAAGTAACTGCAGAGAGACAGAAAAGATACATAAATGGGATTTATTTTTGTTATTGAAAAATAAAATTGTTGGACACAGAATAGAATAGAATAGTGTATACATTGATAGATATATCATGAAAAATAATTAATTTAAATCATGGGGACACACACACACACACACACCACACACATACACACACGCAAACACACATAACTTTATAATACAATTAAAGTACTTACTAGGGTATATCCGTGCGGCTCCAAGAGGGGCTTGTATGTGTTGAAGTAGTCCACTAGTTTGGCGTATTTCACAGGATCTTTCCGGATTCTGGTCAATCTAAATGCTGCTGTCTTCTGCCAATAGTCCCGGGCAGTCCTCCATGGTTCAACGTTACTCTCAATCCATCGAAGCATTTCCTTGATGTCTGTGCTGTCATCTGTGAAAGAATAGATGAAACAACATTATAACTAACATAATAATCTAATTTTATAAACATGGTCAGTAAAGATTTTATCTACATAATAGCTTTTGAAAGGTTGGATGGTCAAGAATGCTTTGTCTATTAGTATTGCATAAAACTCATGTTTTATGGTGAGAAGGTACAGATAGTTTCAGATTCATTAACTTTTTTTTTTTTTTTTTTTTAAGTGGGGTTTAACGTCGCTTTCAACTGCCATGGTCATATCACGACGGGGGTTTCACCCTCCATTCGCAGGAAACTCACAAACCTGCTACTCACATTGACCTCACCCAGCCTGAGTGGGGCCGGGAAAAGCCATTAACTTTAAATGACTTACCATCAGTTACAGCTAAAACATTCTCCGGGGACAGAGCATTTGGGATCTCATCAGGAGGCGGGGAAGTTGGACGTGAGGCTGGAGTTGATGACGATCTTGATCGGGATCTATCTCGCGGTTCCAGGACACCACTTTTTATTAATGCTTGCTTCTTCTTTTTATAAGCTGATAGAAGGTATCCAGACTGATTTTTCTTTGATTGGTATAATGTTTTAGGCTGAGATTCCGTGTAGTAAATCGACAGGAATTCAGCAGGAAACACTTCCGTTATTTGAACACCAATGTTCATGAACTGCTTGCTTGTAAGATTTACATCTGGATCTTTATCAAGGATGCTATTTATAAGGCAACTTGAGAGGGACTTTTTACTTTCAATGTCTAAAGGCGTGGAGTCACTACCTTTCCTCAGGAGGTTTTGTCCTTCAAATGACTGCTGAAGAACATTGCGTACATTTATAAAGGTACGTGAACTTCTTGATTCAAAAAATTGTGATGCGGATGGTTGACTTGCTGGAGATGCTGATGGTTGATATGATGTTGGAGCGGGAACTGCAGAAAGTTGATATGACGCTGGAGCGGGAGCTGTAGATGGTTCATATGATGCTGGAGCTGGAGCTGAGGATGGTTGAAAGAATGAGGCTGCATCTACAGATGGCTGATATGACGGAATCGGAGTTGATGATGACCTAGGATTTTGTTCACTAACTCTCAGAATCGAAGATGAGATGTCCAACAATGTGTCCAACTGAAACAGAAAAAGGTAATTTAGAATGTAAAGAGCACAAGCATGTATTGTAATAAAAATTGAGCTAGATTGGACAAATATTTGAGCTTCTATACCAATAAGCCATTTTGAACCAAATCTTAGCCAACAAAGTGCTTAACAAAGTGTCATTTCAAAATTAAACATCAATGGCCTAGTATGTAAGGAGCATATTCTGAAAATTTCAGCTTGAATGGACAAATATTGCAGCTTTTAAAATGATAAGCCATTTTGACCCAAATCTTAGCTTAGCTCGACGTAACTTAACAAAATGAGTTCCAAAACTACACAGCAAATTCCAGGTAGGTTCAGAACATTCCCTGAAAATTTCAGCTTGATTGGACAAAATTGTTGACATATCCTATTAAAAACATAGAACAATAGCCACATAGATACATACAAAAGGACAAACTGCTTTGAAGTTGAAGATAGACCTCACTTTGATACTCTTCATTTACAAAAAAAAACTGCAAAAAGAGACAGAATCTCACCAACGGTAACTTTTAACTAAAAATTGGTTAGATATATCTTTATTTTATTGAGTCAACAATTAATATTTTAAACTAATAACCACAAAGTAACTCAAACCTTGGATGACCATTAAGCCAGAATCACCAAATGTCACAAAAGGACAATTAAGATGCCATCACTGGTGGCATCTATTTCAACTAACAATGTGGAATAAATTATTCATAGACATGAACATAAAACAAACCTGGTTGTTTGACGAATTCAGTGATTCCAAGTTTGCCTTCCACAATCTCCAGTTCTCCCGGAACTGCACCTTACACCCAATGGAAGATCCGAACAGTGATGACAGGTCAGTCTCCGCAAGTTGCCTCAGCCGCACACTGTTAATCTCTGCATCTATTTAAATAAAAACCAAATGAAAATATTACATTGAAAGGTCACAACTGGTCCCCTCCCTAAATGAAGTCTCCATACCAAATTTCAAGTCAAGCTTTTATAACCTCTTCCTTCCCAATGTGCATCTGAATGCACATTTTTTTGGTAATGCTATCATACCAAGACAAAATTGTCCCGCCTATAATAACGCACAGAGTTCTCCTTCCTTTGAAAAAACCTCTGTGGTAAAGATCCGTTCACATTAAAGATTAAAATCAACATGAGTTCAGAAAAGTGTTTGTGCATTTGAATGCACCTTGGGAAGATACCATTACAAACCCTATATTGCGAATGTGCATTTGGATGCACATCGGACAGGTACCACTACAAATAATAAAATTGCTTGGGAAGGAAGAGGATAATTAGATTACAGACTGACAGACAAAAGGATCAATGACAGAGATTGGATTTAGGTTATAGGATAGGGAAAGTGAAAATGAAGGTTAATTATTTTATATGAACATGTTAAGGCCTTACCTGTAAACACAGGGATATATTCTGAAAGGCCCCAATTGGCCAGTAAAAATTTGGTTTCTTCGTCCATTACCTACTACTTTTTAAGAAAAATAACTTCTACTAGCAAGCTACAAAAAAAGAAATACAACTGTAATTTTTAAACTTTCGATGGCGAGAAGAAGTGAACTGGACAACTAGTGAATTGTAAATGATTAGTAAAAAGGTGCTGTGTTCAGAGAGTTGGTTCAGTTTTAGGTTACCAAAAAAGCCGGTTTTTGGTAGACGGCCGGTTTTTGGTAGAAGGCCGGTTTTTGGTAGACGGCCGGAATTAATCTACTCTTCCAAATAAATACACATGATATTTTGAAATCGTTAAAGTTTCAAGATAAAAATTATATTAAGTGGGTATGTACTTACACTTTGAAAAATACTTTCTTAAGAAAAGTGAAATGAAATTTTGTGTGGTAAAGGAAAAAAACAAGTAGGTAAAACGAAATTAGCAAGGTAAACTTTCACGGAAAAAAACTCCAAAAAAAATTAATTAAACTAATACACTAAAAACGAGGTTACGCGCTTTTGAGGGTCCATTATTAACGTTCTTGTAAAAAAAAACTTTTAGACATGCAGCCAGCAGTTAAAACTCCCATGGGAGTTTTAACTGCTGGCTGAGTAAAAAAAACTTCTCGTTTG